>JAHHFK020001955.1:315000-672500 GCA_024533555.2 Aedes koreicus | reverse complement strand
TTCTGTTAAGTTCTGCAGAGAACTTTGGGGAAGTTATTCAGATAATCTTTAGAGAACTTTTCAGTGAATTTCGGGAAAATTATTCAGGGAATTTCAGGAATGTAATTTCAGAGGAATTTCAGAGAATTGCTTCACAGAAATTCAGGGAAGTTCTTCACTGAAAGTTTAGAGAAAATCAAGGAAGTTCTTCTGAGAAGGTCAGGGAAGTTCTTATGAGAAGTTCAGGGATGTTCTTAAGGAAAGTTCAAGGAAATCGGTTAAATTCACTGCTTTGAGGTTTCAAACTATTCGTACCGGTGCTCAGGGCAGCAAAACTTAAATGATATTGTAACAACAGCTTTATTAAAAATACGTATTTTATTCACACAAGGATTGGCTGCCAATCTTACCTAAATTGAAGAAAAATGACAATTTTTTAATTGTCTAGGAGCGATAGACGGAAGGACGTTAGTATGGAAGCCCCTGCAAAGAGCGTCAGGGATTGTTTAAATTATACAAAGCAGTTCAGCAACGTTTTAATGTGTATGGTGGATGTTGAATACAAGTTTAAGTAGAGGAAGTATCAGTGATGGTGGGGTATTTTCCGATTGCTGTTGGGGAATCTGATGCAGGATCTTTAGCTCCTGAGATGCCTGTTTTGGCTCCGATGCTGGGCAAGTTGTTGCTCTTGAGACATTCTGAATCAATGGTCAATCAGCTACTCTTGAGACATTCTGAAAATTATAATTTTTTCAGAGGCCGGGCCCTAAAAATTTGTTATTCGTATTCCTTAAAGCCATCGAATATTTGCTATACAAGGCAGTCTTCAGCCCACAACGTCTGCAACAACGAGTTGGTCGATTCACTCAGAATAGTGGCCCGATTTTTTGGTTTTATAAGTTCCGTGTGTTCGGACACGATTTAGACGCAGTTGGAGAGAAGCACTTTTTACGCTTCAAATTGCGATTGATAACTTTTTACGCTTCAAATTGCGAACTGCTGACTTTAGTTCCGATCCACTCGGGTTTTCAAGTTTCAAAAAGGGGTGATTGTACGTCGGAGTCAGGGATCAAAACCAAAGGTTGAACTTCGGAACTGGTAGAATCGTAATCTTCCTCTCAACGTTATCATCTTGAAAATACTAAGTACTTAGCTAGGTATCAATATCCCTTGGTCTATACATTCTTAGGATGAGGAACTGCAAAGCAGAATAATACACTCACTTTGAAGTATACACTTCCACAGGTGATCGGCCCCCCCCCCCCCCCCCCCCCAAATTTTTTCCCCTTTTTTTTAAACCCCCCAACACAAACCACCAAAAAACCAACCCACCCACCAAAAATCCCCCCCCCCCAACCTACAAAATTTTTTTTCCAAAATTTACCCCCCCATAACATATAGTAACTATGGCTACACGGTTACTGGCTAAAACCCATTAATGGGTACTACACGGTGTTCAATAAGTTCGAGTACAAGTTTTCATCATTGCGTAGGTATGCGCCATGTACATATTCTGCATTGGTATTGGTGTCAGCTTTAGCTTCATTCATACGCTACCGAATGTGCGCGGTGTTGACATTCTGTTAGTTGTTGTTTGTTTGTTACGCGCGATGAAAGAGTATCGGGACTTCGTAATTAAGCGTTTTTTTAACGGTGAGCGACCCGGCGATATATTCCGGCTGCTGAAATCGCATGGGGTCAAGCGGAACTTTGTCTACACGACCATCAAGCGATACCGGGAGACGTCCTCGACCAATGACCGTGCGAGATCCGGTCGGCCGCGTTCAGCGAGGACGCCACGGGTCATCAAGATCGTGAGGGAGCGAATTCGGCGCAAAAAGAACCGCTCAATCCGGAAAACGGCTGCAGATCTCAACGTTTCCATTGGAACCGCTCACACCATACTCACCAAGGACCTTGGTTTCAGGCCTTACAAAAAACGTAAGGTCCATGGCGTTTCGGAGGCTACCAGCAAAAAGCGGTTGGATCGAGCTAAGAGGATCCTCTCTCGGCACGCTGGTCAGGAGTTTGTTTTTTCGGACGAGAAACTGTTCGTGCTGCAGCAGCCGCACAATGTGCAAAATGACCGGGTGTGGGCGCCATCGAGGGACAGCATTCCTGAATCCAATATAAACATCCCTCGGTTCCAAAGTGCCGCGTCGGTGATGGTTTGGGGGGCAGTATGCAAACGTGGTAAGCTACCCTTGGTGTTTATTGAAAAAAAACGTCAAAATCAACGCGGCGTACTACAAAACTGAGGTTTTGGAAAAGGTTGTTGCCCCCAGTCTCCGAAGCCTCTACGGCGATGAGCACTACGTGTTCCAGCAGGACGGTGCACCAGCCCATACGGCAAATGTGGTTCAAGCCTGGTGTCGGGACAATTTAACCGACTTTCTGGACAAAACTGTGTGGCCTCCCAGCTCCCCGGACTTGAATCCTCTCGACTTTTTTGTTTGGTCCTATATGATGGCGAAGCTGAACGAATACAAGGTCAGCACTTTGGATCATTTCAAGACGGTAATTCTCAAAATCTGGGACAAAATGCCCATGCAGTCCGTGCGTGCTGCCTGCGACGCGTTCGAGAAACGTTTGAAGCTCGTTAAGGAGTACAAAGGGGGTCATTCCAAAAGAAATGTTGTAAACGTTCCTTGTAAACATAGCTTTCAATAACATAAATCCAAAAAATAAAAAAACATGTTTTCATTTTTTTAACAAATTTTGAAAGTGTATCCGAACTTATTGAACACCGTGTATAGTACTCCCTTTCGCTATAATCACCACTCCTCATTTAATGGGTAAAAGCGATTAACCCATTAATGAGTACGGGCCACTTCCGTCAAAAAATGGGTATTTTTGTACCCATCAGGGTAAATATTTTTTTTACATAATGGGTAAAAAACACCCATTTTTGAATCATGAATACATAAATTGATAATGAAATCGTGTGCTTTCGAAAAATTATCTGTTGGAAATAAAAATAGTCGTAGATAGTCGATATATTTCTAAATATTTTTTATTGAACAGCATTAATATTATGTAAAATGAAGTATCAGCAAAAGCTACTGTGAAAAACCTAGAAAATGACATAGCCTATTCGTTGGAACACTAAACAATTCGAATGTGTTACTCAATCACTGTTTATGTCAGCAGTTAGCGATTCAGCAAATAAAGAGACAAGGCGCTTCACTCCTACTACCCTGCTATTGACCTTAACTTTATATGACAGTATTTCGAAAAACTCTATTAACTTTCTAATAGTCGCTGGAACCGGAATGCCAAATACGCAAAATGTTTTAATGAAAACATCAATCGCTTGGATTGATGTCTTTACACAATCAATTATTTCACCTTCGAGATATATGAAAAAGCTTTCGTTATTGGTCAGTAGATGCGGCTCCACTTTGTGTGTTACGTTAAGTCCAACATATTTTGCTAGCTGTTCAGCCAGAGTGGTTTCGTGATCCTGTAAGAAAAAAAATTCATATTTTATTTAAAGATACGAGGTATTTCCTTGTTTTATAAAACGTACAGGGATCCATCGAATAAAGGGTGCTGCGATCTGCTCTTCAATCTCTAACATTTCTACTCCAATGGGTTTGCGATTGCCTCTTCTCCCAAGTGCCATCAGAATATGTAAGCAACCTCGGAGGTTATCTGAGAAATGAAGAGAGAATATTTGATAGTTTTTTGTAGGACTTGAAGTCCAGTTTCTTTCGAAGCTCTTCCATTTTTCAAACAATCTAAAAATGGCGGTTTTGGAAATTGATTATTTTAAATTTATTTATTCATATATTTAGGAATCTTTTACATTCCAACTGGACCAACTATCCACTTTTGCTCAGCTTATTTGTTGAATTGCATTTGTTAGCAGATTTCGGACCGGATTTATTTGATTCGAGACTCAACTGAATCGCAACGCACAGACGACTGAAGAGAGTTAAATAATTTTCATAACTATTTTTCACCCATTTTTTTCCTGCTAATAAGTTCTCACCGATGGGTATTTTTTTACCCATTTTGGCAAATCAAATTATACCCATTGTTTGACATTTACGTGTGGTGTTGAAAAATGCGTATTTTTGCACCCATTAATGGGTTTTAGCCAGTAACCGTGTACAGTATACACACGACAACGGGCACGCTTCTTTATCATAGCGTGAAACTATCGCTGGCAAAACAAAACTATGAGCTATCATTACATAGTCCAGGTGTTCCTATGAACGCCACCGTGTGGCGGCACCTTTAGTGAAATTAGACGTCTCGGTCCGTACGGTACGTAGAATAAGCACAAATATCGAGATTTACATCTTTGAAATCTCGTATTGGGAAAGCTATAGAGGAACAAAAAATAGCATAAATTACTCAGCATACCGATTCACCTTAAGGGTGTGCTACATATGTAGGTCTAACGGAACTATATGTAAAGGTACGATATTATAATTTTTTAAGCATTTTAAGAGTTTTTTAGAGCCTTTATAAGCATCAGCCGTTTATTGTAATAAATAATCTCCTTTCTTCAAAAGCTTTTCCGTTCGAAATAAAACAAACTGCGACCAAACATTCAAGAAACCACTTAAAACTAAATGTCATTCAATGAAATACCCTTTACAAAATGTCTAAGGACCCAACCAATAACTTTAGAAGCTGAAACATCATAACAGATGCCAACGAGAAAAATGATCAGAACAATGAGCATAATGGTTTTACTTTTATGATGATGAATCGAATAGAACATAAACAGCTGTGATCACCGGAATTGCTTACGCAGAGAATATCCGCTTGAAAGGCCATTTCACGGTACCAAAATATAAATATATCCATCATCCCACCCGAAAGGTGTCCAGGGTGAGATGTCTCATAAATAATCCAGCTGAATGTCACCCGGAAATGTCCTGAAGACGCATCGCCTTTGTGCCCAATTTCCCCTGGTCCAGCAAATCGCTTTCGTCATTTATTCATTTACCAAATGATGATGGTCGACATTTTTCGCTTCACTTCAAATGACTACTCCGATCGTCGGGAAAGGCCATTCCAACTGGGCAAAGCAGCTGAATGAAAATAAAATGAGTTAGTGACAGAAAAAAAAAACAACAAAAATAGAACAGAACGCCAAATAAAAACAAACTACTGGTGCTCCAGTCACAGTCGATTTCATTCATTCGGATGATTGCCTTGGAATCTACTGGTAAGGTTAAGCGGGTTACCGCAGAAAAGTGATGTTTTTTGTCCAACTGTTTGAAACTTAACTTTTTGTAAAATTTCTTAAACCGTGCTACTGTAAATTAAAACAATCTGTTTGACCCCATTTGCAGGGATGAAGCCTAGATGAAGAAAATGTTTCCACCTGCTGATGGTCAAATAATGGAAAAACGGAATAGCACGGAGAGGATGCTTTTCGCATGGTCCGGTTAGTACCTTATGTCGGGTTTGAAACATTGAGACAAAGACGGGTGATAGCTGTGGAAGGTCGAATGAATGAAGCTAATAAATGCGTGGACATTCGTGCAACGTTTCAGGTTTGGTTGGGATATCTTAATCGTGTTAATCAGTGACTCGCAACAAAAGGTTTGCCTTTTTTGTGGTTCTATTATTCACCGAGGTTACCTAGTGGAAAGAAGTCAAAACATTCACAAACGAATGAAGGCCAGAGGCTTTTGCGATAAAGAGTTGTGGTTTATGGGCATTAGAGAGCACGATGGTGCATGAACGGAAAAAAAAATTTTTTTTTTTTTTTTTTTTTTTTTTTTTCTTTTTAACAAAATATTATATATTTTGAGGAGAAGTGGTTTTGGGTGGGGGGGGCCGGGCAAGGTGTTTTTTATTTAAAAAAAGGGGAAGAGGGGGGGGGCGAAAAAAGAGGGGATTTTTTTTTGTTTGAGGTAGGGGGGTTAAAAAACAAAAGGGTTCCCCAAAAAGGGGGCCCCTTTTTTCAGGCTTGGTTTATTTCAGCTGGGCAATTTCAACAGTGGATTTAATTACACCCGTTTTGAGTGTATTCTTTTGACAACTTATCCCTGAAGATATATCGGCAATAATTTTTCATTAGGGCCTAACTGATAAACGTAAACAATGGCTTTTTCCGCGAATTTCTCGTCATTGAAAACTCCCCTAATCAATCCACTGCGCTCGTTTTGAAGTGGAAGAGTTCATCTATCCGATAGAATTGGAGGCTTACATGAGTAGCTTTTGTGCCACGAGAAATTTACGGAAGAAGCTATTGTTAACGTTTCTCAGTTAAGCCCTAATGAAAAAGTTTTGTCGATTCTTTTTTTTTTTACACCAACCAACCCAACCAGAAAAAACAAAAACAAAAGCCCCGCCGACACCACCCCCCCCAGCTGGAGGAGTGTTTTTTTTTTTTTCCTTAAACGACACGACCCCGACCCAACGAATATCAAACAAAAAAAAACAAGTTCAAATATCAAATACCACTTTTTAAAAACTAAAATTTTATCCACCCCCCCAAAAAAAACACCCAAAAAAACAAAAGGAAAAAAAAAAAAAAATTCTTTGGATAACAAAAAAAAAACCTTTTTATTAATTTTTAACTTATTTTAAAAAAAAAATTTTTGAAATGAACAAATTACTTGAGATAACTTCAAATTATGTTATCAACATGATATCAAATTCATACACTAATAACGGAAGTAATACTTCCGGTGAAAAGCTCAATTTCATGTTCATGACATGCTGGGTATATTCAGCATTCATCAGCATGCTGGTGGTTCGGCACAGTGACTTCCAAATTTTATTTTCGGATGAAAAGCTCTTCCTCCTTCAGGACAGTCATAATCAACAAAATTATCGTGTGTATGGCAAAAGTCTTGCCAATATTCCAAGAGAAAAACTAGCTGTAGAACGCTATCAGAATGTTTCGAAAATCTGGCTATGGGGCGCCGTTTCACGAAAAGAAAAAACTTCGTCTTGTTTTCATAGAACCTAACGTAAAAATCAACACTGATTACATTACATCGAGCAGGTTTTGAAGAACCATATGCTTCCTCATGCTTCAACGCTGTATGGGAATACACCATATTGCTTCCAACAGGACTCAGCTCCAGTTCATAAGGCAAAGAATACACAAGCGTGGTGCGCGGAAAATTTTCCCGATTTCATCACAAGCACAGAATGGCCTGCATCTTCACCGGGTCTCCATCCACTTTGTTTAGGGTTATATGCTTCAACATATAGACCCTACGAAAGGGGCCTACGATTCAAGAAACATTTGGTTGATATTTGGGACCAAATTCCTCAGGAAATCATGCGTGCCAGCTGCGATGCGATCGCACAAAGCGTTTGCGCAAAGTTACCAAAAAAAGGGCAAGAGATTCAAATTGAATTAATATGGTTTATTTCTATAACATGTATCTTTGGTATGATTTGGTTGATTTGTTTTGTTGTAATCCAATTTTGTTTTAGTGACACCAATTGTGAGACACCCTGTACAATACCTCAGTGAGATTCTTTGACTCTTTTTATTTCACTAAGGAAGGTTTGTCGATTTAGCTATAAGTAAAGCAACCCTTGGGCCATGACCTACAAACCTTTAGACTTCATGTCCAACAAGATCCGAATATCAAGCTCGACCATCAATAATAAAACACGATTAATGCATATAACCCAAACTTGAGTACCATTAACACTAATTCGATAATAAGTGGAGTCACTATGGTCTAGGCCAAATATCCAATAAAAATCAAGGTAAAATTTTTTCTAACGAATGTGTGTAATCATTATGTAATTATTCGATTGACCGATGTTAAAAAAATACACTTTGAAACGGGGAACGTCACTTGGTTTCTCGTGACATTTTCCAGCTCTGGTAGGAAAATCCTCGAACCACCTTTCGAGTTAAGCCATTTTATAGTCGTAAAGAGCATATTTTCACGAAAGATTTTTGTTTTCACCCGCATGCAAAAACCTCGGTTGTCGCATCACGCCTTGGAAAATCTGATCAATAGATATCATTCGACCGGCTCAAGGATCCTTCAAAGGTTCCAGGAAACTGTAACGTGTTCGCAGTTTTTATTGAGCTTCATTACAAACGCTTCAATAATTTAAAATACATTTTATGAATTCTTGTGAAACAGTCTACCGACAAATTTCGCTTTTATTTAAGGAACCATTGACATTACATATTTCCAAAATCTTGAATACTAAAATACGACAAAGAGCTTTCAAACTGTATGTTCACTACCAAAATGCCATTTAAATTTCGGTCCCCTGAGACCGACACATGCAAGCGTCCTTTAGCGCATCAGAATAAGCTGAAAGAGATGAGAAAATAAATTCAATCTAACACATCTTTTATCGGAATTCCGTATGTGTCGGTTTCAGGAGACATAATTTTACACGAAATCTTTCTTCACGTTCCCCGACTTTTTCTAAACATGAATTACGTCTCGTTTAAAATTTATAATTTCTAAGTGTGTGTAATCAAAATAAAGTTAGGCTCAAAAGGTAGAGGGCCCAAAGAAAAGACGAACCGTGGTTATCGGCATTGGTATGAGTATACGATCAATTAGATGACGAAGATGATTGTTTTTTGGTTCAATAGGTTTCTCAAAAGTTATCAAAAGTTGATCGGCTATAGAGCAGACGGTAAGTTAAGTGGCTGTGATACCTAATTTTCAATTTTAAGGTGTGTTCAAGTTATAGAATAGTTAAACTACATTAAATTTAAGTGTGAGTTTGAACGAGTGATAGACGTTTAACTTTATTTCCTTCAATTTTCTTCAAGCTGGTGATATTTCCGGGTTTTGAGGCCAGAAAACTAAAACTCTGCTGTAGTGTAGCTGTAGTCGCCATCTTGACACCATAAAACAATTTCTGGCGATGACCGTGCTCTTCTAGGTTTGCCAAACTGCTAGTAGTCAAACGTGTGTAGAGGACAGCTATCTGGCCTGCCTGCGTCCGGAAACGAACGATCGGGTAAAGTTCCAAATCCGCCGATACCCTCCCCCGTAACTCTCGTTCAGCCTTTCCGTAAATCGGAGCATGGTCATCTTGCAACCATTTCTGGCAATACCGATGCCATCGCCAGTTCATCGCATCATGGCGGTTTGTGCTTCGGCTGGAAAACCGCTGACCCCAGCATATTGAAGATATCAGAAGCCGCCATCTTGGATTCCAAAACAGCGTCGGAGATCGATTTTTAGCCATTCTACGTCGTTTCCGATTTAAATTTTTTGGATATTACAGGGTATTCGACAACATTTCTCACTTTTTCCGACACAGAAGCCGCCATATTCCAAAATGGCGTTGGACCTCTGTTTCCAGCCTTAATTAATGTTTTCGATCCAAAAATATTCATTTTGCAGGGTTTTTGACAACGATTCCCAGTTTTCCTAAGACCGAAAGCCACCATCTTGGAAATGGCGTCAGACATCGACTTATGGCCTCGGGGTGTCCACTTGCACAATTTTGTCAAATACGGCATCTTCCTAGATGGCCAAGATCTCTAGATACAGCTTGTACAAGATATTCATAAGTACAAAAGCGCCGCGTAGTGAGCCAATTCTGGGCAACTATCCACGAACCGAAAGGTGTTAACCTACGTGCTGAACAACTATGTTTCAGACAGTTACTTTCTATATGGCCAGGATCGCGAGATATTCCACGTTGGAACCAATTAATACAAACATTTTGCATAGCGCCACCTATCGAGCCAATCCCGACGTTGGCCTACTGGTGCAGTTCTCAGTACTTCTCCACAGTAGCGGCAGCTTGCAAAATCAGGCCAAAACCTACAAGCCCAATGTGAGCTTTAATGTACGGAAGAATACGTTTTTTCAGGCACTCCTGCTTGTATTTTTGCTATCGATAGTCTTGTTTTTCACGAAAACCTGGCTTTTTCTCCGCAGCTGCAAATGCCTTCCCAGATGATAAGCTTTCTTGCAAACGAGGCAAACGAATTTGAACTTTCTAGGGACATCGACCATTGGCCCTTAATCCACCTCAACGTACGTTTTGTCGTCCATGAGGATGCATCCTTCGTACTTCGTAAGAACCTGTTTATACAACTTCGGAGCATGTCTTTTTGCAAATAGATTCCGATTCATTATCCTGATTGGTTGCTTACCGGCCCAATGCTTTGGCTGGCATTGAATTTCAATATTTGAGCGAACCTCAAACGGAGGATCCAATAGGCCAAAACGGGGAAGCAGCTGATCGCCAAAGCCACGAAAGGTTGAAAACCATGCCGACACCCATATTTTCCACGTTGTTGGCCGAAATTTCGTAAGCCAACTGTCGTAAGTTCACCTGGAAGGGCGTCGAAGCATTTTTGTAGAAGGCCTAATAAACGGAGGATTCTAAGATAAATTTTTCCATCAATTTATTTGTTTTAGTATTTTTGTTTTTTCATCTCTATCCGAAATTAGTTCGTTTATTTAATGCATAAGAAAGACCACGTAGACTCTTTTTTGAAAATCTCAGATCCCCCTCCCTCCTCGTAAACTTTTCTCCATAATTTTTTTTTGAAATTTTGTATGGAGCTTAGACTTTGGTCAGACCGCTCCCTCCCCTCACAAAAGTCTATGTGGTTTATGAATAGCCATTAAGACAAGCAGCATCATGCGAGTGCCTTGATGAAACATTGAAACACAGGTGCAGTTCAAACGAGTCGTTGAAACACCATGAATAAGTAAGTAATATAAAGAGATACGGGGGTACCCTCCAAATTCATTTTATTTTATGATAACATATGTTATATAAAATGTTATACACTGTTTCTATAGGAACATAAAAGGGATTGTTTTTCATCGTTGATCAATTTACATCGTTGAATTGTAAGCAAACCTCGTTGAATACATATTGATTCATCCTGCCATTTTCAAACAAACTAATATTTGCGATAAATTAGTGAGAAAATAAAAAAAAAGTAAATAAATAAATAAGTACAATCAACCGCAAGCAATAAATCATGATGAAGTACAGACGATTGAAGATAATTTTGCAGTTCCTACTGCATATAACAGAGCCCAGGTTAACCAGATCGGTTACAACAACAAATCACCAAATCCGGAAAGTTTCGCCCTCGGCACAAAACAGCATAAAATCGTTATACATACAGTAGAAATTCTTCTGCCTGAGGACTTGACGACTGCGACGGATGATGAATGAACGGAAAGAAGAAGATGCTGCTGGGCACACAATGATGTAACAATTTATTATTTTACGATTGGTGTGGCCGTAAACTTAAGATTTGATGTTGGCCCAATTTAACAAGGACGATCAAAGCGAGGCAGCCGATAGGATGCTCTGAAAGGGGACGGGGGAAAGTGGTTTGAGTAGGCGGTTGATTGGTATCTAATAAGAGAAAGAGAAGGTTTGAGAGAATCCAATAAGGCTTACTTTTCCTCTGGTCAAGGATAAGTACTGAGATGGTGATAACTCGTCGATCGTAATCAAACCTTGATTGGAAAATTTCGAATCACTGCTTCAGATGATTTGGTATGATTTTTTTTTCTTCTTTAGCATTACTTTGATGGGTTCTTCCGGGGAACGGGTGGAGAATATTTTTTCCAGGAAGTGATGGGTTACGTCAGCACAATCCACAGCAAAGTTGAAAGTTTTTCGATCCTTTGCCCCGAGGGACACAGGGCAGTGTAGGCCAAGGAAAATGTAATGTAAACAACGAGCCGTGAAACGAACGGGAATCTAATCCATCTTGATGTTGATTTAAGTATCCGCAATAATAAACAGGCGGAGTGCCACGGCAAGGCTTGGACCAGCAGGGTACACAGCGAAAGAACGAAGCCGAGGCTGGTGCTGTTGCTATGGGACGCTTATAGCTATTTATGACTTCATCAGAGATGGGGTGTGAAATTTATGTTCCTTGTTGGATTGATGTTTGGAATTGGTTTCTGGTTCAGATGGAGGGCCACTTACGGTTAGGGAGGAGGAAATGGTTCATTGCATCATCCTATGGATCAGATTGAGTACCTATAATGAAAATGAAAAAAAAAATGGAATATTAGTTGGCTGACATTAGGTTGCACAGTAATGAATATCTAGTTCCAACGTTGGAGGCACAGGATAGGAATCCAACCTACAATAGCTAACATTGTATGAAGTCTTTTTTTTTAACGAATGTCAATGAAAAACGCAGACTTCTCGAGATTGAAATGAGTCATTAGATGCATTACAATATGCATAGTCTAGAGCATATTTGCTCATCCCATTGCACGGTGATTCATTTATATAGCAAATCTGCTAAGTAAATTAAATATTTGAGATTGTCATACATAATTCATGTTCATAACGAAAAAAAAAATTGAAGTTGAAAATACATTATGGTTGTATGAAAACAAAAGTTATCGCCATCATGGCTAAATTATTCACATGTTTGCTACATTGCAGTGCACAAGGGATAGATATTTACAGCACGAAATATAAATATGGTCGCTGGAATGTGTGTCTTTAAAAATGCGAAGGGGTGATGCAAATCGGCCGTTCTTGGATTCTACCAACACCGCTCAAATGTCAACACGTGGCATCCTCATGAGCTTGGTTTGATTTCAAAATTCCCTGCTGCAAGATAAATAAATCTAAAAACATAATGATAACGGTGAAGAACGCCTAAAATCCTGGCAGAACATTCCCGAACGTGAATACTTTTGCGTCTTTAGAATTGCCTAACGTTTGCATTAAAAAAATGGATTTTTTTCAGATGGTGATAGAAAAAAAGTTAAGACAGATAATTGCTTTTGATGATTTTCCTATGGAAGGTAATTATTTAAGCATACTTGCAAAAAAATTCTACGCCCTTGCGAGCCGCCTTCCGGAAGCTAACCAGCACATTTGCCATGGCGGATGAAAACATGCGTGTAGGCATGTTTTTGAGTTCTTTCTTCGTTTTATTTATCAATTCTTCCTCAGTTTTCGCGACAAAATTGTTGGAGTAGATCTTACGCTTCAGGTTAGCCCAGAAATTCTCTATGGGGCGCAGCTGGGGGATGTTGGGGGTTCGCCGACTTGGGTACCACATTGATATTCAGCCGCTTCATCTCCTCCAACGATCGCTTCGAGTAGTGGGCCGACGCCAGATCCGGCCAGAACACCGCGTCTTTGCCATTATGGTATTTATTGATGAACAAGGCAACTTCCAGCAGGCATTTTGTACTATAAATTTCCCCGTTCACGGCCAGTCCGGAGTGAAAAAAGAGCGGTTTTGACATCCCCTTCTCGCTGATTGTCAGCCACAGCCGTACCTTCTTGGCGAACTTGGTGTGAAATGAACTTCACCTCGGCTCACTTCCTTCGTGGGTGAAGTAAAATATAAAGTTCTGTTCCCTGCCAGTCGATGCCATCCAGGGTGAGATAAATCTCGTCATCCATCATCGCGATTCGCCGGGAAAATCGAGTTGACCACCTTATTCAGCCGCTGCCGCTGCATCATTGCCTGCAGCTCCGAAACCAGTGGACGCAACTTCCGCTTCTTGACATGTATGTTCATGTTCGCCAGGTACTTTTTCACTGTTTGGCCAGTTGAACCGACCTCCCGGCCTCTTCAGCATCCTTTGGAGCTTCTTGTCGCTCAGGGTCGTCGGCTGTCCGGAACCGGGCTTTCTTTCGATGCTCTGATTGTTGTCTAATAGTGCCAAGATGTTGTAGATGCCGGAACGGGCATATCCGGCGTCCACAAAGTTCTGAACTGAGTTGCTTCACTGTTTTTGCCATCACGGTTAGAGTTCGACTGATGGAGCTGTCGTTTTATCTGCTGACTCATCAGTTACTACGATTGATGCTGCATGGGTAGTTTGGTCAGTGCGGGTGAAGGTAAACCCATGAAAAATCGGCAATACTTGTCCATTTTTTAAATGCAAACGTTAGACAAAACTCTTACATGGATTAAGAGGATTTGAGTTTTTCTGAACACTGAGCAGTATTTGGCACAGTAATAAATCGATGGTTATGATTCGAAAAAATGTTTATTAAAATTGGTTACCTCACTTTTTTTATCATGCCTGTCTTTGAAGACGTCATACGTGCATTTTCAAACAATCTATCTTAATTTAATTATTACAAAATACTAGCAGAATTTGTGGCAACCATACTGATGACCTTTTCTCAATTTTTTCTCTGTTTACCCTTCTTGTTTATTATGATAATCTTAATCAACGGATTTTTCTGTTCTGCTGATTCCTCAGTTTTGAATCTCTGAGTTTTCCTAATGCATCATTCAGACTATACAAATGTTAAATGATACATGGCTATCTTGAACACGTTTGAATTTTCAATTATTTTCAATTAGATTGTACTCGAAAAAAATGCAACACTTTGTTTTGTGTTTAACTTTTGATAGCATGGGTAAAATTTGATTAAATTTAGGGTAAAACATAGAGTGATTTTTTTACATGTGCAAAATTTCGTCACAATCTATAATGTGGCCATCGATATGGCTTCCAAGCAAGAAGTGCTTCGACAAAAAATTATAGGCGCGGTTGTGGAAAATCCAGGCCAGTCCCACAGGTGCATCGCGAAACAGTTGGGAATCGACAATTCGACCCTGTCCCGTGTGGTAAAATCGTTCGAGGAGACCCAAACGACCCAACGGCGAGCTGACAGCGGAAGAAAAGCGAAAACGGCCGACCCCGTGAACGCAAGGAAGGTGAGGGATTTCACGTGCAATCCGAACCAGTTAATCGATTCGGAACGTGGCCAAGAAGGTCAATTCTTTCGTCTGGTTCGTCCAGCAGACAATGAAGCGGGCCGGACTTCATGTATTTAGGGTAAGGAAGGCGCCTAACCGAACCTATAAACAGAACACGGTGGCCAAACCCCACGCCAGGAAGCTGTACTGCGAGTGGTTGGTGCAGCCGAAATTCCTCGCAATTGACGACGAGACATTCATTAAACCGGAGTCTGGAGTTTTTCGTCGGAAAGCCTCATCTGGATGTTCCGGAGAAGTTTTGGAAGAAGAAGCGCAACAAATTTTCCAAGAAATACTTGATGTAGCAGGCGATCAGTGGGTGCAGCAAATTTAGCAAGCCGTACATAAACACATTATAAAAATGTCATGTGAATTTGTGTCCCCTGAGACTGACACATGCAAGCGTCCTTTAGCACATAGGAATGAGTTGAAAGAGATGAGAAAATAAATTCAATCAAACACATCTTTCGTAGAATTGCGTAAGTGTAAGTTTCAGGAGACATCATTTCTCGAAATCTTTCTTTACGTTGCCCGACTTTTTATAAACATGAATTATGTCTGGTGTAAAATTTCTAATTTCTTATTGTGTAACGACCGGCAACATCAACGGCGAAATAAATAAAAAGAATGCCTCCAGAAGCGGCTGCTGTCCTTCCTCCGGTCCCACGAGGGAGACACTCTCTTTGGCCGGATCTGGCACTCCCAAGTAACATTGCCAAAACCATCCAGCTTTATTAAGTTTTATTAAAGTTTTATGAAAGCTAATAGAAATCAATTCGGTTTTATTATGGCAGCAAGTGATGCCAATAGGGTTCAAATTTTAGTCAGGTTTATAAGAACCTATACAGCTTCTTTACAACGATATTAAAACCTTGACTTCTAAAATTCCTTTTACTCCTATCAAAGGTTTTATTTTGACTTTATAAACTCATAAAATGCTGTTTTGAAATGCCGTTGTAGGACTCATTCGTATTACCTTATTATGGTCAGTTGAAAAAGCATTTTAAAACCATTTTGCCTCCAATAAATGCATTAAACGGCCAGATAGTTTTATAGTAGCCATTGCTAAGATAAATTGGCTTTTTGGCAAAACTGTGATTTCTTGCAATCGCCATATTGGAATACATGCAATAATTGAAATGTGGAAAAATAAATTCACCAAATTTTAAATGTAATACAATTGAACTGTAGATCTGAGACAAACTATGGTATTCGTTTAGATAACCTCATTGAATTCCATCAATTTTCAGGAGGTTCATGATTATTTTACCGAATATATTTCTTTCAATTTTGTTTTTGTTATTGCAAACTCGCATAATTTCCGAGGCGCATTAATTTTCAGCTCTTATCGTGCCAATATTCTCCAAAAAATTAAATGCGCATATGACTTGGAGCATGATACGCTATAAAAACAACTCAATTTATATATTTTGCTATCAAAGATAATTTCCCGCATCACTAGAATTTTTTCTCAGCCATTATTTACTGTTGAATGAATCAGAAGAGCAGGGAATCGAACAAAGCAGAACAACAAAAACCATCCACCTTTATATGTTTCATACCCCCAACATCAATTTATTTAAGTTTTAATTGATTTCTTACCATCTCTACGCCTGTTCCACTTCGTTTTACACCTTAAAGAGGGAGAATAATTGAATTTAAATATACACACCAAACCCGAAAGTTTGAAACCGCTTGAATCAAACTGAAAATGTTACATGGGCTGATCAATACGTGAAACCACTTGAGGAGTGATACGAAACCCACGATGTTGTTTTAGTGAAGGAAGCAAATTCATTTGTTGCATTTTTGTTTTGGTGCACAATCTTTAATACCCTTGTATCAAGTAACAACTCCATATTCTATACGGCAAGTGATAAAGAGTGTATCGAAAATAAGCTATCCACAAACTTTCTTTCAAATTATGTTGAAAACCGATATTTTATTCATACAAAAAATTGATCCTTTATTATACGAGGTTAAACTTGAACATAATGAAGACCGGATGAAATTTAAGTTATTCCTTCACGAATTTTCGAGCTTTGGATTGAATGCTCTTCATCAACTTCCGGACAAGTGTTGCATCGCATTTTTTGGACGCTTGAGCCCAAATTTTTTTGAACTCTTGCATGTTCCCAGCTGCCTTACCAGTCTTCTTGAAGACCTTCTTCACGATTGCCCAGTAACGTTCGATGGGTCGAAGCTGAGGGCAATTTGGTGGATTGATATTTTTCTCAACGAAATCTATACCCTTTTCCGCAAGCCAATTGAGAGTGGTTTTGGCATAGTGAGCCGACGCTAAATCCGACCAAAACAGTGGAGGTGTACTATGCTTCTTATATAAAGGCAACAATCTCTTCTGGAGACACTCAGATCGATAGATTTCCGCATTTATAGTTCCGGTAGTGTAAAAAATGGTTGACTTCAAACCACAGGAACATATTGCTTGCCATACCAGTACCTTTCGACCGAATTTCTCCACTTGAATCGACCTGTCCGCATCGCTCATATCCTCCCCAACGACGGCAGTAAAGTATTGTGGACCTGGAAGGGTTTTTGAGTCCTCCTTTACATAGGTCTCATCGTCCATCAAAACGCATGCATCCGGACGCTGCAAAAGACGCGAATACAATTTCCGGGCCCTTGTTGCTGCTCGCTTCTTCTGTTCTACACTTTGTTTCGAGATTTTCTGCTTCTTGTAGGTCTTCAGGTGGTTTCGCCTCTTGATACGCTGGATCATTCCGACACTCGTTCCTGCTATTTTGGCAAAATCACGTATTGACATTGATTTGTTCTTCATGATTAGGGATACCACTTTCTGCTCCAGTTTCGGGTTGGAAGAACCGGGTTTTCTGCCTCTTCCTGGTAGCTCATCCAAAGAATACTGTTCCCCAAACTTATTAATGATGGTTTTAACACTCGCATGATGAATTCCAAACCGCTTCGCATAGTAATACCCTTCTTACTTAGCCATGTGTCCAGAACCTTAATTTTCACTTCCTTTTCAATACGCGACATTTTGAAAACGCAGAATTTGAACCGCACAAACAAGTAAACAAAAGAAAGCTGACAGTCAAACGCACAGCATGCAGTGTTCAGAGCATAAAAAAAGGAAGAAAATAAAAAGCGACTTCCGAGAAAACCCGAAAGCTCGTCAGTTACACGATGAGGTTTTGAGCAAAATAGATACGTGTATTATTATGAATGATTATGAACTATAAAACGCTTCCAGGGGCACAATTTTACACTGTGAAGCAAGAAACCGGTGTGCCAAACTCAAAAAAGTCATTTTTTTTGTGAAAAATTTGGAAAGAAAGTACTGGTTTGGCAAGCAATTTGCCAATGTGGAATGAAATCTTCACCTTTTTTCGCACTTGCGATCATGAAGGATTTACTATAAGGAATGTTTTCAAAAACATGTGCTACCTCGAATCCGAAAGCAAAAAGGTCAGACACTGTTTTGGTCTGACTTGGTGTCATGCCATTATACACGTTCCATAATGCACTGGTATCACAAAAACGGATTCGAGTTTATAAAGAAAACAATATATCCTCCTAATTGTCCGCAAATAAGGCCCATTGAAATTTTTTGGGCTTTAATGAAAGCAAAACTTAGGAGAAAGCTTCAGAAGCCGCTAAATGGTAAATGTGCACAAAAGCATCGATGAAACAGTGGTCCAAAACCTTATTAGGGACATTAAGAAGAAAGTACGTGGCCTGGTGAAGACAACGAATTGTTCATTGTAAGAAACATTATTCTTGTAATTTACACTCCGAAAAAAGATACAAGCTCTAAAAAAACGTATTCCTCTGTACCCACCATTAACGATACAGTCTTTAGCTCAGAAAAAGCGAAAGGTATGGTTATCAATAAATCCAGCCAATTCATCTGTTTCGTTCTTTCAAAATGATATCAGATGGTAACAAAATTAACCAATGTTAAGGACTAAACTGGTGATCGATTACAGCTCCAAAATGATACCTAGGATTACAGAGCTTGTTACTTACGTGATATCAGTTTAAGATTTTACTTTGCTAAGGAAAACGGCATATGGAGGAGAAGAATTAACCACGAGCTGGTGCAACTCTATGGCGAACCCAGTATCATGACAGTTGCAGATGCTGGACGGATACAATGGATGGGACATGTTGTAAGAATGCCGGACCACAATCCTGCAAAAATTTGTTTGTTTCGAACCCCGTCAGAATAAGACGCAAAATTGCGCAGAGCGCAAGATCTTGGAAGTGTGGGACACTCAAGAAACTGAGATCAAGCAGCCCTCAACCGAATTGCGTGGTGAAACATTGTTATGCAAACTCGGTCATTTTTCCACTCATCTTCAACTTCTGTTTTACAATTACTCAATACTTCTCATTTGGGCGGAATTGAGGGCAGTTGGGTGGATTGATGTCTTTTTCGAATAAATCCACCCCGTTGTCTCGATATCACTCCGCAGCGTGATAGCTGGACAAATCAGATCAAAACTTTACAAGTCCTTTGTGAGCCTTAATGTACGGAAGAATACGATTTTTCAGGCACTAGTGCTTGTACATTTTGTAATCCATAGTCGTGACAAACAACGAAAATCTGAGTTTTTTTAGCTGCTGCAAAAACGTTGCCAGATAATAAGCTGAACGTGCTAGGGACATCACCTCGACCAGTGGCTTTATAGATCCTTTGTCCGAGAAACTGCCCACAATCCATCTTCACGTACGTTTTGTCTTTTATGAGGATACATCCTTTGTTTTTCGTAAGGATCTCATAGTACACGTCGTTTGGGTCACAAAATTTTGCTTCAATGAGATGTTCGGTTGCTTGCTGGCCTGAAATCTAAATCCTTCTCACAGAGGAATCCTTTTGACGGTGTTTTGACTCGCAATGTGTATCTAGGCAATATAATAATCCAACAGTCCTGGGTTTGCCCTAATTGTTCTCAACACCTTCCGTTTCTTAGTTCCCCTACGACACTTGCCATGACCCGGGAGATCGGTACAATGCCGCTCACGGAAATGTTTGAGATTGCTGTACACGGTCGATTTAAATAATTTCAACGACTTTGGATTTTCGAAGTGGGTATCCAAAATTAATCAGTTTTCGCCACCGGAAACCAACATTGCACGGGAAAAATCTCTTCAAACAAACATGGCATCGAGACCGATGAGCAGCCCGCGACTCTCATAGCTTGGAAGTTGTTGTGGATTCCTCCACGGTAAGCGCTGCAGAGCAAAACGTACCAACCTTCGTTGAACGGCTTCTATCTTAGTAGCGGTAAGCGTGACTGCTACTTGGCACCACAGTGGACCTGGGTTCAATCCAAGTCGAGGTCGGTGGGATTTTTCTGACGCTAAAAAACCTCTGGCCACGTTTTCCTTCGGAAGCGAAGTAAAATCCAGGCTCATGTGTTGATGATTGCGATATGTAGGGTCCAGGTGGTGAAGTCGTCTGCCTGACGACGGTTATTGTCATCACGTTGTGAGGAATGAGGCCAACGGAAATAAACGAATAAAACAAAGCCATTTTGTTCATATCGCACCTTCTGATGAAGACATCTAGTTGAAACTGAAGGTAAAACGGGTCGTTGGCATTCTTGATACGTTAGTAGATATTCAAATTGTCAGCGTAAGAGAGACGGATCCCGTCCAAAGAGAGATTCACATCGTTGATCTACAGGAAAATGATCAGTAGACCAAAATGGCTACCTTGCGGAATCCCGGATGCAGTTCCGCTTTACGGCTAAGCGGCGGTGCGCAAGGTACGGTATCCAACGAAAATCACATGCTCCAAATCCTACTCCAGCTTTGCTAACGTAGTAGCATGGTTAACATTTTCGAAGGCAGCAGAAAGTTCTGTATAAATAGCGTCAGTTTGTAAGCCCTGCGACGTGCAATCCATATCGAACCTCTTGGACGAAAGAAGGTTTTTAGTTGTAAAGATTGTACTCGAAAAAAAAAACAGTCAAAAATGATCACCAAAAATTCAATCTAGGTCGGATATTTTTGAAACTCTCAGGGAATGAATAAACACAAATTAACTGCTGTTTATACAAAGCTGGTTTTTTCAACCTCCTGATCAGGCTAAATGCCCGCACCTTGGCCTTAAAGCTACCCTGTGCCCCAAACCCTGTGCAACACTAGCGCCATCTTTCTTACACACTTTCATCCACTCTTTCTTCAAATCCTTGTCGTTTTTGAAGACCTGCTCTGTTTTCCGGAGCTTGCCCTTCATTATCGCCCAGAATTTTTCTATTAGGCGAAGTTCCTGCGAGTTTGGCGGATATGCTTCTTCGGCACAACATCGTTGGCTTCGTACCACTCCATCGCCGGATTCGCCTAATGCTATGATGCCATGCCATGCCAAAACAGACCTTCGTAGGACCAGTGGAAGGGCAGCCGGCGCTTCTAGATATTTGGCCGTTAATAGTGCCAGTCGTTAAGCACGGCTTGCTGAATTTGCCGCACCTACAGATCGCCTGCCACACGAAGTACTTCTTGTTAAATTTAAGGACCGTCTTCTTTCGGAACTTTTTCGGAACATCCAGGCGGGACTTGCCGACGAAAGCTCCTGGCCGAGTTTGGCTTGGCGTCCGCTTTAATGTACGTCTCGTCGTTCATTACGATGCATTCCGGCTGCACCAACAACAGCTTTCTGGAGTGGGATTTGGCAACAGTATTCTGTTTATCGGTTCGGTTAGGCGCCATTCTTACCTTAAAGAAATGAATTCCGACCCGCTTCATTGTCTGCTGGACGAACCAGACGGAAGAATTGACCATCCTGGCCACATCTCGAATCGAATGATTTGGATTGCACTTGAAGTAATCCCTCACAGTCCTTGCGTGCACGAGGTTGGTCGTCTTCGCGTTTTTTCCGCTGCCAGCTCACCGTTCAGTCATCTGGGTCTCCTTGAACGATTTTACCAAAAATTTTGAATTGTCAATTCCCAACCCTTAAGGAGTCTACATCTTTGTTCTTCTTTACATTTGTTATGTGGTGTGTTTTGTTAATTTAATATTCTTATTCTAATTCTAATTCTAATATGCTAATCAACATGGCATCCCTGATGGGTATTGGTCTTATTAAATTTTTAAAATTTGATAATCTATCTAACTAAGCATATCGCTAGAATTGGCTAAGCCCACTGGAAGATGAGTAATATCAATCGCGCACTTTTTTGCCAGTCAATGTGGGGTATCCTTTCTTTCCTATTCAAATGTATTGAAATGGTTTTTTGCTCGATTTCAACTTCTGTTCAATCTGCTGTATTCTATTGAAACTGTCAATGATCTTATATGAAACTACAGTGAATTTGACGGCTTCCTTCAAAGCAAATATTACATTCGGACATAGCACTAGTTTTTTTTAATATCACATCACCAGCTTGTTACTCCCAAACATGATATGTTAGTTATCTCTGTAATTACAGCGCATTTTTCAATAACTGAATAGCTATCGTAACCGGTCATATATGCTCATGCAGTTGCATTTTTACTAAGCGGCAACTCATCTATAGTTTTCAAACCTCATATTCAGCTGTTAGTTACCCAACTAACGCAAACATTGGTGAACGTTTCTTTAAGTTTTCATGTTTCCTTCACATGAATGTTATTTTCATCCTGTTTTCACCCAAAGAAATACCGGCAAATTCCTCTGCTAAAGTAAAAGTCAGTTAAAGTTTCCCTCTCGCGATCCTCCCGTTTCCTTTTTGCCTATTTACCCAACCTCTTCTTTTTCCTGAAGATTATAATATGATGCGAAAAAAGAACCTAATTAAGGATCCATTGTTCATGCCGTATTTTTATCGTAGAACGAATGTGGTTGTGGCATGAAGAATGAGCCTCAAATGTGGAATTCAGCTATACACTAACACACACACACGCACATACAAATAGATAGAAACATTCAATGGAGTCAACTTCCGGACTAGTTGCCTGCACTTCCTGTCGCTCCGAACACATCGACCGACCGAGTGGTTGCTGAGAACGAAGCTTTGTGTGAAAAATTGGATTACCGTGAAAGTTTTACAGCGGAACGCTCGCGCTCGGATACGCTGTTTGCCCTGTTACTCACTTTTGCACGTATCTTTGGAAAGTTTTCCCCTTACGTAGTATCCTTCCGGTTCCGCTACTTGCTGCCAGCAAGTTGGGCAACTACGATTGGAGCAGATTTTCTAACTAGGTTACGCTAAGGAAAAGTGGCGTCCTAAATTTTTATACATATTTAATAGAAACGAATGGTTGTCAAAGGATTAAAAAGGAAGCAAGTTTACTGTGTAACTATTTGGCGCATGAAGAATAAGAATAAAATACTCGTCGAAGTAACTCACGATTTGGGAAATTTTTTTTTCAAATATATTAATATCTGAAGAACCGTAACGTCATGAATTTATTCCTAAACTTATTTCTGAGTGATGGTTAGATTCAATAATGTAAAATACCAACGATGACAAATTTTCGACATGAAAAGAAATCTTTTTTTCTTATTTCCAGTAACTTTAAATCATATGATTAGCGTTGCTCAGACGGTCCTTGGCTTTTATTTATTTTTTATTTTGTTGTTTCATACGAGTAGTGCCCTCTATATCATATCGCAATTGAGAAACTCAATATAACAATGATAGTAGAATTGTAGCTCCAATGTTTCACAATCTAGGCTATCAAACAACGAGAAATTTTAAAAATTTTAATGAGATGCACATTTTTCACTTTCTTCACATCAATATCTTTTATCTTGACAGATTTTTATTATAGTTCATGGTTTTAATTAGCTCCTCACTCCATATATATCTGCTTGAATTAGGTGGATTCAATTTCCTTCAATTTGCAATCTTTTCTGTTCACAACGAACGTGAATATGCCTGAATCCCTCGCTTGAAGATTGTTCCTGCACTGTTCCTCAATTGAAGCTTCTGGACGTTGCAAGATCGCCCTTGAAGGCAAGCGAAACCTCCTTCTCAAAGAAAGTTGAACGATAGTTTTACTAACGACAAGCTTGCTATTCGTCGCTGCATGGAATACAAATATTACCGGTTCTATAACAAATCTCAATGACACAAGGTCACTATTTTTTCACTCACATGTTTTAGGGAAATGTCATGTCATTCTAGTCGAAAAAAAATCTGTAAATCTACACTAGCATAAAAACCTTTTAAAGTTCATTAATTAACCTTATGAAAATCATCCACAAGGAAAAGGTTTGAATTTTGTTTGAATTACCTTATGACATGCTATGTTTGTTGTCACAACCACTTCCATTGGTTTGGTTATGGCAACCGTATACGTTTCATTGTACAATAGTATGATGTTATGACACTCAAAAGTATCGAGTCACCTAGAAAAGAGAATTTATGATACTATATCTTGAAACCTTGATTACCTGAAAAAATGTACTTCAGTAAAGTTGTTCAAAAGGTCAATGGCTTTCAGATAATGGAGTGTATGGTTTGTAATTCTGTCACTACGCGGCGCTAGTGGGCATGTAAAAGAGTGCATTTTTTGACGAGTTGTATCGTCATCTCGACCACCCAGAAAGGTGGACGCTACAAAAAAATTGCAGAAAGTCAAGAACTTTCAGAAGCTGGACAGTATCGCTTGAACATTGGTCACTATGTGGGGCTAGTAGGCATGTGAAGGAGAGAATTTTTTTAACGTGTTTATATCGTGATCCACACCACCTAGAATGTTCAAGCCTTCACAAAAGTTATTCAGAAGGTCAAGGACTTTCACAAAGTTCAGAATTATCTCTTTACATGGCACTAGTAGGCTTGTAAAACAAAGCATTTTCGAACAGTTTTATATCTATATCCAGACCTCCAAGAAAACTCGAACCTTAAGCAAAGTTTTTCAGATGGTCAAGGGCTTCCGGAAGTAAAGAGTATGCTTCGGCTTTCTGTGACTACGACAAAAGAGGCTTGGAAATCTCGATAATCGAAGCTTAAAATTTCTATAATCAAGAAACAAATAAACAAAAACTTTCAAGCTTTTCTTGGACAATTAACTTCATACATGAGTAGTTTTAAACTTTTCTGGTTTAACTCACTTCATATTGAAGCGTCTGATAACAGAACAGTATTCAAGTGGTTTCAATCTTTTTAAGACTGACTCGCTTCATATTCAATGGTTTTAAATATTTCCAGGACTAACAAACTTCTTATTCAAGAAATTTTAAGCATTTAAGTGCTGATTCCAAATTCTTTAGGAAAAATTAACTTGGTATTCATATGATTAAAGGTTGACTCACTCCATATTTACATATGTGACTTCAAACTTTATAAGGCTGATAATCACGTGATTAAAAGCTTTTATGGGTTGATAACCTTCATATTTAAGTTATTCCAAACTTTTCAGGTCTCACTCACTTTGTTATCAAGTGATTAATGCCTAATTGACCTACATTTTAATGATTTAAAAATTTTCATGTTCAATTCACTTCGTTTTAAAGTCATTCCACACTTTTCAGGACTGACTGATGTTATATACAAGTGATTTCAAACTTTTAAGAGTGAATTCCAAATTTTTGAGGATACACTAACTTTATATTCAAGTTGTTCAGTACACACTCACATAATATTCTTATGGTTTCACGCTATGCAGGTATGGTTCACGTCGTATTGAAATGATTCCAAACTTTTCAGGACTGATTCACTTCATTGTTAGGTGACTCCAATGTTTTTTAGGACTTACTTACTGCACATTCAAGCGATTCAATGGCCATTCACTTTATATTGATTTTTAACTTGGAAGCCGTGATTCACATATTTTTTAAATGATTTAAAACTTTCCAGGATGATTAGATGCATCTCGCTAACTGGTAGTGGCGTACTAATACAAAACAAGCGGAAGTTACGCAGGAGCATGGAATAAAACATTTGTTCTTCCAAAAGTGCATTTGTTCTCAACCACCAGATAAATATTCTTTTGAACTCTGATAGGTGCTTAGCATTTCCAATGATCCCGGATTAAGGAAATTGAGAAATCTAAATACAAAAGCCAATTAAACTTATTAGGTGGTCAGTATCACGATATAAACTCGCTTCAAAATTATCTGTTTTACACGCCCACAAGTGCCACCTAGTGACCGAATTCTAAACCATACTCTCCACTTCTCGAAAGTTCTTGACCTTATGAACAACTTTGCTAAGGGTTCGAACTTACCACAATATTCCTCTAATTGGTCACAGTGGTTTTTACGGCTCTACAAAAAAAGGGTTCGAACTTTCTAGATGATCGGGATTAAATAAACTCGTTCAAAAAATCACTCTTTTCCATGCCCACTAGTGCCACGAAGTGACCGAATTCCGAACCATACTCTCTACTTTCTAAAAGTTCTTGACCTTATGAACAACTTTCCCGCAGGTTCAAAAATTCTAGGTGGTCAGGATCATCATATAAAATCGTTCAAAAATCCTCTGACTTATAAGCTCACTTAACCACTCAACCTTATGAACAACTTCACTGATAGTTTACACTTACTAGGTGGTCGGGATTACGAAAAAAACTTCTTCAAAAAAGCACTCTTTTCCATTCTACGTTGTGACTGAATTCCGGACCCACTCTCCATTTTACGGAAGCCTTTGAGATTTTAAACTACTCTGCTGAAGGTTCGAACTTTGTAGGTTATCAGCATTCAGAATTATAGAACATTATGAATTTATCTCGGTTAAGGTGAGTCGATACTCTTTGGGGGTGATGCAATATTCAATTGTGTGTTGCAATACTTTCCGAAGTGAGTGATACTATTGTCTGGTAGTGTATGTATGAATTTTCATTCAACTTATACTAGCTTTGAGGTTATAAAGAAAAATTGAAAAAAGGCCAATGTGAGCCACATAATAGTACGGCTGCAGTACCATTATCGTTTATTAATGTAGAATTTGTTGACGAGAGTACTAGATGGATCTTCATGAAAAATAACTTGAACTTGAGGACGACGATTATGATATATGTAATAGACATTTCCTAATTTCTGGTTTCCAGTCAAAGATTCCCTTCGTCTTATTCTGCTTTCCACGTTTGAAGCATGCGTATTAGCTCAGAAATATTTGGATCATCAGTATACAGAACTCAATAATAGTAATCAAAACAATAAGTTGATTTATGAAATTGATAAGAATGATTGAGAAAATCATTGCGATTGGCAGTTTCATGTAAACCTTAAGAATTTTAATAGGCTTTTTACGTCAGTGGATGATTCTTTGATGAAACGATCAAGGAAGTTCAAAATGAATGTTTGTTTGGCTTTTGTCGGCTTTTGTCGGAAAAAGTATTAATACACTAGAACCAACAATCAATATGAAACTAGCGATTTGAAATTGGTTCACTGTTGTAGAACCCCTAGTTCCGAAGTACACCTTGCAGTTTGCACCTTGCTATACTAGTATCTTGGGCTTTGTTTTCATTCGCTATGTTATTTTGACAGAATATGTGACGGTGTGTTGGTGCGAGTTACGTTATTAGGGGCGAATTATAAAGCTTGGGACCGAGCTTGGGACCGGTGTGCTAGTACTGCCTGAGCCAAAAAAAAAGGTATTTATTTTCTTCAGAACTATCCAGCCGCTGGTAGAACCTCCATTTGAGAATCAAATGGGGTATGTGTAAGTTGAATTAGCTCGTAAAGCGTTGTAATTCAAGATGCACTCTCTGAACTTAAGGTCTTCATGTTTACAAACAGAGCCATCAATGATTAACGAATGCATTCAAAAATGGACAGGTTGATGCAATTTTTGTTTTGATTATCCTACCACCAAGTGACCACTAAGACACTACACTCAATGATTTGTTCGTACTGCAAACTCAACCCCCTAGCAAAGAAGTTGGACATCGGGATTTTGTAAATGCCGGATATAGTCTTATTTTTTCAACGGTACGGTACAAATTCATGGAGATCCAAAGATCTGTGCTCAACCAACATTGAGTGTACACTTTAGGTCTTCATATTGAAAATTAAAATCATCAACCTTTTGGTGCTCGTTTGGTACAATATAAGTCCACGGAGGACTTAAGATCTATATTGAGGTAAAGCGTTTCTTAAGATTTACCGAGAACTCATACACATATGCAAAATTATCAATTTTTTGGTAGATTATAGAAACTGCACAAATCGATGGAGAAGAAGATCTATGCTGTCACAAGTTTTGCGGTTATACTAGACCAATTTGGAGTAAAAGTCTGCATATATACAAGTGGAAACATCTATATTTATTAGTTCGATTAATGGAGGTTCAAGGACATCCTTAGTTATCCTAGAAGTGTTTGGGTAAAAGTGAAAAGTTTCTCTTGTTTATCCAAGAACAATCGGTCAGAGATGTTGCCAAAAAAGTGGATGTTGCTGAGTCAACTGCGCAGGACATCAAAGTAAGATGAGGACTGAGATCTTGTCTAAACCTTGATGGCAGGAATCAAGTCAAAGATCCAAAAGTTTGGGCGTGAACTCACTTTCTAAATCTTTAACCCTTTAAATCTATTATTGCAAAAGTATATAAGAAATTACATGAGAAAATCAAATGTTGAGAAAAAGATTGGTTTTGTTTTCTGTTAAACCGATAACGTTCATTTGATGATACAAAATACAAATATTCCCGAACACGCTTTATGTTATTATCTTACTAGATCTTTGGAGTAATCTTGCCTGCAACTACTTCATCGATAACCACTTTTCTAAATTAATTGATTGATTTCAAAGGCAATAACTGTCTGATATACATGATTAAGGCAACACTACTTGCATGCCGTATGACATAGTAGCCTTTTGATTTTTGGCTGCATTTTACACAATAACAACGTAACAACGTTGCCTGCTAGGTAGTTTGAGGAGCATTTGTCATCATTCCGCTAATGAATTTAAAATAAATAATTAATAATTATTATACCAATGTGCAATTAAAAAGTAGTCTATGGCTAACTAGTAGGTAGAGGAAGAAGGAGGAAGGAAGGAAGGAAGAAGGAGAGTAAACTTGACACAAGCGCAGCTAGCAAACATTTTCATACCGAAAAAGACTTTTCATTAGAGCTTAACTGATAAAAGTAATCAATGGGTTCATCCGTAAATTTCTCGTGGCACAAAGGCTACAGTCTGTCCACGTTAAATTACGAACAGCAAAATAATAGCAGCAAATAAAAGTTACACATAATTCAACAAAGCCGTTTGTTCATTTCAGAGTTATATCTACATTAGAAACATTTGATTAAGATGTTAATCCTTCTTTCTGTAAAATTCTCGAACCTTCTGTGGTACACCCACCGTCAGGTTTCGTACGGTAACCTCAGATACGCCTGCCGTGACGATTCTCCATCTTCTCTTGAACTCATAGGTACCATTTGCTTTCTCCTTAATTTCGAAGAGTTTTCGCTTAACTAGAGCCCAGTACATCTCTATTGGGCGAAGTTCTGGACAGTTTGGTGGATTGGCTGTTTTTGGCACGTATTTGACCTCTTGTACCTTATATCATTCCAGGACGGATTTCGCATAGTGACAAGAGGCCAAATCAGGCCAAAACCAGAGCTGGAGAGTCGTGGCTTCTGATAAATTGTAGCAACCGCTTTTGCAGACATTCTTTCTCATACACATAGCGACCGGTAGAAACAAATCCTTTTGAATTTTGACCACAACCACATATGCCCTGCCCAATCAAATACTTCTTAGGGAATTTAGACATCTTTTTTGTCTGGAAATGTTCGGCAACGGCGTTTCTTTGCATTGCGGTATAAAAAGGCAGATCCGGAAGCTGTTTAAAGTCTTCGATTACGTATGTTTCGTCGTCCATTATGATACAAGAAAATGTTTGCCAAAAATTGGTGTAAAGATCCTTAGTACGATTTTTTGCAGTGTAATTTTGCTTGTCATCACGGTTGGGCACCATTTTCACTTTGTATGCCTTAAATCCTTGCCTCTGCTTCACTTTTTCTACGTATGATTTTTAATTCTCAACTTTGCGAGCTTCATTCCGCACAGAAAGATTGGGAGTTTTCTCAATAATGGCTACCACCTTTTTTTTTTCATTTGTCGGGAGTATACTTTTCGATTTGTTCCACTTCGAACCTTCCAATCCACATTCAAGCGCTGGTCAAATGATTTTCAAACACAAAACACGGTACTTTTCGGTAGTTTTAGATTCTTAGCAAGATCGCATAACGATAAATTCGGACTTTGCGAGCAGCCACCGGCTGAAAGTCTCTCAAATAAAGACAAGCAAACAAACAATTTTACTGCCGTTCATAAAAAATGCGTTTGCTTGATTTGACGTCATTTTACTGAATGTAACAAGTAAACATGTTGTACCACGAAATAAAATGGAGAATTTCAGATGTCATAAAAAGGAAACGTTTCAGCGATCCGTGAAATAATTCAAAATCTATACTGAAAGAAAACTGTCTGAAATTTAACGTGGACAGGCTTTACCCATGTAAGCCTCCAATTCAATCGGATAGCTGAACTTTTCCTCTTCCGTGGTGACTGTGGTGGATTTATTAGGCGAGTTTTCAATCGCGAGAAATTCGCGGAAACAGCCATTGTTTACGTTTGTCAGTTAGACCGTAATTAAAAATCGATATGCTTTTAAACTGAATAATAAGGCGGATGAGATCAAAAAAGTTGGGATTTCCCATGGCAACTCCCATAGAAACATGTAAAGGTAAACGCAGTCCGAGTTCACAACGACCTGAGCTCAAATTTAAGGAGAAGTTTCAAAACCTGATTTGAAACCGATTGAGTGGGTATCGATTGAATCGATACTTGAAACCCCCAACCCCCCCTATATAGATACGGGAAGAATTACTGGAGGTTCCAAAAAACTAAACTTAACAAAAAATAAAAGTGAACTGATTATCAAAGTCACGTAACAATTTCCGGAAAAAAAGATATTTGGTTCTACAAACTTAACCAACAATTTCATGAAAACCGAAGGATCTGATTTATCAGAATGGACGTTGAATAAAACCTGCATAAAGATGTCCCTTAAATGAGTGATTTATATTTCTTTATTTGTCTTCAATCAATAGTAGACCGTTTTGTTACAATGATAGTCACATTTTATGTCATTTAAGAGTGAGACTCATGCGAATTCACGGCGCTCCTTTAATGATTTTATGCTGATGAGCATACCGCGTGCTTCGTAAGATGGAAGAGGTAAACTTGTCCAACCTTATTTACGAAAGGCAAACAGTAAAATATGCTTATGTACCAATTCTGTTGGTTCTCCTCATATTACTGAAAAAGGTGACCAATTAACGCTACGATATTGCAGTATTGACCTCACATACACAATGTACAATGTTTTTATTGCGTACCGGACATGCAAATTGTAACAATATCCATTTATAAATCCAAGGATATTATTTACTCAGTTGATGATAGTATTGCAATGTTCAATGAATGTAAGTTTCGAATCCAAGATAACTCTTAAGTCCCTAACTCTTTTGGACTTTTCAACTGGCTGATTCCCTTAATCGATGTTATGTCTGGGTTGCTCGTATCCTACTAATAGCTATCGAATTAATTTTGACTTTGTTACACCAAACATTTAAAAAAAAGTTTAACTATTTCTGGAATGTCATGATATCTTCTTCATTCCTTATTTCTAAAAATAGTTTCATGTCATCAGCTTAAATTAGAAATTTTAAGTTATTGAGAATAAAGGAAAGGTCGTCTACGAATAAAATATATAAAAGGGGACCTAAATGAGATCTTTGAGGATCTCCAGAGGTGACTTGAATGGAATTTGATTTCTTCCATTTGAATCTAACTATTTGTTGACGGTTGGTGAGATAGGATTCACCGATAACTATCCAAAACAGGAGAAATAACGTGGATAGCTCACTAAAAAACATTTTTTCAATTTATATATTCTATTTATAAGTCCATGTAACTGTCACTATCAAGAACAAAATCTCGAAAATGATAAGGGAATACTGCATCATTGTCGTTAAAATGAATAAATTTATCAGAACTTATTGCTTATAAATAATTTGATTGGTTTTTAAGCTTTTTCAGGAGAAACTCATCTAAATTCTTCGAAAGTCCAGATAGTGTTTATTGTGACTACTTCATTGATGATGATTTTCCGAAAAGGGAACAAACCTACTAATTGCTAATAATTGTAGTATTCATTTTCTATAGTATCAATGTATGCAGTGCTGGACAAAATAAAACATACATCATATAAATTTTGTTATTTCCTTCGACATTAGAGCCGCTTGAAATGGTAGAGGGTAAATTTCTCCTGGGTATGGAAAGTATATTTAGGCGAAAAATTTGTGCCAGCATGAAAAATGTAGGAATGTGCACGACTTGCTCTACACCGTGTCCAGTATATTCTCATACACTTTTTCCTTGCATTGGTGTCGTGCAACTACTCAACATGCTTCACGTAATGTGTTGGTGTAGTTTTGCACTATGTTTATACAAACGCTTTAAGGATATGTCCGATTGTTTTCATTCGGTGTTTATCTTTTACCAGCAATGAAGGAGTTTCGTGCTGTGGTGATAAAAAAGTTTTTGAAAGGTGAGCGCCCGGGCGCTATTTTCAGAAATTTGAAAAACCTCGAAGTAAAGCGGGATTTTGTGTACCGAACCATCCAAAGATACCGTGACACCTGCTCGTTGGATGACCGGAAGAGATCCGGTCGTACTCGTACGGTACGGACTGCACGAGTTGTTAAAGTGGTCAGGGAGCGGATTAGACGAAAATCACAGCGCTCTGTACGTAAAATGGCCGCAGATCTGAATGTTTCGAGATCGTCAATGCACAATACACTGCAAAATTACCTCGGATTCCAAGCTTTCAAGAAACGTAAGGTTCACGGAGTTTCGGAACCTTCCAAGCAGAAACGACTCGAAAGAGCAAGTCTGCTTTTGTCGCGGCAGGGTGGGGAAGAATTTATCTTTTCCGATGAAAAGTTATTCGTCTTGCAACAATCCCACAATGTCCAGAACGACAAATTGTGGGCTCTCTCCGAGAACTGTTCCAGAGAGTGATAGGAATATTCCACGGTTCAAAAGTGCTGCGTCAGTGATGGTTTGGGGAGGAATTTGCAAGCGAGGCAAACTACCACTGGTTTTCATCGAAAAAGGCGTTAAAGTGAATGCCGTATATTATAAAACGGAAGTTTTGGAGAAAGTTGTCAAGCCATATGTACAAGAGGTGTTTGGAGATGATCACTATGTGTTTCAGAAGGACGGAGCGCCATCGCATACTGCAAATGTCGTTCAGGGCTGGTGCCGAGAATATTTGACCGACTTTTTGGACAAGAATGAACGGCCTCCCAGTTAACCAGATCTGAATCCCTTGGATTATTTCGTATGTTCATACATGCTGGCAAAGGTAAATGACCACAGGGCGTCTAATATGAACCAATTCAAAACCGTAATCAAACGAATTTGGGACGAAATACCGATGGAAGTCGTGCGTGCCGCCTGCGACGGCTTTTCGTAAAACAAGTCGATGTTTATATCCGTAGTCATGGTCTCTTTGATATGTGCCAAACTTCTTACTCCATCGAGCGAAATATGTTTCCCGGACGTTTTAAACTTTTGGAATACACACAGAACCAACTTCGATGGAAGAACACCACATCTGCGTTGTGACCTCGACTATCAAAGAATACAGTGCTGCCAAAATATAAAAACTGACGTTAATAATATCATCAAGACATCCGATTTTGAAGTGTATGATTTAATTTGTCCAAGAAAAAATATCGATTCTAAGATAAAACCCAATGTGCCAAAATATAGTCATAACTTATAATGATTTACGTCTTGGCCTCTGTATTTAGCATCTTGGGAGAAGTTGACATCTTCAATGTACAAGTTCACTAATGCATTCTATTTATGGATCAGTATCGGCGTCGGCCACATCCTCACAGTCACGGTCAACCAGGGAAAGGGACGGATTGTAAGTTTGACAATCATTTTTAGAGTCTGTTTTTACCTCTATGTTTCGCAATAATTTGCTAGCGAAGGGATAGTTTTTCGGTGTTAACGTTTGCATTAAAAAAATAGACAAAAATTGCCGATTTTTCATGGGTTTATCTTTACCAACACTGACGAAACTACCCATGCAGCAACAATAATAGTAACCCATGAGTCAGCAGACAAAATTTTACAGCTCTATCAGTCGAACTCTAACCGTGATGGCAAAAACAGTGAAGCTACTCCGTTCAGAAGTGTGCGTGTTCAAAGAACGGCACCCCGCCGCATCGAAAACGGACATCGTGTGGCACTTTGTGGACGCCGGATACGCCCGTTCCGGCATCTACAAAATCTTGGCACTATTAGACAACAATCAGAGCATCGAAAGAAAGCCCCGTTCCGGACGGCCGACGACCCTGAGTGACCAGAAGTTCCAAAGGATGCTGAAGAGGAAGACTGAGGGAAAAGTGGCTACATCGCTGCCTGCGCTTGGCCGGAAGGTCGGGTGAACCGGACAAACAGTGAAAAAGTACCTGGCGAATATGAACATACATGTCAGGAAGTGGAAGTCGCGTCCACTGGTTTCGGAGCTGCAGGCAATGATGCAGCGGCAGCGGCTGAATAAGATGGTCAACTCGATTTTTCCGGTGAATTGCGACGTGGCGGTGGTGATGGATGACTAGATTTATCTCACCCTGAATGGCATCGACTGGCAGGGAACTTCGTATTTTACTTCACCCACGAAGGAAGTGAGCTCCGAGGTGAAGTTCATTTCACACACCAAGTTCCCCAAGAAGGTGCTGCTGTGGCTGACAATCAGCGAGAAGGGGATGTCAAAGCCACTCTTCTTTCGCTCCGGACTGGCCGTGAACCCGGAAGTTGCGCGGTCCTTCAAGAAATACCATAAGGGCAAAGACGCGGTGTTCTGGCCGGATCTGGCGTCGGCCCACTACTCGAAGCGATCGTTGGAGGAGATGGAGCGGCTGAATATCGATGTGGTATCCAAGTCAACGAACCCGCCCAACGTCCCCCAGTTGCTTCCCATCGAGAATTTCTGGGCCAACCTTAAGCGTAAGATCTACTCCAACAATTTTGTCGCGAGAACTGAGGAGGAATTGATAAATAAAACGAAAAAAGAACTCAAAAACATGCCTACACGCATGTTTTTGTCCGCCATGGCGAATGTTCCGGGTAACTACCAGAAGGCCGCTTGCAAGGACGTAGAATTTAGCTTAAATAATTACCTTCCATGGGAAGTTTATCAAAAGCAATTATTTGTCTTAGATTTTTTTTAACACCATCCGAAAACAGTCCTTTTTTTTTTGCAAGCGTTAGTGGGCCAGTTAATTTTAGTTCATAGATTCATTGTGGTTAACTATGCGGTCAATGAAAGCACAGTAGATTGCCTTTTATTATAAATCTAATGGGGATATAAAGAGGCAAGTGTCAAATGATACGAGAGGGGACTGTCCTGGGATTGATCTCTCGTCATTCTGTTCAATAAGAAGAACGGATAACCACTGAGCTACCAAGCTACGTCTTGAATTAAGTATACCATTTTAATTCTTAACTCAGGCTTGTTCGATTTATAGATTGGATCATTTTGGTATTAACTTCTAAGTTTAAACCACTTTTGCTAGCATTCTACTAATTATTTTTTTATTACTCCGAGGTACTTCACGCTCGGAGTAATAAAAAAATAATTAGTAGAATTAAAATGTTTGAAGGAATTAGAAAAAGAAGGAAATTTAGCATGCTTGGAGTAATAAAAACAAAGCTAGTGGAACGTATTTAACTTCCATTAAAACCCATTAATACATGCTGTTTCAGAGAATTAGCATACAACACCTTACCGTCTTTCTATCAGAGGTTATTCAGAAAATGACGACGAGAGAAATACTATCGGTAAAATAAAAGGTATGTTTTCATAACCTCTAATTGGTAATGATTTTTCTCTCCCATGTATATTTTGAGAAGTGTAAACAGAAATTACCACATCGCTCAAACGGGGCTCATGTGGATGAGAAGATATTTCCATCAAACATTACACTTTTGCTTGCTGAGCCTGTAAAAATAGACCTCTTCAACGTGAAACTCATTTTCTATTCTCACAATATTTTTCAGTAATATTGAAACGTGAAAACCAAGTATAAATTTAACTTCATCATTATGTCCACTTGTTTAATACAAAACACATATTTTTACTCAACAATCTCTTTTTAACACTCTCAAATGTCATGGAAATTGACCTAACCGGAGGAAAGGATGTGCCACCACAGCCATATTTATAATATGTAATGTATTGTGTCCTATGGATGTGTATGAGGCTTGATTACGAGCGAACCCAAAGCCAAAATTGCGGTTAATTGAGACATAATTTGCTCCTTACAGACCAGACTAATTGCTGCTCCGGCACATTTGTTCTTCGATCACCACTGCTATTCGACCTGAAGACTAATCGTCGTAAAATGTTCATCCTCCTTCGAGCTCACTAGTCGGTCGAACTTACCAACACCCACTTCAGGCGGCGTGTGGCATATGAGATGGGTGCCACTCAACCGGATGATGATGGTGATGACCTTTTTTCCTGCCACCTTCCTACTTTTCCTTCATCCGAAGCCAACCAGCTGGAAGTCAATGATGGATCCTGTCGATTTCCAGCTGTTTTATATGGAACCACTTATCGTTTCGACGGAGGCTCCAATGGCTTTAGCAGCTCTGGCGTTTGGTAGGAGCGAGGATTCCGTGGCACACCCGTGGAGTGAAAGTTCCAATTAATTCTCGATTCATGATGGAACGCGTGGTTTTTTTTCTATAGCAATGAGTTGGTTGCATATCCACGTAGAAAAAAAAACAAACCCGTTGTTCGTGGTTTCATGACGCGTTTGAGGTAGAAGGGATAAAACTGGGTGTGCCTATGGCCGGATACGAAGGGGGAGTGTAATGAAAAAACATCCGACAAAAACATTATCGTATCACATTTCTGTGGAGCGATCGAAGCGTTCGCTAATCCGACCAGTCAGTCAACCAGTCAGCGCCATCGAGTCATTCAGCCAGAGGCGTGTTTTCTTGACTTGGTCTGGTTCGGTTCGGTGGGAGGGCGGTTTGGTGGTTGTATATGTGTGAGTGTGTGTTTTTAGACGTGTCAGCTACACGTTTGTTGAACCATGCTACCGTACACACTGAGCACCAACCAATAACAACCGCAGCGAAACCAATAAATTTGGCTTTTCATGATAAGGTTCCTCCACGGTTAATTTATTATGAAGTTTGTGGTAGAATACATACCGGAATAGCTCGCTAACGAAAAGTTATAGGCCCGAAACAATCAATTGGTGATGTGACGAACAATCATTGGCCGATGCAATTATAGCAAATCGGCTACGCCAAATCGCATATTGAATCGTAATTCAAAATTCCTTTCATCAGCAAAACTGTAAACCAGCTTTTGAAGCCACTTGAAGCAGAACATCATGGTGAAACTTCGTGCCAACTTTCGCCTCGTTCCGGGATCAGTCTCAAACCGGAAACTAGTTTAGTTGAACACGACCACGTGAGAATTACAATTATCGCATATCCCACGAAGCGGGTAAAACGTGGTAGTTCACATTTTCCTACACAGCACTCTTACATACACTCGCTTTCCTCACACCAACCAGCCTCTAGTAGCTGCTGCAATAGTTTGGCCAGGAATTGTTTTTCCACACTTCCTCTGCTTGTACGTACCGCACCGGGTTACTTACTACACACATTCCTGGATCGGAAGTGCTTGTCTAACTGCTAACATTCCGAGTTTCAGCTAGCTATCTAACTCGCACACAAGAGCACGCACACATTCCAGCGGTGTGCATTTTCTTGTCCTGCTTAGACTTAAACAAACTACCGCTATGCAAATAATAAAACGCGTTATAATTGCAAAAGTTTTCAAAACAAATTATAAAATTGTTTTAATTCCGTGCTTAACGAGATTTTCATTCGACTTCCTGAGAAAAAGTGGAAAAGGTTACAGCAAGATGCAGAAGCAGAAGGTAAAGAACGCCAAACGGGAAAGTATCTGAACCGGTTTGGAGTTAAGTGTAACGAGTAGCAATAGCAAATAGCTAAAATAATAACAATAATAATAGCGGCAGTCGTGCGATCGCTAGACAAATGGAAGCAAGAGAACTGAACGAAAAATGCAAACAACTAAACATGCTGTCGAAAAAAATCATGTCCCGCCGTTTCTTTAAAGTTGGAATTTTTCAAAGTATGATTCATGGACATATCATATCTTCATGAGTACCTATATAACAAGTACACACTCAAAAGTCATGTCAATATCGCTGTTCTGAGACCGGCATATACGAGCGGCCTTCAGGACATAATAAGCAGTCAAAAGAGACGAGAATTAACCATTCAAGCATACACACCCTCTGTTAAGTTGCATCTGTTTCTGTTTTGGTACACTTAATTTTACATGAAATCTTTGATTACGTTTCGGCGTACAAAAAGATTTGAAGTACGTTTCGTGTAGTATTACAAATTTCTAAGTGTGCACAGAAGAAATTCTTATGATAATCTCATCATCCTCAATTTATCTAACTCGAAAAAAGTGAGGTTTCTTTTTGTTACTAAATGTAAGGTTTTATTTATTTATCATTCAGTGAAGACAACATATAAATATACTACTTTTCGATTTCCAAAATGGGTACACTGTAAAATTAAACTCCCAAAAAACTCTGTAAAATTTCACCGAAATCCGTTGAAACGGATTACCGAACGTTCAGCTGTTGAGAACAGGGATGCCAGATAGTTTTTCAAAATGTCTGTTAGGAACATTTTAAAATGTGTTACTAAGGGGTCAGACGGACCCTCCTTCAATGCCCTCGATCCCTGGTCTAAGTCACGGGGACCATTGAGGGTGGGCCCACAAGGCCTCTTTTGTTTCGACTGGCTAGCTCGAGCTAGAGGCCTTTTTACACTCAGGGTCGGCTTTTTTACAAGGATTGCTATTCAAGGGACCAAATAAATACAACTTAGCTCGATTCCTTTTAAATTTATTTTTAACCAACTTACAATTTTGGGGTGTGTGTTTGTGTGTGTGGGTGGGTGTCGATGTGCCGGCCGGCTGCTGCTGGATCTGAGCGCGCGTGGTTTACGTCCGATGATGGGTCGGGAAAGGCTTTCGTCCTACTTTGGAGGGTTTTCCGAATACCGTTAACTTCTCGGGGTATGTGTTGGGTGTCGTTCCGTTGGTCGATTCCCTGGGACATGTGGGTCGGGTTGCTTTAACTAAGCGCTATTGGGTCTTATTCATAAAGTGTAGAACGTTTTATAGGCTAGGAGTAATAAGTTTAAGGAGCTACTGGGTCGGTTTTATTCAATTGAAGGCTATAAATGCCTAAAAGTATACCTGATAGTTTAAATCTCCACGTACACAGTTTGGTATCACTTCCCTAGATTTCTTAATGAAGCTTTAGCTCTAATGGCTCAAATGGTCTGTACCTTATGGCGTTCGATATCTTAAAAAGACCAAGTCTTGTGATCGATGTACCCAGTAACTTACCCTTTTCATTATTTTCTCCTTCACTCTTTATGCTTCCTTTCCACAACTCGCGACAATCCTTTTGATGGCTCCCATGCAGCAGATTTTAATGTGTTTTGTGTTGTGTGTACTAAACTCGTGCTATTACAAATTTTGTTCTTTTTCACGATTATTTAAATGTTTTATTCAACTTGTGCATGCTTTTCAATATCATTAATAACTCGTACTTATTTAAATAGACATTAATAATTTCAATAAATAACAAAAACCTAATTCTAGAACAATAAAGACATAATTATAAACTATTTCTACTCGGCAAACTTCTAAAGATTAACAAACGGTAACAATCTCTTTTTTTCTCTATATAAATTTTATCAAAAAATTTCCGCAAAAAAAAGGGGGGGGGGGGGATTTTTTTATGAGAGAGAAAGGAAAAAAACGCCCACCCCAAAAAAAAAAAATAAACATACCCTCCACAATAATTTCATCGAGAGTTTTTTTTTTTTTTTTTTTTTGTTAACAACCTTTCAAAAACACTCTGGGGAGTCACTTATATTTTTTGTTTTTTCTAAGTTTATTCACATTTCCCCCCCCATCTTATTTTGTAGGGAGGGATTCTTCATCCGATTACCCTGTGTATCACCAATCGTAGCAATCCTGTTGTGTGCAAGAAAAAAATGACAGCATTATCAATCAACCAAATGAAGTGGCTGAAGGTGCTCAACGTCGTGTTCATCATGGATGATGAGACCTACTTGACGCTAGACGGAAAAGACTGACAGAAGACAGGATACTTTACGTCCATCAGTCCATCACTAAGTAGGTAAGCTTTGGTGACAAATATATCTTCGATTCCGAGTTCCAGAAGAAGGGCTTTCTGTGGCTGACAATCAGCGAGAAGGGAATGTCCAAGTCACTTCTCTTTCCATCGTGCCTTGCGGTTAACGAGGTCATGTACACTACAAAGTGCCTACCGGAATTTGCCTCCTTCATCAAGAAGTATCAAACGAAGGAGAATATGGTCTTTTGGGTGGGCCTGTCGTCGGCCCATTAAATCAAGAGATCGCTGCAGAAGATGGACCTGCTGAAGATAAACGTTGTTTTGAAGACCAGCAACAGCAACCAACGTCCCTCAACTGTGACCGATATAAAATGTTTGGTTGAACCTCAAATGCAGGATCTAGTCCAATAATTTCATGGCCAAAACGGAAAAGCCAAGACAAAGAAAGAGCTTCCGAAATCTATCTCTTTCTTGGCCATGGCTAAGGTTTCGGTCAACTGATCTACGGCCGCTCGGCAAAGTGTCGAAGATTTTTTGTAAAAAGATCAATAAACATAGGATTTAAAGAAACTATATTCCATTCAATTATTTTTTGTAGCTATATTTGTCAATTTTTTTAATGCATACGTTATCTGAAATTTTCAAAAGTACTTCAGATCGTTTAAATAATGAAATTAACTCAAGTTTTGAAACATTTATTAATTTTTATTTCCAGAATGGCATCGAAGACTTTTAAAAGTTTTTGAAATAAGACTTAAAAAAACGATGCTTAATTTAAACTGATTTACAAAACCTTCCATAAGTTTGTTTCGTATTAAGGTTTTTGTTTTGAAAACTTAGATAATTATCTGACGTTTTCCCAAGATTTACTTTAATTTAAAAAAATTTTCTCATTTCTTTGCTTTTATTCAATAATTTTAATAAATGTGTTAAATAATTTTATTTAGGTATTTACCGTGGAATTCAATAAATTCCCAAATAAGCAAGGAGCACTTGTCAACAGATGTCGAAAGGCACGTAGCACCGTTATAAATCCTGATTCACAAGAAAATAGTCGTTAAATATTAGCACAGATTCTACAGTATCACTTCTGAAAAATTGCTTTCATTTTTAAATATTGTTGAACTTTATTGATGGATTTTTATTAAGTTAAGTATTACTAAGAGTTCTTTAGAAAAAGTATTAAATCCATTACATTCCAAACAAAATCTTCATATCTTTCTATTAAGTGGAACCGCATGCAGGGCAAGGCCCACGCTAGGATGGTGGCTTCCTACATACCTACATACATACATTCCAAACAAAATCTTCATTTGTTGATTATCTGATAAGTTTCCTGAATTTCTATGGTATTTTCCAATAAGATAGAAAGATTTGAAGCTTTTTTGTATTAAATAAACTTGCATCGTAGTTCTCATAACACAAATAAAGCCTTATGGAATTTAAAAAAAAATGAGCAAATTTATCGATACTAATTTTCATTGCTTTTTCTTTGTTTGAAACGTAAGTGAACATTGAATTCTTCCCCGACAATCGAATGAATCTCAAACAAAGCCTTGAGATTTAAAATAAATTTCAATTCCGAAGCAACCATAAACTTATAACATTAATGACGGCTGACATGGAGTACAAAGTGTTTTAATTATACTTAACTTATTTTTATTTTAAATTAATTATTGTTCATTTCTAACATTTTCAGTTATTTTAAAAACGTCCAGTCCAGCAACAGGAAGCTCTATGAATACAAATTCATAGTTCATTATGTAGTTTGGCATGTACTTTGCATAAAACGACAAAACACTCGATTTCAAAGTTCGCCTTGATGGATTTTTATTAAGTTCATAAAGTTACAATAATTTTTGAAAATATTCTGTTCTGTTTTGTTTCTCTCTGATAAGCGGTGCTAAAGTTGTTAAAATGTTTTAAAAAAATAAGAAAGCTTAACAGTTCTTAAACAGTCCCGCTTGTACCAGTGCTTGTATTCAGTGAATGGTCAAGAAGAAAATTAATATAGTTCTCGACTCAGGAAACACCAGTGCATCGGTTCTAGGCTCGGTCCCCAGCTTAATGAACCACCTAAAAATATAACTCACAACGAATAATTCCTTAAAACATTCTGTCAAAATAACAGCGAATCAAAAAAAAAACAAAGAATCTAGTACCAAAAAGCGCAAGAATGCAAGGAGCCTGGCTCAAATTATATTTGGACTAAGGGGTTCTAAAGTACTGAGCCAATTTGAAATCGCAAATTTCCTATTGATTGTAGCTTGTTTTATCCTTTTTCTTAAATTCATTGTGGTACGTACATCAAGTATCAGCAGGACTTCGACCTGAACCATTCTCAAAGGTTCTAGAAGATTCTTGAAATTTAATGAAAATTTCTTAAAAAAAGTTATAAAGCTTGGAAGCTTATTTTTGAATAGAGTCTTTGGTAACATCAAGCATCTATGATTGATTCACATAGAAGTAAAACGGCATTGAAAAATAAAATATGACAACATTTGTTCATCTTCAGCAAAACTTTTAGTTGTAAAATCTCTGAAACGAATAAACTGGAAATGGAGTTTTGCAAACTACATTATCTGCGTAACTGAATAACTGTCAAGTCATCAGTCCGCTATCAATAGAAGATATGGTGAAGATCTCAAAAAAAAATCCGCTAATTTTCCAAATATCAAAAATGATGACTTAACCTCTTTTTGGTCTGTTTGGATGTAAAAGGAGCTTCAAAATAAGGTCCTGAAACATCTGAGAAGTTCATCAGTTTTCTGAGATACTTTTTATTAATATAGAATGCTTTGGTAAACAACCAATATATGCCACCTCCATATGAAAAATAAAATCGTTTCAGTATTATTTCATCTTACTTATATCAATGTCTGTAAAACTCTGTAGCTTAATCGCAATATCTGTATAATGTCTGTAATCTGCATGAGGTCTGTATGCATGATCAAATGTCTGTATAAATACAGACATGTCTGTACATCTGGCATCCCTGGTTGAGAATTCAGTAAAATTTTACTGATTTCTGTAAAAATTCTAAATGCGTACTCAATTAGGCGATTTGCAGTATGATCAATTAGATCCTGGAACACAACACTCATGTAAATACCTATTGTAATAATAGGATTTATTATGATGTCAAACATTGCTAAAGCTTTTTTGCTTCTACTATAGTGGCGTACGCCGGGTATAGATTAATACTGCTCCATGGTAGTAATTCGTACCTCGATGTATTCTGCCTTGCTGAAATCCTTTCGGCATATGAAGCCGATTGCTTTTTTTTTAGAGACATTAATACAGCGGTATCATGATTGGTTTAAGATGTAAATGAGTCTGCAAGATTTGATTCTGGATTTTTTTTAAATACCTTTCCAGAATTACGACGACCTTCTGCCCTTGCAATCCCAATTATTCGGTGTTAAATTTTGATTTTATTTTCCGCAGGTGGTTCTGCTGAGTTCTTCCGCAGCTGTTGGAGAATGGTTTTAGCTCCCTTTTCCGTGAAGTTTTTGGAGAATTTACTGCAAAAGTCACATTTCCGAGCAGCCAATTATCACTCTGATTTCATCAACAAGTTCAAACTAGAGTAACTGTGTTTCTTTCCAAACACTAGATACGAAATAGCACTTCTAACTGAAAACCGTTAAGCTACTATGATAAAATAAATCCAATAGTGAAATTACTCATAAATAATATCGGAAGTAGAGACCTTCATCAGGACAAAATTGTTTGCTCTAACTTTTGTATTTTAAATTTGCCTTGTTGACTTCTTGTCTTCAGATGGTTTTAAAACTTAAAAAGATGCAACTTTTTACATATAAATCTTGCCGATATGTTTTACCGTTAGAGAGTTTTAACGATTTTCTCATAATACTACAACCTTTTCAAGTAAGTTTCACTCAATTCAGAAAAAATAACCTATTTCCTGTTTTCACATATTATATGATCAACCCAGAATTTTTTTTTTTTTTTCCCCCCCCAACACCAAAAAATTTTTTTTTTTTATAAACCACACAAAATTTTTTTTTTTACACCGACCATTTCCCCACTTTTTTTTTTTTTTTTTAAACCCCAAAACCTTAAAAAAATAAAAAAAAAAAAAGTGAAACAAAGATGATTTTTTTTTAAAGAAACCCCCTAACCTAGGAAAAAAAAATTTCTTTTTTTCTTTTTTAAAACCAAAAAAAAAAATTTTTCCACCCAAGGTTAATTAATTTTTTCACCAACATTTCTCTATTATATATCTTTTTTTTTCTACAAAAAAAAAGTAAGATTTCCGATTGTGTATGTATGTATGTAAGGTAGCCACCATCCCTTCTAAGACCTTGTCATGTATGCAGCTCCACTTAATAGCAAGATCAAATTGAGTTACCGGGTTGCATTCACAGTAACGCTGTATGAAGGGCCAAAAACGGTGGGGCGGACCCGTAAGCAGAGACACTTACGCGAAACCCGCGGGAACATAAGATTCTCCTTCCAACGATACGATCCAACAAATCGAATAACCCAATTCGCAATACTTATTAAGCTTTCTACGGGATGGCTTGTTAAGAAGGGCGCGTCACTCTCACTGAAACTGTTGGAGTAGAATTCACAGCATCACAATCGAATCGGTAGGATAAAGAAAATGATACTGTTTGTTCCCTCCTAGACGCCGGTTGTCATACCACTCCATTGTCCAATTCCAGCTTGAGTGATACCCTGATGCTCCCTCCCTTCCCAATATATATTCAATTTCATATAGTAATATTTAAAATATAGTGAATTAATATTATAATTATAAAAAATATAGTGAATGAATATTATAATGACAAATAATATAGTGAATGAATATAAGAATGATAATAACAATTCCATTTGTGGACCTGAAAGTTTAGACAATGTAGCTGCGAGAAAAAAAATTGATTCAAAATTATCTCATAAAACTTGGGATATCCATGGATGATCTGAAATTATATAACAATAGAATAGTAAACCTAAAATTTCGATGTGCTGTTCCGTTTCCTTGCAATAATTTTTGTAGTGAGTTTTATCGGAAATAGTGATTTTAATTAAATGAATTTAAATGCAATTATGTCACATCATTTAATATCATAACATAAAATAATAAACTGACGTTATAATATAAAATAATAATACCAGTAGGCCAGTAAACTATAGTAGAATACATACATCCGTAACTAAGCTGACCATCCACTCATCGAAAGACTTCTACTGTTGCAGTTTCTATTGGATTAAGATCTAGTAAGATTAGAATTTGTTTTCACAATAATAGTCAGAGAAAATAATAAACGTAGGTAAAAGATATATCTGACATCTACTGGTATGTTACTGAAAATAAAAATTAAATGTGTATTAATATCATAATAATATTGGAAAACTGAAAACAGCTAATAATAAGGCGATATAAATTTCATATGAGTATGAATCCAAAAAACTGAATCTTAATAAAACTAAAATAAAAAAAATTAAAAATTGAATATTTCGATAGCTCTTGTTCATCTGGACCCATAAATGATTCTTTATGTCTGTGGAATAGGAAATGAATGATTGTAAACTGTTAGGTTTTGAATTGATATTTATTTTTGATGAAGAAGGAAAGAGCTTTTTTTAAGTAGATTTTTTCGAATATGATCCTTTCTAAAAAAAAAACATTAAAAATCTTCCTATCTTTTCAAATACATAACGTAGGTTAGATGAACTATAACTGACAAGGATGCATAAATGCGAAGCTGAAAATGACTTATAAAATAGCATACAAAATGTAGTGAAAGAATGTTATAATATAAAATGATAATAATTTCATTTGTATTTACATGTCTGCAGATTGTGGTCCTGCTGCAATTGTATACGGACCCGCGCATCCACCATGAACCTGAAAGCTTAGATAATGTATCATAGCCACCAGAAAAAAAAATGATTTTAAATTATTTTACAAAACTTGGGATATCCATGGATGCTCTGAAATTGTATAGCATATAAAGAATAATGAACCTAAAATTTCGATGTGCTGCTCTGCTAATAAATGTGATATAACCACAATGGAACTGACTCTTAGCTTCGGGCCTTGATCCCTACTGAGCCCTTGCGGCACGTCAAGCCGGCCAGTTAAGCGCAAGGGAAAAAAAACACCCCTAAAACAAAAACCACCCCAATATACAATCCACCCAAAAAAAAAGCCCTACCATAAAAAAAAAAATTATAAAAAAAAAAACTGCCCCAAAACATCAAACTCAAACTGAAAAAAAATCTTTCCACCCCAAAACCCACTGCCCCCCCCACCCCACCCCCCGCAAAAAAAACAAAAAAAATCTAGAGATACAAAACCCCTCCCCAGTTTCCATTAGCTTGGATCCCGAAACCACCGAATATCGTATTTTGACCTAATGGGATTAGCATGTTTCTTCACAAATTGGCATCAAAAATTGAAATTTTGATATATTTTGAGAACCACTCAAATAACTGCTTCAGCTTGAATGTAAATGCTCAAAAAAGATAATTGTTAAACTTCTCAGACTTTAACAAACAATTTTGCAGAAAAAAGTGTGTCGATCCGACTTCACCAGAAAAAGGTATGACCGTTGAAAGGCTGCATATTTTAGCAAAAAAAGGCTTACAAAAGAATTTATTTCGAGATAACACCAGATCTCGACGTTTTATGCGTTTTTCAGACATTTGGCATCAAAAAAAATATTGAAATCGGAAATTTCCAATCTGCCCTTAGGAGATTTTTCATGTGCCAAAAAAGTCAAATTTTATATGGGGACTTTTTTCGAGGCGACATAACTTTATAGCACTACGCTTTTTTGAAAATCGATGGCCGATTTTTTCTATGCATTCGATTAGCACCCTACTCTCTATATATAACATATTGGCAAATTTGAAGCTCCCAAGCACAGTAACGTCACGTAGTGACTGAATTTTGAATATATTTGACCACCATCCGGTTGGGTCTTGTTACTAGGACAAGTTTACTGAAGAAAGCAATGTGCTATTTGGTAGGGCTGTCGAGATAAAGTATAAACAATCTGAAAACTGATATTCACACTAAGCCACGTAGTGAATAAGTTCTGTACTTATAAGACTACCATACAGAAGAATTTGGCCTCAAGCACCAGTTTGCTGACAAAAATCAATGTCGTAACTGGTAAGGCTCTCTAGGCTTCTTTCTTCGTTCTAAGCGTTTCAAGCTTATTATTTTCACAATCAGCTTATTGCTTGTTTTCAAGTGTTCCAAATGCACTTCCACAGTTATTAACTGGGAGCTTTCGATGTCAGGTACAATGCTTGCATTAATATGGTTGTGTGGCAGATACACTCATACCCTCCCTAGTAGCACACTTGTTAGAAATTAGTTCATTTAGAAAGATGTAAAATAATGTGTGCTAGGTTCGAGTACTACCTTTTACATATCCTCCGCTCAATTTCAACTACTTCTATTAAATTTTTCGCCGCCTGCCGTACACTTAACGGAACTATCAACACTTTCTCTTCATATCTTTTGTTCTAGTGAAATTACTGTCCACTCCTAGAGCCTCATGGTGATGAGGAAATATTTCCTTCTACATCATCATAATTCGTTACTCCGCGTATGGAGAATACAAAAATAACAATTATAGTTTAGAGTGTCTAAATGTTTACATTCAATTTCGTCACAATCTGTCAAGTGGTTATCGAGATGGCCTCCAAGCAAGAAGTGTTTCAACAAAAAATATGGGTGTGGTCGTGGAAAATCCAGGCCAGTCTGGATTAATAGTATTAGCAAAAGAATGAACAGTAATAGTAAAAGAATGGATCAGGCCAGTCCCACAGGTGAATAGCCAAACAGTCGGGAATCGACAATTCGACCTTGTCCCCTGTGGTTAAATCGTTCAAGGAGACCCAGACAACCCAGCGGTGAGCTGGCAGCGGAAAAAAAGTGAAGACGACCGACCCCGTGACCGCAAGGAATAGCAATCCGAACCATTCGATACGGGACGTGGCAGGCGATCTGTAAGTGCGGCAAATTCAGTAAGCGTTCATAACGATCGGTTGATTCATCGTAGGATGAATATAGGAACAATGAGATTAATATGAGAGCAGTTTCCCTATTTGAGGAGCTATTGCTTTGCAAGAAAATCTTCCGTAGCACAACATTGTATTAGATTTTGAATATTTTATGGTATGCTTCAAATTTTAATACATTCATATTTTGTTTGTACTGCTAGTACTCGGAGAAAGGGCAGCCGGCGCTTCTGGAGGCATTCTTCTTTATATATTTGGTTGAATATATAAAGAAGAATGCCTCCAGAAGCGCCGGCTACTCCGAGTACTAGCAGTACAAACAAAATATGAATGTATTAAAATTTGAAGCATACCATAAAATATTCAATATCTAATACAATGTTGTGCTACGGAAGATTTTCTTGCAAAGCAATTGCTCCTCAAATAGGGAAACTGCTCTCATATTAATCTCATTGTTCCTATATTCATCCTACGATGAATCAAACAATTGGGCAGTTGAAGGATCGGTTTCGTTTTCTAATAATGTTTGCTTACATTAAATAACTACAACAAACATTACTAACTAATCCTGTCACGTGTATATCGTTTTATTTCAAGTAGGATGGATTGCAAAGTGATGAGATTAATATAGGTACATCTTCCCTATATGCCAAAAAAACAGTTAAAAAGATTGGCATGTATTTTAAAGGAATAAAATGTTTTCATCGGAGTGGCCAATACTGGAACATCTGCCCTAATAAATATTTGCAAATATCTCGATGTGTTACACACCCTTGATTCAAATCTTCCCTCCCGAGCAAATATCTAATGATCATAGAATCAACTGATAAAAATCACAAGTGTAATTAGCCTCAACCTATGGCTGTGCATGTGAAAAAAGGCTAGTTCCGCTTCATGAGATAATCCCACCATGATTCCCAATTTACCAATCAACGGTGACGTATATTATACCACGATGACAAAACTTGTTTGATTGGATTCTCAACTTCAGCCAAATCTATTTCATCTTGAATCCAACGTGCAGAGAAACAAGTTTCATTCATGTTTCCCACCGTTTCTGTTGTTACCATTCGTTCGCCATCTCGCTCCCGCTGAAGATTTTAAAAGTTTCAAAAAAAAAAACCCCCTCAGCATACATCAGCTATACTAGTTAGTATTGGCACAATTATTTGCGAGCCACTCGTGAAAGCACACCAACAGCTTCAAGCACCGAATCCACTTCTTCGCGGACACTTGGTTTTGTCGGAAGCGATCTAAACAGAGTGCGACATTGTAGGAGAGCGTCAATACTACCGATTTCGATGTTCATATCGATCGTCGAGCCTTAGGGTATAATTTATTGTGCAAATTTAAAGACATTTAAATGACTGAAGTGAATGAAAATAGTAATATCAGGTTTCGAAAAATACTTTCGTGTATCACAATCGAGCCGGTGATAATATTTTTCATATTTGGAGTCGTCATCTCGACAGGTTTGCGAATTTTTGAACTCGAAAAGGTAAGTGAAGAATACTTCCTACAAAAGGAGTTGAAGAATCTCACTGTATAATTTGACTTGCCCTTTTAGGCATGTGCTGCTAAGTTACACGAGGATTTAAAGGTGTGCGGGTTTTTTGCCCAGTTGGAAGACAATAACGTTTGTGAAAATCTGCCATCCATTGGAACACTGAATCAATCAGCTGAGGCTAAATCCGGCAATGACTACGACTTCGAGAATGATACTGGGCAGATGGAATTTAACCGGTTGGTATGCACAGCAAGGGAGAAATCCATCAGCGAGGTGACTTTTTTGAATTCCTACAGAAGCGTCATAAGTATGTTGTGTATGAAATTTATGCTTCTGTACACTAAAGGGCAAATCCGTTGCAGCCGGCTTGTTGCAGGCAGTGGTGCTTCTTTTTGCAGGTAGCTGGAGCGATCGAGTCGCGCTGAGGAAACCATGCATATTGGTTCCGATTGCTGCTGATATAATCAGCTTGTGTGGTAAGTAAGCATGGAAGATATTCCTCCGTTTATGCGATATATTAATGGGCTGCAAGATTATAATCCAACCAAAATTGCTATTTGTGTGATGAGCTATACCAATCAAATTGCATTCATTCCAGTGCTCATCACGTCTGCCATCTTCATGCGAGAAGTGTCTCTGGAAGTGACCGGCATCCTTCCGAATGTGGTAAACGCAATCAGCGGAGGTACCCCACTAGTTGTGACCGGAATGTACAGTTACCTAACAGTCTGTACCACCGAGTCGGATCGAACGTTTCGATTTGCTTGTGCTGCCGTAGTAATCGCTATCATACCCATATTGGCAAACTTCTTCAGTGGATATTTGTTCAAGGCACTTGGATTCATTAGTATGAATGCTGTCGGAATAATAATAGACCCAACATAGTCATTAAAGTGATTTTTTTTCAGAATTGTGCCTACTATGCATAGCAACGGACTCAATAGGATTACTTTATGGCTTGTTTATTTTGAAAGAGCCATTGAAGGAGGAACATCCCTCAGAAAATAGCCAGAGTAGAAACTACGAACCTGCAAATCATGCATCCAGCAGTGCAACATCTCTCCGTAAGCTATTCGATCTAACGCTTGTGATTGATTGCATCAAGGTGATAACAAGGAAGCGAGATTTCAATTTGCGAGCTATTTTGTCCATGACCTTAGTTGTGTGTTTCATCAACTTTGGTGCAGCAGGTGATATCGAATCGGCGCTGAACATTGCGATCTATAAGTTCAGCTGGATCTCAAACCTGGGCACATGGCTGTCGTACGATTATTTGACTACCTTGCTGGGTACCCTGTTGGCGATGGGAGTGCTAAGCAAGCGATTCGGAGTATCCGATTTTCTCATTTGTGTATTTTCGGTCTGCTTCACTCTGGTTGCAAAACCAATTATGGTAAAGAGCAACACTGGGAGAGTTTTCCAATTTTTCATTAAAATCCCATTTCAATGCACTAACACGATGCTTCGAGGCTTCTTTGTGTCTATCCTCTGTTTTGCTGGTTCCTATTGCATTACAAGCTAACTCAATGTTTCATTAAATTTCTTAAATGCATAATTGGATAGTTTCAATCACACGGTAATGTAAATTCTCAAAGATTGATTTTCATGTCATCTCATATATCAGTAATTTTTAACTTTCCGAGACTAATAGTAATAACTTTCGTCTACTGCAAAACTTCCTCCGTGCAAAACCTTGAAAAATAATAAATATATCTTTTATGTTACATACTAAACTCTATAAACGATATTTTGAATCAATTCTCATACAATTCCTTTTTCAGGCATACGCAGCTACAGCCGTTAAACCGTACTTGTACTACGTCGCAACCTCAATCGATGTTTTCGAAGGCAGCAAAATCGTGGCCATTCGCAGTATTGCCTCAAAATTGGTAGAACAGGATGAAATTGGTAAGAATTATTTATACTCGATAGGAAGGAGGAAGCGAGTCTTCACATTTTAAATTAATTAATCATTAATCCCTTTCGCAACATGTCGGGCCCCGACCAATCTTCTCTGATGCGAATCATTATTTTCTCGTGGTTGTTTTCCAGGAAAAATGCTTGCTATTCTGGGAATTGTTGATTCCACTCAGGCGGTGATATACCCGACAATCTACAGTGCTGTGTTCCTGAAGAGTCAGAAGATATTTATCGGAGCCGTTTTTCTGCTGAGCGAAGCATTCCTATTGGTTTCGCTGGGATTCTACATGTGAGTATAAGTTTTTATTTAACTCTTGAGGCTATAATTCCTTCTGATTTCTTGTAAACAGTTTACTGTATTTACGGTACCTTTTCTAGCTCATTGTATGTTATGTCCAGAAAACTCAACAAAAGGAAAAATGCTCACCAAAAAGAAGGCGTAGATAATGCTGCAATGGAAGTAACGTCCATGTGATAGTGTTCAAATGTATAAACAAATACTAGGTACTATGTTAGAAATGCATTTTTTTTATGTTGGATAACTTCCTTCGGCAGAATATGGAAATAAAAATTGAAAAATCTTGAATTGAGAGCGTCACGAAAATGGTCAGCTTTTGAACTTTAATAACTCATACATTCTCCATCGAAATTTCTAAGAATTTGCATACATCGATTGGAAAACTTTTCACGGACCTTTGTAACATTCACTTATCATTGTACTTGACATTAATTTTTGAAAAGAACACAAATAATTAATCATATCCAATGGTAATAAATGTTGATGGATCGCAGCAAGTCTCGGTATTCAACTTAAATAATAAGGGAAAACATAAAATCACCCTGTGTTTTGTGTAAGACGTTGTGAGTGTAATCGATTCCCATCCAAAATGTGCAATGATCGTTAGTTCTTCCCCGTTTTTTGTTTTTGTTTTTCAGTGCTTCGCCCACGCACCAAGAGGAAGAGGTCTAACAGCTTTGTTTTGTTTGTAACTGCTAGTAAAGGGTGTATTCGATAAAAATTGCACACACTTAAATTAAACCGATCGTCGGATTTTTTTAAAATTTTCTGAGAATGAAAAACTATTAATGAGCTATGATTGACAAAATTTGTTAAATTCAGATTCATCTCCAATCCCGAATGCCCGCACATTACTTTTCACTACACCCATCAAATTGTATACATCCGATTTTCCCAGTGTTTTTGTTGTTTTTGCCCTAATTTTCTTCAACTTCACTTCTGTTAGTAGTTTTGGGATGTTCGCAAAGTTCCGTCTTCATATTTGCCCGCAATCTTACAATTGAACGAAGTTCCGGTGAATTTGGTGGGTTCATACATTTTGGCAAAATTGACTGTACCACTCGAACACGTTTCGAGCGTAATGGCAGGATGCTAGATCAGGCCAAAACAGAGTTGATACTTTGAACTTTCTTATTAATGGCAAGAGACGCTTTTCAAGGCACTCTTCCGTGTTAATCGCACCGTTGATTGTTCCGGATGTGATGAAGAGAGCGCTTATTTCACCACATCCGCGAACTTATTTGCAAATTTCGGTAATTTCTTCTTTCGAACATCCTCCGGAACATCGAACTTAGCCCTGGCAATAAAATATGCTTGCCCAGGAAGTTGATACAAGTAGGCCTTGACGTAAGTTTCGTCAACCATCACGATGCAAAACGATTTGGTGAACAACTTTGCGTAATGTTTCCGGGCGCGGGTTATCGCAGTGATGCTTTGCATTTCATTCCGGTCAAGGGTTTTATGCACCTTGTTAACATTCAACACGCCTCATGGTTTTCTGAACAACATCGACTGACATCTTAGACTTTATAACGACATCTCGGATTGACATGTTTAGACGGATCTTGAACTGTTGGACCACCTTCCTCGCCATTTTTTGTCCATTGGATGAGACACAGTTTTATTTGCAATTCCAAGCTTTTTAGAGAACGCCTCTGGGTTTTGATTGAAATTGTACAAAAAAAATCACGAACATATGTGTTGTTTCAACGATATAACTGGAAGTTTGGAAATATTGGAAGAATATCTATGAAACTTGACAAATGTAAACAATACACTATGAATATAGTTTGCTCAAATTTTGAGGTTTATTACACATAGGGTCCAAAAGTTACACAAAATTTTTGATAGTTCATTTTTATCGAATACACCCTTTAGACATAAATTTGTCATAATTTGTTTTGCACAATGAACCGTGTGTGCTGCATGTGATTGCGTTTATGTGTAAGCACACTCGATAGGACGAAAAAATAAAGAGCAAGAGAGTAGAAAAATACACGGCCGCAAACGGAACTCAATGTGAGAGTTACACATAGACTGAGTAACTTCACGTTTTACGAAAGTAAAGTAAAGTGGACTCTCGTATTGAGTTCAGTTGGCGGCCGTATACGCATTACAAGCACAGCACTCTCACTGTAAATCTGAGAGCGCGTGTCAGAAACTATGCCTCTCATTCTTCATTGAGGAGCGTGCCAAGCATGTTCTTGACAGTACATTTTTTAACAGAACACAAATAAAAGGTCAGGTCCGGTGGTGGTAAATGTTTGTTTTTCGCATAAGAATTACCTGCTACAAAATGCTGAGGCCCGGACATCACCAACAGTTTATAGGGACAGTTCAAGCGAACGTGGAGGATAGAAAACAGAAAGAGATAAATGTCACCCTATTTTTACCGACAGTTTCAAACATTTTAAAATTTGTGTATAGCTGGATTTGATAGTATGATTAAAACCGCACTTATGAGATGATCTTTGGTTATGAGTTGTTAGTATCTTATAATTTGATTCCGTATAATAAACATCTTATGTATGTTGTAAGATGCCAGTAATTAACGAAATTCTGAGTGACATAGAGCTATGTCGCATCTTTTTTTTTTTAAACCATCGGCTGTCGGCAGCAGGAATGTTTCGTCACCTGTAGAAAACAGTACAAGAATGTTATTACATTTTCTCCAATGGCGATTCTCTTTGGCGTGTGTTCAATTTGGTCGTAATGAAAAAAGTAAAATGTTAAGGAAATAATATCAAATTCAGTTCTTTTACCACCACTGGCCATGCATCCATACCTCTTACGCCAAAGTCACGAGTTCCGTATCAAAGATTACAAATTTGAGTAACCCAGGTGTCATATGCAGCAGCAAACGATATCTATAGGAGTACACCTTTGCCGCAAGCTTCCTTCGCACGGTTATCTTCGAGCTGGCAGGAGCAGTGAAGCACCAGCTTTAGACTGGCAGCTGGTATGCAGCTTATGGCCTAACAGTGAATGGATAGGCAATCGGTTGCGGAACCAGTGAAGTGAAACACTGTTTATGTTATTCTCTGTGTAATTTCACTGCTTTTGATCACTACGGAAGAGCAACTTCGACACGCATGTTCTATTCTGTACAAAAAATGTGGCTGCGTGTTTTGTTATTAATCATTTTGTTGACTACTTTTTGACGTAGGACTACGCCTGGGCAGTGCAAAACGTTAAAGCGTCTCGAAATATGGTTTGATCTTGAGCGTCAATAACTCAGTCATTTCAAGATCGATTTCCAAAATAATTGCATCAATTAATTATTCAAAACCATTGATTTTAAACATCATACTAGTGACAAATTAATATTTTTAGAGCGCTGACAAAATAAGAATCAACCAATCGGTTGTCTTCCAACACGATCGACAGAGTCATAGACTAACCAGTTTGGGTGTGTATGTGTGCATATTCAACGGCTGTGCAATTGTGCAAAGTGTGCATTGTCGTCGTATATGTATGATGTATGATATGTACTACCACCCAGTGTAGCACGGAAACTAAGTCCGACAGCAATGGGCTCTCCTCTCTGTTAGACTTGATCAAGCTTTAATAACCACTGATTATCCTAATCATGCCGTTGTATGAAGCGCCAAAAAGGGGTTGGGTGGATCGATATGCAACATCACTTATACGTATCCACAGGGATATAAAGAATTTCCTTCCTACAACAAGACTGAATAATTCGTCAAAAGAGCAAGCTATCTAACATGAGGATGCCCCAATGGGCGGGGAGAAGAGCCCGCCCTCTATTCAAAAACTGTTAGCAATGGGGAGTTGGCATTCCCACTCTCCCCATCTAGAGTGCTTCAATCGGGTGCCCTGATGGTCCCTCCCATTCCCATGAAATATTTATATAATGGTGTATATATTAATGTTAATGAAAAATACTACAAGCATTTGTATCTAAAATATATGATCTTCATTCGGTTGATCCTGAAATGAAAGAAATGTTGTAAAATGTTAGAGTGTAGTGTTCTGTGGTTCGCGCTTCAGCACGTTTTCGTTCGTTTTCAGCGATAGCAGCAACTCACCAAACTCTTGATTTGATGCATCCTGAAAATTTTTATTAAATCTATTGAAATTTTACAAAACTAACATTTATACATTTTCATTTACTGTTGCCATGGTCACTATTTGCTACTTGATGCTGATTTTATAATAGCAATCCGCTTTCATTTTTGCTAACCTAATAGTTATTGCTACCGAGTTAGGAATGGGACGATTCAAGTGGAAGGGAGTTAAAGATAAATGGGCCAAAAAAACAATAAGTAATGTTTTAATCAACTTTGAAGTCAAATCAATAAAACAATATTACCAAATATAATTATTTTGTGAGTTATGATCAAGTAATGACGAAGATTGGAATTTAAAATCAAACACTAGCCAAGTGGCACACAGCACTGCATGAATCAGATCAGCTCAGAATTGGTAAAAAGTCCATTTGAAAACCGGAAATGAAAAATACATTCAGCAAAAAGTGCTACCACAGATTCCGTAATTTTCAAAAGCCTACCACAGCTGTAATTTTTTGCGTTATATACTGGACATATAAGGAATGCTAGATGTCATAAACTGAATGTATGTTTCGTGTTTAAGCCAGATACCGCCTAAATCAGGTTTGTTGCATGAAAATGTGAAGGTCATGATATGATGGAAATAATACGATGTTGTAAAGAAATACTACATAATGTACAAATAATAATTAAATGCCACTATTTGCCTCTTCCGCTGCGATGTAAGATTATTGAAACTCTAAAATCGCGAAAATTCCAACGTGATATAATGAAATAAAGTTGATAACCTGGCATCTTAGCAAAATAGCAAAGAAAATTTAGGCACATAAAATTCATACGAGTATGATTTCTGCCCACAAACGGAAACTCAATAAATCCAAAACAATCAAAAAAAAATTATAAAAATGAATGACAGGAAATTCTTCGATAACTCTTTTTTTCCTATAGGGCCCATAAATGATTCTTTATGTCTGTTAAATAGAAAAGGTAGGATGATAAACAATGTTAGTTTTCAAATTAACTATTTTGGACGACGAATTTTTTTTTTTTTTGTCGAATCTGTCATTCATAATCCTCTCTCTAAAAAAAAAATGTAAAAAACCATCCTATCTTTTCAAATACATAACGTGAGTAAGGTGGGCCAAAACTTACAACGATGCAAATGCGAATCAGAAAATAGCAATGAATAATATTGCGAAGGGATGTTATAATATAAAATGATAATAACTATTATATTTGTATTGTCCGCATGTCTGCTGATCCTGCTGCAATTGTAGAAGGACTTGCATTATCATAGCCACGGGGGAAGAAAACAATTCAAAATTATTATACAACACTTGGGAATTCCATGAATGATCTGATATTATATACCTTATAAAGAATACATCAATTTTTTCGTGGTACGGTAAGATTTCAGCATGCTTCTTTACCGGGGTCACGCTGCCTACATCGCATTGGTGGGGCTGCCACCTTAGGTATAGCTGACACGATACAGCGTTTCTTACTCAGCCGCTGGATGCCAGGACAGTCGCTGTTTGAGCCGCACCTCCTTGGTGGACAGACGCTCGGCACGCACCTCCTCAATCTAGCTGAAGTCAACAGTGCCCAGGCTGCACTACCAGCTAAGTACGCAACCCTTAGCTGGCGGTCTTTGTCATCTCTTGACCCGTGGAAGCATGAGGTAGGAACTTGTGAGGACCATAGCTATGTTGCGGGGACGCACGCTCCATCCCAGGTGTCTACTCACCATTTTGCAGCCCGTGTGCATTGTCGTCGTATAGAGCACAAAAGAATAGAAAAAGCAACACTCGCATCGTCGTCATTCTACATCTGACCGTGTGACCTTTTCACATGTAGCTCGTGAAGTATACCCACAATGACTGTTTCCAAAAAGAACGTGAATCAATCCCCATGCCCTGTCGATTGATGCTGTTAACAAACAGCGTACTGCGTGTCAAAAAAAGGTTAAGCAGGAAGAATACATTTAGGTCTTCTATGGAGCAGTAGATTTCACCGTTACACTGACAGATGTCGCTACGTCAGTGGAGGCTGAACCAAATTTCCCAAGCAACACACAAGTTTTATAACGGTTGAAAATACTTTTATATTACAAAATTTGGCTGTACAGAAGCTTACTCAACATAAAATCATGAAGATGTGTTACTAGAATTCTAGTATGGAGGTTAACAGAACTTCGTAGATTTTTCATCAATTATTGCTCATTTCTCCACCAAAACTGCTACATTCCATTCATCCATTGCATTATTGTGCAAATTTAAAGACATTTAAATGACTGAAGTGAATGAAAATAGTAATATCAGGTTTCGAAAAATACTTTCGTGTATCACAATCGAGCCGGTGATAATATTTTTCATATTTGGAGTCGTCATCTCGACAGGTTTGCGAATTTTTGAACTCGAAAAGGTAAGTGAAGAATACTTCCTACAAAAGGAGTTGAAGAATCTCACTGTATAATTTGACTTGCCCTTTTAGGCATGTGCTGCTAAGTTACACGAGGATTTAAAGGTGTGCGGGTTTTTTGCCCAGTTGGAAGACAATAACGTTTGTGAAAATCTGCCATCCATTGGAACACTGAATCAATCAGCTGAGGCTAAATCCGGCAATGACTACGACTTCGAGAATGATACTGGGCAGATGGAATTTAACCGGTTGGTATGCACAGCAAGGGAGAAATCCATCAGCGAGGTGACTTTTTTGAATTCCTACAGAAGCGTCATAAGTATGTTGTGTATGAAATTTATGCTTCTGTACACTAAAGGGCAAATCCGTTGCAGCCGGCTTGTTGCAGGCAGTGGTGCTTCTTTTTGCAGGTAGCTGGAGCGATCGAGTCGCGCTGAGGAAACCATGCATATTGGTTCCGATTGCTGCTGATATAATCAGCTTGTGTGGTAAGTAAGCATGGAAGATATTCCTCCGTTTATGCGATATATTAATGGGCTGCAAGATTATAATCCAACCAAAATTGCTATTTGTGTGATGAGCTATACCAATCAAATTGCATTCATTCCAGTGCTCATCACGTCTGCCATCTTCATGCGAGAAGTGTCTCTGGAAGTGACCGGCATCCTTCCGAATGTGGTAAACGCAATCAGCGGAGGTACCCCACTAGTTGTGACCGGAATGTACAGTTACCTAACAGTCTGTACCACCGAGTCGGATCGAACGTTTCGATTTGCTTGTGCTGCCGTAGTAATCGCTATCATACCCATATTGGCAAACTTCTTCAGTGGATATTTGTTCAAGGCACTTGGATTCATTAGTATGAATGCTGTCGGAATAATAATAGACCCAACATAGTCATTAAAGTGATTTTTTTTTCAGAATTGTGCCTACTATGCATAGCAACGGACTCAATAGGATTACTTTATGGCTTGTTTATTTTGAAAGAGCCATTGAAGGAGGAACATCCCTCAGAAAATAGCCAGAGTAGAAACTACGAACCTGCAAATCATGCATCCAGCAGTGCAACATCTCTCCGTAAGCTATTCGATCTAACGCTTGTGATTGATTGCATCAAGGTGATAACAAGGAAGCGAGATTTCAATTTGCGAGCTATTTTGTCCATGACCTTAGTTGTGTGTTTCATCAACTTTGGTGCAGCAGGTGATATCGAATCGGCGCTGAACATTGCGATCTATAAGTTCAGCTGGATCTCAAACCTGGGCACATGGCTGTCGTACGATTATTTGACTACCTTGCTGGGTACCCTGTTGGCGATGGGAGTGCTAAGCAAGCGATTCGGAGTATCCGATTTTCTCATTTGTGTATTTTCGGTCTGCTTCACTCTGGTTGCAAAACCAATTATGGTAAAGAGCAACACTGGGAGAGTTTTCCAATTTTTCATTAAAATCCCATTTCAATGCACTAACACGATGCTTCGAGGCTTCTTTGTGTCTATCCTCTGTTTTGCTGGTTCCTATTGCATTACAAGCTAACTCAATGTTTCATTAAATTTCTTAAATGCATAATTGGATAGTTTCAATCACACGGTAATGTAAATTCTCAAAGATTGATTTTCATGTCATCTCATATATCAGTAATTTTTAACTTTCCGAGACTAATAGTAATAACTTTCGTCTACTGCAAAACTTCCTCCGTGCAAAACCTTGAAAAATAATAAATATATCTTTTATGTTACATACTAAACTCTATAAACGATATTTTGAATCAATTCTCATACAATTCCTTTTTCAGGCATACGCAGCTACAGCCGTTAAACCGTACTTGTACTACGTCGCAACCTCAATCGATGTTTTCGAAGGCAGCAAAATCGTGGCCATTCGCAGTATTGCCTCAAAATTGGTAGAACAGGATGAAATTGGTAAGAATTATTTATACTCGATAGGAAGGAGGAAGCGAGTCTTCACATTTTAAATTAATTAATCATTAATCCCTTTCGCAACATGTCGGGCCCCGAACAATCTTCTCTGATGCGAATCATTATTTTCTCGTGGTTGTTTTCCAGGAAAAATGCTTGCTATTCTGGGAATTGTTGATTCCACTCAGGCGGTGATATACCCGACAATCTACAGTGCTGTGTTCCTGAAGAGTCAGAAGATATTTATCGGAGCCGTTTTTCTGCTGAGCGAAGCATTCCTATTGGTTTCGCTGGGATTCTACATGTGAGTATAAGTTTTTATTTAACTCTTGAGGCTATAATTCCTTCTGATTTCTTGTAAACAGTTTACTGTATTTACGGTACCTTTTCTAGCTCATTGTATGTTATGTCCAGAAAACTCAACAAAAGGAAAAATGCTCACCAAAAAGAAGGCGTAGATAATGCTGCAATGGAAGTAACGTCCATGTGATAGTGTTCAAATGTATAAACAAATACTAGGTACTATGTTAGAAATGCATTTTTTTTATGTTGGATAACTTCCTTCGGCAGAATATGGAAATAAAAATTGAAAAATCTTGAATTGAGAGCGTCACGAAAATGGTCAGCTTTTGAACTTTAATAACTCATACATTCTCCATCGAAATTTCTAAGAATTTGCATACATCGATTGGAAAACTTTTCACGGACCTTTGTAACATTCACTTATCATTGTACTTGACATTAATTTTTGAAAAGAACACAAATAATTAATCCCCCCTTCCCTTCCCTTATATCAAGTTATTAATTTTTATTGATTCCCATAAGTTTCGTTTTCCACTTAAAAAAAAAAGGAAAACATAAAATCACCCTGTGTTTTGTGTAAGACGTTGTGAGTGTAATCGATTCCCATCCAAAATGTACAATGATCGTTAGTTCTTCCCCGTTTTTGTTTTTGTTTTTCAGTGCTTCGCCCACGCACCAAGAGGAAGAGGTCTAACAGCTTTGTTTTGTTTGTAACTGCTAATAAAGGGTGTATTCGATAAAAATTGCACACACTTAGACTCATCAAAATTAAACCGATCGTCGGATTTTTTAAAATTTTCTGAGAATGAAAAACTATTAATGAGCTATGATTGACAAAATTTGTTAAATTCAGATTCGTCTCCAATCCCGAATGCCCGCACATTACTTTTCACTACACCCATCAAATTGTATACATCCGATTTTCCCAGTGTTTTTGTTGTTTTTTCCCTAATTTTCTTCAACTTCACCTCTGTTTTTATAGTTTTGGGATGTTCGCGAAGTTCCGTCTTCATATTTGCCCACAATCTTACAATTGAACGAAGTTCCGGTGAATTTGGTGGGTTCATACATTTTGGCACAAAATTGACTGCTCGGTACCACTCGAACACGTTTCGAGCGTAGTGGCAGGATGCTAGATCAGGCCAAAACAGAGTTGATACTTTGAACTTTCTTATTAATGGCAAGAGACGCTTTTTAAGGCACTCTTCCGTCCTAATTGCACCGTTGATTGTTCCGGATGTGACGAAGGGAGCGCTTATTCAACCACATCCGCGAACTTATTTGCAAATTTCGGTAATTTCTTCTTTCGAACATCCTCCGGAACATCGAACTTAGCCCTGGCAATAAAATATTCTTGCCCAGGAAGTTGATACAAGTAGGCCTTGACGTAAGTTTCGTCAACCATCACGATGCAAAACGATTTGGTGAACAACTTTGCGTAATGTTTCCGGGCGCGGGTTATCGCAGTGATGCTTTGCATTTCATTCCGGTCAAGGGTTTTATGCACCTTGTTAACATTCAACACGCCTCATGGTTTTCTGAACAACATCGACTGACATCTTAGACTTTATAACGACATCTCGGATTGACATGTTTAGACGGATCTTGAACTGTTGGACCACCTTCCTCGCCATTTTTTGTCCATTGGATGAGACACAGTTTTATTTGCAATTCCAAGCTTTTTAGAGAACGCCTCTGGGTTTTGATTGAAATTGTACAAAAAAAATCACGAACATATGTGTTGTTTCAACGATATAACTGGAAGTTTGGAAATATTGGAAGAATATCTATGAAACTTGACAAATGTAAACAATACACTATGAATATGGTTTGCTCAAATTTTGAGGTTTATTACACATAGGGTCCAAAAGTTACACAAAATTTTTGATAGGTCATTTTTATCGAATACACCCTTTAGACATAAATTTGTCATAATTTGTTTTGCACAATGAACCGTGTGTGCTGCATGTGATTGCGTTTATGTGTAAGCACACTCGATAGGACGAAAAAATAAAGAGCAAGAGAGTAGAAAAATACACGGCCGCAAACGGAACTCAATGTGAGAGTTACACATAGACTGAGTAACTTCACGTTTTACGAAAGTAAAGTAAAGTGGACTCTCGTATTGAGTTCAGTTGGCGGCCGTATACACAGTACATAGCCCAGCACTCTCACTGTAAATCTGAGAGCGCGTGTCAGAAACTATGCCTCTCATTCTTCATTGAGGAGCGTGCCAAGCATGTTTTTGACAGTACATTTTTTAACAGAACACAAATAAAAGGTCAGGTCCGGTGGTGGTAAATGTTTGTTTTTTCGCATAAAAATTACCTGCTACAAAATGCTGAGGCCCGGACATCACCAACAGTTTATAGGGACAGTTCAAGCGAACGTGGAGGATAGAAAACAGAAAGAGATAAATGTCACCCTATTTTTACCGACAGTTTCAAACATTTTAAAATTTGTGTATAGCTGGATTTGATAGTATGATTAAAACCGCACTTATGAGATGATCTTTGGTTATGAGTTGTTAGTATCTTATAATTTGATTCCGTATAATAAACATCTTATGTATGTTGTAAGATGCCAGTAATTAACGAAATTCTGAGTGACATAGAGCTATGTCGCATCTTTTTTTTTTTAAACCATCGGCTGTCGGCAGCAGGAATGTTTTCGTCACCTGTAGAAAACAGTACAAGAATGTTATTACATTTTCTCCAATGGCGATTCTCTTTGGCGTGTGTTCAATTTGGTCGTAATGAAAAAAGTAAAATGTTAAGGAAATAATATCAAATTCAGTTCTTTTACCACCACTGGCCATGCATCCATACCTCTTACGCCAAAGTCACGAGTTCCGTATCAAAGATTACAAATTTGAGTAACCCAGGTGTCATATGCAGCAGCAAACGATATCTATAGGAGTACACCTTTGCCGCAAGCTTCCTTCGCACGGTTATCTTCGAGCTGGCAGGAGCAGTGAAGCACCAGCTTTAGACTGGCAGCTGGTATGCAGCTTATGGCCTAACAGTGAATGGATAGGCAATCGGTTGCGGAACCAGTGAAGTGAAACACTGTTTATGTTATTCTCTGTGTAATTTCACTGCTTTTGATCACTACGGAAGAGCAACTTCGACACGCATGTTCTATTCTGTACAAAAAATGTGGCTGCGTGTTTTGTTATTAATCATTTTGTTGACTACTTTTTGACGTAGGACTACGCCTGGGCAGTACAAAACGTTAAAGCGTCTCGAAATATGGTTTGATCTTGAGCGTCAATAACTCAGTCATTTCAAGATCGATTTCCAAAATAATTGCATCAATTAATTATTCAAAACCATTGATTTTAAACATCATACTAGTGACAAATTAATATTTTTAGAGCGCTGACAAAATAAGAATCAACCAATCGGTTGTCTTCCAACACGATCGACAGAGTCATAGACTAACCAGTTTGGGTGTGTATGTGTGCATATTCAACGGCTGTGCAATTGTGCAAAGTGTGCATTGTCGTCGTATATGTATGATGTATGATATGTACTACCACCCAGTGTAGCACGGAAACTAAGTCCGACAGCAATGGGCTCTCCTCTCTGTTAGACTTGATCAAGCTTTAATAACCACTGATTATCCTAATCATGCCGTTGTATGAAGCGCCAAAAAGGGGTTGGGTGGATCGATATGCAACATCACTTATACGTATCCACAGGGATATAAAGAATCTCCTTCCTACAACAAGACTGAATAATTCGTCAAAAGAGCAAGCTATCTAACATGAGGATGCCCCAATGGGCGGGGAGAAGAGCCCGCCCTCTATTCAAAAACTGTTAGCAATGGGGAGTTGGCATTCCCACTCTCCCCATCTAGAGTGCTTCAATCGGGTGCCCTGATGGTCCCTCCCATTCCCATGAAATATTTATATAATGGTGTATATATTAATGTTAATGAAAAATACTACAAGCATTTGTATCTAAAATATATGATCTTCATTCGGTTGATCCTGAAATGAAAGAAATGTTGTAAAATGTTAGAGTGTAGTGTTCTGTGGTTCGCGCTTCAGCACGTTTTCGTTCGTTTTCAGCGATAGCAGCAACTCACCAAACTCTTGATTTGATGCATCCTGAAAATTTTTATTAAATCTATTGAAATTTTACAAAACTAACATTTATACATTTTCATTTACTGTTGCCATGGTCACTATTTGCTACTTGATGCTGATTTTATAATAGCAATCCGCTTTCATTTTTGCTAACCTAATAGTTATTGCTACCGAGTTAGGAATGGGACGATTCAAGTGGAAGGGAGTTAAAGATAAATGGGCCAAAAAAACAATAAGTAATGTTTTAATCAACTTTGAAGTCAAATCAATAAAACAATATTACCAAATATAATTATTTTGTGAGTTATGATCAAGTAATGACGAAGATTGGAATTTAAAATCAAACACTAGCCAAGTGGCACACAGCACTGCATGAATCAGATCAGCTCAGAATTGGTAAAAAGTCCATTTGAAAACCGGAAATGAAAAATACATTCAGCAAAAAGTGCTACCACAGATTCCGTAATTTTCAAAAGCCTACCACAGCTGTAATTTTTTGCGTTATATACTGGACATATAAGGAATGCTAGATGTCATAAACTGAATGTATGTTTCGTGTTTAAGCCAGATACCGCCTAAATCAGGTTTGTTGCATGAAAATGTGAAGGTCATGATATGATGGAAATAATACGATGTTGTAAAGAAATACTACATAATGTACAAATAATAATTAAATGCCACTATTTGCCTCTTCCGCTGCGATGTAAGATTATTGAAACTCTAAAATCGCGAAAATTCCAACGTGATATAATGAAATAAAGTTGATAACCTGGCATCTTAGCAAAATAGCAAAGAAAATTTAGGCACATAAAATTCATACGAGTATGATTTCTGCCCACAAACGGAAACTCAATAAATCCAAAACAATCAAAAAAAAATTATAAAAATGAATGACAGGAAATTCTTCGATAACTCTTTTTTTTCCTATAGGGCCCATAAATGATTCTTTATGTCTGTTAAATAGAAAAGGTAGGATGATAAACAATGTTAGTTTTCAAATTAACTATTTTGGACGACGAATTTTTTTTTTTGTCGAATCTGTCATTCATAATCCTCTCTCTAAAAAAAAAATGTAAAAAACCATCCTATCTTTTCAAATACATAACGTGAGTAAGGTGGGCCAAAACTTACAACGATGCAAATGCGAAGCAGAAAATAGCAATGAATAATATTGCGAAGGGATGTTATAATATAAAATGATAATAACTATTATATTTGTATTGTCCGCATGTCTGCTGATCCTGCTGCAATTGTAGAAGGACTTGCATTATCATAGCCACGGGGAAGAAAACAATTCAAAATTATTATACAACACTTGGGAATTCCATGAATGATCTGATATTATATACCTTATAAAGAATACATCAATTTTTTCGTGGTACGGTAAGATTTCAGCATGCTTCTTTACCGGGGTCACGCTGCCTACATCGCGTTGGTGGGGCTGCCACCTTAGGTATAGCTGACACGATACAGCGTTTCTTACTCAGCCGCTGGATGCCAGGACAGTCGCTGTTTGAGCCGCACCTCCTTGGTGGACAGACGCTCGGCACGCACCTCCTCAATCTAGCTGAAGTCAACAGTGCCCAGGCTGCACTACCAGCTAAGTACGCAACCCTTAGCTGGCGGTCTTTGTCATCTCTTGACCCGTGGAAGCATGAGGTAGGAACTTGTGAGGACCATAGCTATGTTGCGGGGACGCACGCTCCATCCCAGGTGTCTACTCACCATTTTGCAGCCCGTGTGCATTGTCGTCGTATAGAGCACAAAAGAATAGAAAAAGCAACACTCGCATCGTCGTCATTCTACATCTGACCGTGTGACCTTTTCACATGTAGCTCGTGAAGTATACCCACAATGACTGTTTCCAAAAAGAACGTGAATCAATCCCCATGCCCTGTCGATTGATGCTGTTAACAAACAGCGTACTGCGTGTCAAAAAAAGGTTAAGCAGGAAGAATACATTTAGGTCTTCTATGGAGCAGTAGATTTCACCGTTACACTGACAGATGTCGCTACGTCAGTGGAGGCTGAACCAAATTTCCCAAGCAACAAACAAGTTTTATAACGGTTGAAAATACTTTTATATTACAAAATTTGGCTGTACAGAAGCTTACTCAACATAAAATCATGAAGATGTGTTACTAGAATTCTAGTATGGAGGTTAACAGAACTTCGTAGATTTTTCATCAATTATTGCTCATTTCTCCACCAAAACTGCTACATTCCATTCATAGCAGTAATATAGTATCTAGTGCAAAGGAAACCGGCACGGATATTTACAATTAGAAGTACACTGATAGGCAAAATAAAGTGCCCACCTCATCGTTTTTTCAATTTCTCTCATTTACTTGGTTCAAATTAAAGTAGACACACTGTATTTTTTTTTTATCTTATTTTTTATATTCTTTTTATGTTTCACTTATGGAATACTAAAAAAAAGGAGTTTTACTTAAAGAAAAAAAAATCAATTTGTGTTGAAAAAAAAAACAGTGACAAAATAAAGTGCTCACTTCATTTAGGCTACAGAAAACATAAATTAAAGTAAAATAAAAGCATTTCAATAATTGATGTGTCCTCATTTGGCCTTCAGGACCTCCTGCAGGCGCTTCGACATGCTCTCGACCAGGTTCTTTAGGTGCTGTGGATCTAGCTCTTCCCAGGCGCGCTCCAGGGCTTCAAAATTTATAGGTAACACCAGTTTTGTCAACCCTGGCATCGAGAATCGCCCACAAATTCTCGATGGGATTGAGGTCCGGGCTTTGTGGAGGCCATTCCAGCGGTTTGATCCTACAAGACCGGAAAAAAGACTTGGTCTTCTTGGCAGTATGCTTCGGGTCGTTGTCCTGCTGGAATACGAACTTCTCTGCAAGGCCCGTCTGGATCAGCGATACCTCCAGATTTTCTCGCAGGATCATGCGCGAAGTCAAGAAGAACCCAAAGGTAACTGTCCGCGAGATCCAGAAAACCCTTCAGTTATCAGTTTCCGGTCGAACTGTTCGTCGCCGTCTCGTAGCACAGGGGCTGAATAGCAAACTTGCCCGGAAGCGCCCATTTATCAGCAAGGCAAACAAAGCCAAACGGCTTAAGTTTGCTAAGGAGCATGCTGATAAGCCCCTAGAGTTCTGGAAAACGGTTCTCTGGACGGAGGAATCAAAATTCGAGCTGTTTAACCGAAAGCGGCGGGTTAACATTCCATGCTTACTGTTCAAGATAGTGACGAATGAAAAGCACGTGCACGAGCGGATTGTGTACGGACGTAAGGCAAATCCTGACTTGTCAATACGGGAACTTGCAAAAAAAAAAATGATTTACGTAAATTCACTGTTCACGGTGTGCTCAAATCATTTTCGAAACATTTGACGGTCGAGAGGAAATCCAGAAGTGATCAAAACAATGGATGTGCTGATTTTGCTGTGAACTCGGCGTTTATACTACTTCGAATATTTGACGAAGTTTTCATGCGTTGTTATGGACGATAAAACTTATGTCCTGCAAAATTTTCAGATTTTTTTGTTTTGGCTTTCTATTCTGTTCTATTTTTAGCATTTCAGGACGAAGAAGGCATCAAAATTACTCAAAAATAATACCTCTTAGCAAACAATTTTCACGTGTCTCAGAAATAGTAAATCTTTCGTCACAACAGACACAATCAATCAGGAGATTTACAAGAAAAAGTGACTGCAGAAGTTATTGCTACCCTTGATCAAAAAGCACAAAGACAAATCCTTATTTTGGACCGATTTTGTATCATGCCTTTATGCTTAACATCATGCTATTATGCTTGTGGTACGAAGCAAATCAAGTGAAAAATTTACTAAAAACCGCAAGTCCGCCAAATTGTCCAGAGCTCCATCCAATCGAGAGATAATGGGCTTCGATGAAGCGGAAGCTTTCTAGAAAGAAACAAGGAATCAAAGACATCAAAGACATCAAAGCAGCCTTGGTGAAAACACCAAACCGTGCTGCACGAGAGCCGAACTTGACTGCAAACACACCACCATGTGGCTTTAATTTACCACTTCAGTTTCGTGCTTATAGATGAACCCGCAACACAATGGACGCGACACGAGTGTACACGCTCGTGTCTTGCTTTAGACACCGTGTCCGTGTCTTGATTTTTTAAAATAACACCCGAGCCGAGTGGTTACGATCACAAGAAAGCTCTCAGCATACACCCAGTATGATACTGGCTACCACGGATAGAGCACTGCTCGTCGGAAGATTCTAAAAATTTGATAATTTGACTTATAGGTTTGTTTTCTTGGCCGTTGGGTGACGGCCAAGTTGATTGCGTTTAACAAGCACGGCATGGGTAGAAATAAAATAAATGAACCACGCGTGTATTCCGCAATCGGACACAATCGGAAACACTCTGTTGTTGGGGGTGGCGTGCGCGCGGGCTGTGTGCACCGCAGCCGCCCCCCCGGGCGTTGTTGTTTTACCCCCCCCGTTGTGGGTAGGTCTGCGGGAGCGCGGACACAGAGGGGTGTTTTTTACTCGCTAGCTTGGTAAAAAATAGCTCGGCGTGCAGTGTAGTGTTTGGACATGGCTGCATCAAAGACTTCCAACAAAATTCGACAAAGACGGCCACCATGGTATCTGAAGAGTCTGTTCAAACCCTAATGGATGGAGTTTACCGCAGGGCATAACAGTTTTATGAACATTCCGAATAACAATTTTTTGACTTCGTGAATTGTTAAATCATATCCCATGAATCTTAAGTACATAACTACAATTGAAATATAATGTGAAATTGTTTAGGTTATGTCAATTGTTTATGTTATGTTTTGTTCGGTGGCACGAATGATCGAGTGAGCGAGGAAAAAAGGACAATAAAGCTGCTTTTCGGTGAGATGTGGTCGTTCGCTGGGGGTGTTCATAATTAATTATGATCCAAACTGTTGGTTTGCCATATAATGCCGGACCACAATATGAACAAATAAACCACCATCAAATTTTGTGAGTGGCCTCAATAGCATCCTAACTGTTGGTTTTGAAAACGTCCAAATCGGCTTTCCACCATTATTAAAAATTAACTTGTTTTTCCAACAAGAAGCCACTGTCACATTTTGTGAGTGGCCATAATAGTATCTTTACTGTTGGTAAAAATCGGTTCAAATCGGAAATCGATACTTATATTTAAATTAGTTTACCAAAACGAACCCTGCTGCCATCCAATCCAATATCCCAGTGATTGCTGGTAGACGTGCAGAGGTGTTTTCGATCTAAAAAAAAGCGAGTCAACACATTCCTACCCTTTCCTTATGTTTCGTGCATTCGGGTGGGGCAAGCGTCGGTATTGCCTTAGTTTGGGACTTCAGTTTTTACACATTGATGATGCTGTAGTCCCAAGCATCATCTGTTGGCTCTCTGTGTAATAACAGCTGAGCTAGTAATTACGGAGTAGTAACCTTGGATGGGTCAACATGCTCATGTTGAGAGGTGGATTTATTTTTTGCATCAATAATCACAGTAAGTTCCATAGACCTTCGATGAGCAACTCTGTTTTAAAAATCCAATACCATAACGTCTCCTGATTTGCTGGGTGGAAGAATCTGCACCCCATGAATCATGTTATGGGATGATGCCGCTGTAAGGAATGGTTGGTAGTATGGGGGATAACTTGCTGCTCGCTGGTTTCTGTAGATTTCATACTTGAAAGAAGATGACAATTGACTGATGATAAGCATGTCGACAAAAGCGAGTTTTTGTCTTTTTTGACCTTGTGCGTGAACTTTGTTTTCTTTGTGAACGCCTTTCATGTCATTGGAAATTGGTGGAATGTTTTCCCGTTCACCTATACTGAGAAAATCGTAGATAAACCTCATCCAAGGGTTTGGTAAAATGTCTCTGTCGATAAGCCATGAAGAAATCAAGCAGAAAGGGTGATAACGGGTTTTCTGTAGGGTTCCTATCATCTGCTATCATAGTTTGCCTCAAAATACGAAGAAGTTCGTTCCCACACAAAGACGACTCAGCTTGAGAAACGTCCGCACATGGTATTTCCATGCAGCATCACCTTGTTGTGTTAAAAGCCAGGGCTCCGAAAGATTGATCGCTCTTCTAACTGAAATGGTAGGAAGGAGCACTGCGATACCGAAATATATTACAATTTCATCCTTGTTGGTATTTCCTGAAAATTGCAAGTTTTGGACAATTACAATTTTACTTGGGGCTGTTGACTGACATATTTGGAACGTCTTCTCAACAACATGAGACCCTGAGAGTTGACAGTGATTTCTGCTCGCACCAAAGATATGAAAAGAAAGTATTGATAGTTCCGTTAGAGTACGGCAGGCTGTGAAAATTGAATAAAAGCTGTTTGAAATTGAGCGGAGGGCTGTTTTGAAAACCCGACACAATCTTTTACCCAGCTACCCCAATGCAAGACATGCAAAAGAGGAAGGTACCCCCTTTGACTGGCAAAAGAGTGCACGCTAGGTCGTGCCCATGTACTACCAGTGGCACGTTACGGTTCTAGCGATGTGTAAATTACTGTTTACACTTCCCAAAGCCTACATTGGCGAGAAATTATGTATGCACTTGATACAACCACCAATGTGTTCGAATTCTCAAGCGGTTTGAGGTGAGCATTTTGGGCTTTAGCCCAAACCCAAAACTAACTATTTTCCCTGGGGCAGTGATGGAAAAATCCGGATCTTAGATTTCAAAACAGTGTCAAACACAATTGTTGTTGTTTTATGTTTGACACTGTTTTGAAATTTGAAGATCCGGTTTTTTCCATCACTGCCCAAGGGAAAATAGTCTGTTTTGGGTTTCGGCTAATGCCCAATATGCGCACCTCAAACCGCTTGAGATAGTCTTCAGCTTAATCTTCAGCAGTGTCACCGAGTTAAAAATAGATATATTGTGTAATATTTGACCAACCTTTGGAACTAACGATCGCCAATTTGGAATCCAAAATAACGCTAGAAATAGATTATTATCATCTTTACACCATCTCCACTTTTAAAATACCCATATAATTACATATTTCACATGTTTGCCTGACAGGGATGGCGGACATATTGAATATCAAAACAGAGTCAAACATCAATTTTCAGCCTTTACGCAGAGTCCATGTGCAAACAATAGTCATATTGTGTAATATCTGATCGATTTTAAGAACCGATGGCCCTCATTTTGAAATTCAAAAAGGCCTCATATATCGATTATTGGCAACTCCACACCATCCTCAATCCGATAAAACCCATATTGTTGCATTTTAACCATATTTTTCTAACACCAATGGCAGCCATCTCGTATGTCGAAACAGTGTCACGCATCAATTTTCAGCTTCTAAGCAGTGTCCATGTGCTGCAAATAGCAATATTGTGTAATATGTAACCGCCATTTTAGAATTTTATGGCCACCATAAAATGTTATGGCCACCAAATTCAAGATAGCTTTGGATATCGATTATTATCAACGTCACATCATCTCCATTTCAAAAATATCGATATTATAGCATATTTAACTTATTTATATAACACTGATAACGGTCATTTTGGATTTAAAACTGTGGTCCCTGTGCTGAAAATGCCATATTGTGTTTGATAGATTCTTAAGACTCAATGGCCGCCAATTTAAAACTGTTTTTTTTTTCTTGTTTATCGAGATTTTCAGCCCTGGGCTGGTTCATCTCCCGTCGTAGTCACTTAAATACCTTTTGGGTATTTATGTAACTTGTCCAGGGGTGAGATTCGAACTCGTGACTTTGGCGTGAGAGGTATGGATGCTAACCACTACGCCGGGGTCGCTCCCAATTTAAAATGGTGTCGTTTATGGATTATTGTCATCTTCACAACATCCCCAATCCGAAAATCTAATTATCTAACATTACGACGATGGTGGCTACCTTAAATTTTAAAATGGTGTCAAACTTTTACTGGGGCATCTCGGAACATGTCCGTATGAGGCCAATGTGGTCCTTGATACTTGATATAACCACCATTGTACTTCTATTTGAAAATTCTCATATGATTTGAGGTGTCACATGATGGGTTTTGGTTAATTGGACAATTCCACACCTGGGTGTGGCCAATTCGGTCTTGAACAGTCAATTGATTCAACAACCATTGATTTTTTTTTATTGGATTCTCATGCGACTTGAGGGGCCGCAAGATGAGTTCAACGTAATTAAGGCCAATTATACATAAGCGACCCATACACTGATTCCAAAATAAATCATAGGGAGGAGGATGATCATGAAGCAAAAGCTCGAATAACCTACGGGCGCTGATCGAGATCCAGGAGAAAGCGGATCATGGGCAGGTTCATCTCCCGTTGTTGTCACTCAAATACATTTTGGGTATTTTCGTAACTTGTCCGGGGGTGAGATTCGAACTCGTGACTTTGGCGTAAGAGGTATGGATGTTAACCTCTACACCGGGGTCGCCCCCCATGATGAAGGGAGCTTCCTAATAACTGGAAGCGACAGAACCTGGTGCTGCTCACTAAGTACACAGAGATTTAGAAAGGCCTGTCGAACGTGCAGTTCGAAGTCAAGAAAGAGAGGTCCACTGTGAATGCCATCCGAACATTAGTGGAAACTGCATAGACAGCACATAAAACAAAGAGGAGGAGAATTCGTTATTGCGCAGTGGTCATAGACACGAAGAATGCCAACAGCTGGAAAGCAATCGCTCATTGGTTGCACAGCATGAGGGTCCCTGATATCTCTGTAGGATATGGAGGAGCTGCACTCTGAACCGAACAATGAACTACGAGACAGAAGCTGGAGAGAGAGAAGAATGACAATTAAGGCATGATCGCGAAAAAATCTGGACAGATTAAGTTTGGAATTAAACAAATTTGCTGTTAGTTCGACCCAAGATGCATTTTTTATTCATTTAAGTGTGCATTATCAGTCATCTTAAAACTAATAACAGTTACTTAATTAGGCTGCATGAAGAAACTACAAACTATTGAGTTTAGCCCAGTCATTAGGGTCTGTATAGACTTCTCTGCAACCGATTTAGCTGCTTTTGTCCAAGATTTTTGAAATTTTTCTATAGTTGTAGCTTGTTGTTTATATTGAGAGGGTTTTCTCTTCACGAGAGCCCAATACTACTCGAAAGGTCGCAACTCCGGGCAGTTAGGTGGATTCGCCTCTTTCTGTTCAACATGGACTCCGTTCGCTTTATACCATTCCAAAACATATTTGGCGAAGTGACAAGATGCCAAATCAGGCCAGAATAGCGAGGAGCGTCTGGCTGCGCAGGAATGGTAACAATCACTTCCTTAGGCATTCTTCACGGTATATTTCCTTGTTTAACGTTCCGGTAGTGATGAAGCTTGGGCTTGTTCGACCATAGCTGCATATTACCTGCCAAACCAAATATTTTTTGGGAAACCTGGCCTTTTTCTTCGTCCTAAAATGCTCTTCTAAGCCGTTTCGTCGCATGGCAGTATAATAAGACATTCCGGGAAGCTGCTTAAAGTCTTCCAGCACATAAGTTTCATCGTCCATTATCACGCAGGAAAACATCGTCAAATATTCGCGATACAACTTGCGAACCCGGGTTTTAGCAGTCACATTCTGTTTAACATTACGGTTTGGTAAAGTGTTCACCTTGAACGACTTCATACCTTGCTGGTGCTTGGCAGTATGCACTAAAGTTGGAGAAATTTTAATTTTTCTAGCCGCAGTACGTACCGAAAGATCTGGTCTCTTCTGCAATATTTGCTTCACCTTCGCGTCCTTCTGGTGGTTCCCTAGATCCAATTTTGTTCCGCTCCCAGCCTTCCTGGCTGTTGTTAAACGTGTATCGAAAAGAACGTTATGGACAGTGCTTGCAGGAAAACAAAGCTTTTTCGCAAGTTTTCTTACTGACAGATCCGGATTTTCATTGCGACCGCACATAATTGATTTTTGCACTTGCTCTTCTTTTACACAATGAACTGATATATGTTCATCAGTCTGCGAAATATGTCACGCGTTGATGAAGTATTTCCAGAGATATATGAATTTAGAGGTGCCCAGATTTTGTCGCCAACAAGCCTTACTGCGGGCATTTCTCAGAGCCCCATCCTTGGCCCGATGGGGGAAGGTGATGTACGATGGAGTGTTGGAGCTGAACCTTCCCAGAAGTGTGAAAATTTTCGGTTTTGCGGACGATTTGGTGTTTCTAGTAGAGAATCACGAGATGAAGTGGAGGTACTCACAACGGAGGCGATAGATGCTATGGCTGCTGGTGATAAATCTGATGTTTGTTAATCCCAGAGCATAGAATTTGTGCTTATTAGCAACCAAGGGGAGTTAAAGCACTTGGGCGTGATAATCGACTGTCACATCGATTGTGTCTGTGGGAAGGCAGAATCATGCCGAACAATTCTAGGGTTTTTTTTTTCATTAGGGCGAATCTACAATTGAGAGATTCTCTCTGGGCTCGCTCTCTTTCATTCATAAACCAATCACCTTTACGTTTTTCATTCTACTATTTGTAGAGTATGCTAGCCAGCACTGTTGTGTTTCGATCTGTACTAAAGAATCCCTCGAAAGTTATATAATGGAGCTGTAATGAATGAAAGAGAGCGGGCCCGGAGAGAATCTCTCAATTGTAGATTCGCCCTAATGAAAAAAAACCCTAGAATTCTAGGGGGTTTTTTTTTTTCATTAGGGCAAATCTACAATTGAGTGATTCACTCCGGGGTCGCTCTCTTTCATTCATAAACCAATCACCTTTACGTTTTACATTCTTCTATTTGGAGGAGTATGCTAGCCAGCACTGTTGTGTTTCGATCTGTACTAAGTAATCCCTCGAAATTTTTATAATGACGCTGTAATGAATGAAAGAGAGCGAGCCAGGAGAGAATCTTTCAATTGTAGATTCGCCCTAATGAAAAAAAAACCCTAGAATTAGGCTATTAGCAGTGGCAAGAAGATACTCCTAGCAAATTTATCTACGTCAGTGCTCCGGTTTTGAAGTCCAGGCTGGTTTCCAGCAAGATGAGACGAGACAAGACGAGAAGAAACAGGTCGTGTTTGACCAGCACGTTCAGGTTGATCAGCATGAGGGTGGGAGTGCCCTCCGGTTCATATGAATAGAAGCTGTCTGCGTCATTGCCGGATTGATCCCTATTGTATTGCTATTAGAAGAGAATCAGAGACACCAGAAGAGTTCGAAGAAGAACGCGGACTTCAGTAGCAAGCAGTGGTTCAGTAGTAAACAAGTAAGAGCCAAATGGCTCTTAGAGCAGCTGACAGCGGCATGTGAGCTCTAGGTTTGATAACGCTTCTGTCAAAAGGCAAAATAAGAATCCACAAAAAGTAATACCATATGAAAGTCCCGAAGGAATATGATGAGCAATAAAGCTTTATGGTTTAAGGGGGATCAGAAATCTCTACTCATACTCTAACACAAAAAAGGGTAAAACAAAAATCCACCCAGATTTGTGTCAAATCAGTCCTTAGGTAAAACTTCAGTATGGTCGTTGCGACACTATATCCCTTATTTGCCAGCATTAAAGATTTAATTAGTCACACACAAAACTGTTTATTTGTTTGCAAAGTTTTGATTGAAAGAAGAAGTATAAATAAAGTAATTAATAGTAGTCCAGTTAGAATTATTTTGTGAAAATTATTCAAATTGTACAATAATTTAAAGAGGAATATAAACAAGTAAACCAACGAAAGATGACAGTCAAACGCAGCATGCTATGATGAACACAATAAAACTAACACAAATACATGCGTACCACGCAAATGTACGTGATAGCTTCGATACATTCCTTATTCATAGTTAAGCTGCAATTTATGCAAAAAATTTTATTTTTCTATTTCAATAGATAGTTTTATTTGTGCTGCCTCATATTAAACACTTTTCACTTCAGCGCTACAGCAAAATTTGAAATTTCCCCTAGAACTCCAGAAATATAATTACCCTGATTATGGCTACTTTTAAGTGCTGAAAGTGACGTTTGAATCTTTATTTACAAAACACAGGTACGTTCATTTAGAAACGTTCTTGGGATTTAAATAATTCATTGAAATCTCTTTTTTTATGCTGCATTACCGTGACTTTCAGCCTCTTGAGCTGGTTTGTCATGACTTGGAACAATAGACAGCTAAGTGCCTGAAACCAAAAGGTCGACCAAAAGGAAATTTCATTCTTATAAATATGAAAATGTTTCTTGTCTTGTGCTGCGCGTTTTGAGTGAATAATCATGTTCTTGTCATTTGAATATTAAAATATAATTACCAAAGACATATTCGAGGAACTGTTATTAGGATTCAAAGAAGGAGGCAATGTTCAATTCTTAATTGAAATGCTAGCCTAAAGTGTGATTTAAAATGCACCATCCCCAAAGCTATGTTGCCTATTATTAATTTTCTCCCACAGCAGTGAATCCCAATAATAATCACACGGTGAGAACGAGCTTGACCTACCCTAAAATATTTCCGCACAAGCAGTAACTAATTCTAGTATAAGTTACCCTTTTAGTTCAACGTAGAATGCCATATATTCATTCGCAATTGCGTGCCTAACATTAATTCAGAAACGCAAAATCTTTCCCTACTCGACAACATTCCGGCACGAATCAACCAATGCAAAATTAGATCTACGTCACGTTTTGAAAGTGGCAATCGTTAACTCATCAAGCATTTCCATACGAACGGTATGCTTGGAACAGACGCAAACCCTGTTGAAACCCCGATGACAGCTAGATGTTACACTATCGCTCACACGAGGCGCGAGTTTTTTGTTCACATCTATCCCCGATCCAACGCGTGGAAGAAGCACACAAATTTTCCATCAATCTATTGTTTGACAATCGTTCCAAGCCATTTCCCCCTAGGCCGGTAAGGATATGAGTCACCCGTGTCAGGACCAGAGAACAGCGAAATTTTAGGGCAAGCTGCGAAGCTCAGCCGGAATGCAAATAGAGCAGACTGATGATACAGGGCGTGGGGCTCGAACTGATGGAAATGGAACAAAATGACATCGCCTAGTATTTCAAACCGAATGATTTCAGGAAGGTGGATTCCTGTATCTTGTGATTTTGTAGATATGTTTTGGTAAAAACCACACGCTCCCAAACATATTTCTGTTAGACCACAAAAGCATCACCACTGTTGGTTTGAATTGGTACTCGTTCCCAACAACCCGAACCCGTAGCATTTATAAGAGCGTCGGTGAATCGTTGGCCTTTCATTAAGTAGATGTTACCTCATTAATGTCACTAATTAAACCGTAACAAACGGGTGTGGCCAGGAATGTTAATTGTGATGCTTTTTAATTCGGAACACTGACTAGAAAACAATTATCTCCAAATAAAACGATGTAGCTAGAGATTTCGTAAATTTCTCAATAATCCATTTTGTAGCGATACCCGCACCGCTGTCAAAAAATTACAAAACGGACCACTAGATGCGCTGCAATAAGATATATCGCGCAACCAAATTTCTTGTATTGCATACTTTATAAAGCACGTTTTTTCTGATCGCAAAAAATATTGCAAATTACTATCATTGATAACTATTGGGAACAGAATGATATCTGAGATAACAAGGATTGATGATTTTCTAAATTAAGAAATTAAGAAATTTCTGTCCACTCCTAGAGCCTCTCATGTTGATGGGAAATTGTCTGCTTCTTACAAATTTCATCATAGATCGTTACTCCGCGCATTGGGAGAATATAAAAAAACAACAATCAAGGATTGTTACTAATTTGATGCCAGTTTATTTCTTTACATTGCTCGGGTACTTAACGTTGGTTGAAGTTTGTTTGGCACTGCGTGACAATTAAAAATTCTAATTTTGTTGCGTATTCCACTGAGCTAAATCACTTAAACCAGAAATCAACTCCAACAGTATCAATACAGTTGATATAAAACGATACTGAAGATTGAACAGATTATTGTGAATTTCAGAAGTAATGATAATAAACTGAAATCATTCATTGTCATGTGGCAGTGGAATTCAATATACCGTTTACTAAAATGAATCCTGTTTTGAAGCCTATTGCATTTACTCAACACCCCAGTGAATTCTTATGGTTCTTAGTTTCCTTAAGAGCGGATACTTGTAACCTGCAGTCTAGTATTGCTTTACAATAGATCACCAGATGTTTGTTTACATTGAGGATGCACGTTGATGATGATGAAGATGTGAACTACCTTCTAATTTAGCAAAGCAACTGCCTTTAGCACTGGACTGGTTTGATTAAACGATATGATCAAGGTTGTACTGTGGTATATGTTTCACCATGTTCCTGTAAAAAAGGCCAAAAACGTATTGTGGGCCCATAAGCAGATACATTTACGAGCAACCCAAAGCTACAGGCGTCAAGAGATAATCTCCTTCCAGACACAAATTCGCAGAAACCACACCAAAATCCAGCCCTCTCGTAGTAAAAAGCTCCACTAGATGGGAGAAGAGCCCGGTCTTTATCCACGAAATGTTAACAGCAAGAAGTTGGTGGTCCCACTCTTCTTATCCAAATCGCTTCAATCGGATCCTCACCTATGGTCTTATATAAATATATGAAAAATTCAGAGAAATTCATATTTTTCTCTAACATTCTGAATATGACATCGACTTGCGTTGGAGCTAGAGGTTAGAATATTAATTAATTTGTTATGAAGCATATGGAATATCTTAGTTAAGGCCTTAAGATGACCGCTGAAGTGGGGCGAAATCATAAGCCTTGAAACTTTTTTGTTAGGTAAAATCTGTGATAACCAAAATTTGTTGACAGCAATTCAGTTTATTCCTTCCTCCCCAGAACCATAGCATAGTTTGTGAATGGCCTTAAAAATCAGCGTGGTGTGCATCAAAACATTGTAAGTAAAACACAATTTTGGTTTGATCAACATTTAAAACCATGCTGGGAACTAACTGGCTCTCCAAAAGATCCGGAACATCCGTAAAAGTAACCAGTTCTTGAAAGTAGTCCCAAAAGGACGATTTTTTTTTGTTTGCAATCAACATTCAGTTTATGAAAGTAGATAGTACTCCAATTTTTGTTCTGAAGATGGCCACCTGGAAGATTCAGAACAGTCGTAAAAGTGGCCAGTTCTTGGACGATCTTATTATTATTATTTTTTGTGAACAACATTCAGTTTATGAAAGTGGAATAAACTTCAATGTGTGGTCTGAAGATATCCCTTCAAAGTGGTTTTGGTGGCTATCTGGACGATCCGGAACATGTAATCACCTTTCACTTTATGAAGGTGGAAAAATTCCCAATTTGGGGTCTGATAATTTCTGTTCAGATCTCACAAGGTGGCAACCCAAAAGGCCAGGATGTAAGTGGCCGAGATTGTTGAGATCAAGACGGATTCGACCCGCATGATTTCGGGTGGGATAATGAAGTAGTTGGTCTCATCAAAATGAGAATCAGTATTTCCAAATCACCCACATCCATAAGCTTTACGTAATTGGGGATGGGCGGGACTCCACAAACACTACTTGATATAACATTAAAGCTTGTACTCGAAAAAAAATGTAACATTTTTTATTGCATGGGTGAAACTTGATGAAATGTTTGATATAACTAGTTAAGAGTGTAGTGTTTACGTGTGGAAAAATCATCACAATCTGTCATGACAATTCGACCATGTCCCGTGTGGTAAAATCGTTCAAGGAGACGCAGATGACGCAGCGGCTAGCTGGCAGCGGAAAAAAAGCGAAGACGACCGACCCCGTGAAAACAAGGAAGGTGAGGGATTACTTCAAGCACAATCCGAACCATTCGATTCGGACAATTCTTGGTGGGTGCAACCGAAGTGCATAGTAATGGATGACGAGACGTACATTAAAGCGGACGCCAAGCAGATCCCCGGCCTAGAATTTGTCTTCGGCAAGTCCGGCCTGGATGTGCCGGAAGAAAAAGGTCGACATGTTTGCCAAGAAGTACTTTGTGGTGATCTGTGGGTGTGGTGAATTCAGCAAGCGGTACATCACGACCGGCACCATCAATGGCCTGAAAGCAGCCGCTCGATGTCCGCTTTTCCATACTTTCTGTCCTGTTCCGCAAAATTCTGCAGGGCTATGACTTCGAAGTAGCGTGGTTGAAGCTCATCGTTGGTTATCATGGGAAGTATAGCTACTTGCTGTTCCATATTCCGAGTTTCCAATCGTAGTTCTTATTTTTTTCAACAAGGTCGCTGCGGATTGTTCCAGTTTTATTTATTTCCGTATTATTTGGATTTTTTTTTTACTTTTTAAGAGCGGCTTGTCCAGCCTTTCCCAAATATCTTGCTGACCATCTTATACTGTTTCGAATCCCAGGCTGGCACGAGGACGATAATCAGCCGCTCCTAACATGGATAACATTTTTTTGAGTCGCCCTTGAAATGAAGAAAGATGCTAAGATAGACTGCCCATTTTTAAAATTTAGAGCAACCCTTCTTCCTTGTCAGCATACGATCAAGGTTCAACTGGCGTTGGTTACTCGATCTTTCCTATAGTTACTCGTACCCACGTCAGCACCACGGGGAGGCAGGGATAGGTGTTACTCGAGAGATTACAGTTAAATATATGTCATACCTGCGCAGTACCAATGGCAGGCATTGTCAAGTCATTTAACACGGGTGTGGATCAAATGCCAACAATTTTGGATTTTTTTAATTGTTTTTCCAAAAGAACCATCTTTATAGAAAACAAGTAAATCACTCTTGTGAAATAACACAGATCAAATGTTAACAATATAGTTAAAACGAAACCTGTTTCATCGAGTTGAATATTACAAATTGACCCTGATCGTATATAATGGAAAATGACTTCACGTTTTTTTATTAATTTATGTTTAATATCACTTAAAAATTTAATATTCCATAAAAGGTTGCAACAAATTGTCAGAGACGAATAATTTACTTATAATTTAAAAACTCTTTAATAGAGTAATAATTAAATTATCACTGGATCTTCCACACAAAACAAAAAAAAATAAAAACCATTAAACAAATTAATAAAAAAATACATGATATAATAATAAAAAAATATATTTTTTTATTTTTCCCCCACAACCAACCCCCAAAAAAAAAAAAGACCAACCTAATAAAATATCACATAATAAATATAGCCAATGGCAACCACATTCAACAACAAAAAACGACAAAAACAAACAATTCTCCGACAGTCGTAAACGCTCGCATCATAGCTGTAAGTGGTTCGTTGTTACCAAACGCTGTTCGATGGAATCGTAGTTGGATTACCCAGGTAACCAATAAGCATTAGTATATGCAGTAAATCAACCCTAAATCTGCATTTCAGATGCTACAAGCATTATATAAGCATTATATCAGCATCTTGAATGTTATCTGTTGTAAAATTGCGTTTCAAATGCTATTTAAATGCTTGCAGCCTGTAATAAGCATTTCGAATGCAAAATAGCATTAATGAAGCATTATCATAGCATTGCAGTAAAGCTGCCGTATATTGGGCCAAAAGTGGCATTTATGTTGCATTTAAGGCGACTTAATTGCTTGATAGGCTGCCGTAAAGACGCTTTGGAACTGCTTATTGGTTACCTGGGTACCCTACTCGGCTGTTTTAGATAAAGAGACAGCACCCCCCTCTCTACCAAAAAATATACCAAAAACAACCCCTTTTTATTTTTTTCTTCGGTCCCCCAAACAAGCCATTGCCACAAAATTGCCCCAATTAAAAAGGGGGGGGGATTTTTGGGAAACCCCACAGAAAAAAAAACCAAACCCCTCCCGGAAAACCCTGTGCTGTTTTTTTCGACCCCCAACCCCCAAGCCAATTGATAAGCAAGCCAGACCAAGGCGGCATTTTCTAGGATCGCTCGTACCAGTGAGCAATAGAGAGCTTTCAGGCAGTACGGGTCAATGAAGTCTCTTGAAATTTTCGACACAAACCCTAGCTGACGTTTAGCCTTAGAGATCGCAGCAGAGCGGTGAAGGTTAAATGATAATGTGTGACCAAATAGAACACCCATCATTGAATCGATCCAATATTTATTGAAAACGAATACAATCCTCGTTAGTCGGTACATTAAGAGATGTTTCAATATTATTATCTTCAATATTCCATTCAAATTTTTTTTTTTTTAATTTTTCAACAAAAAGGAAAAATAAGTGAACCACCCTTACGAAATATCACATATAACATGCCAGCAGTTGCCACCGATGATAAAGAATGTGGTTCAATACTAGAGCCTTGATTATCTCAGCAATTGAATTCAAATCCTTCATGTCAAATTCAATTCACTCCCCCAACTCGAAAATTGGCTAGGTCCCAGAAAGTAATTTTTTTATCAAAAATAAATGTTTTCGAGATAACACCAGATCTTGACGTTCCATGAATTTGTAAGACATTTGGCATAAAAAATAAAATTTTAATTTCGGAAATTTCCATACCCAATACCTAATTTCCGATTTGGGAGATTTTTCATGGGTCAAAAAAGTCAAACTTTGACCGCTTTGGGGGTCCACTTATCGAAGTCCGATTGAGCTCAAATTTCACATGGGTACTGTTTCAGAGGAGACAAAACTTTTGAGCACCCTTACTCTTTTTTGAAATTTGAAAAGTCGATTTTGATGGGCACCCTAGTAAATGATTTTGCGTACCTCGGGTTACTTGTTACGTCATGCTTACTATGGAAGTCATGCTTACTATGAACTCCACGAGACCCTGAGATCTGGTAAACTTCAACCTCGTGAAAAGTGTACCATGTACCAGTCGTTACCACCGACCGATAGTGCTCTATGAGCATGAGGCATGAACAATGCTCAAGCATGACTTGCAAGGAAAAAAAAGAAAAGAATGAACAACGAGCTGGCTTTATTCTATGACGAACACAATATCCTGAAGCTGGACGGGTGAGATGAGTGGAACATGTGAATGAAAAGATCTGCACCAATTCACTAAAATCCCCATGCCTCGCCAATATTATAAGTTTGAAAAACTACTAACAAAACTAACAGAAAAATGGTGAACCGTGTAAGCTTAAGAGATCTATAATATGAAAGCTTCGGAATCAGTGCTGATTTGTGGATGGTGGTAAAAGCAGGTAGTCCAATAAAACGTATCATCATCCATACTATTTTAATATATTACGGTAAAAAACCAATCGATCATTGACCTGAGATCAAATAAAAATATTGGTGTAGCAGAAAATGATGTATATTTGTTGTAATAAGACATCACAACGAGTGATGCAGTCAAAATACTGAGAAATTATGAAATTTATTGGATCCTCATGATAACCGTGAAGCACCGAATTTTAAATCGTATCGTTGAAAAATGGTTCCATTTTTGACACGATTGCTCCTGTTTCACAGTGCCAATCCCAACAAACATCAATGCTGAATAACTGTTTGTTCAAAAAAATTTCGAGAAGTTGATCAACATGTTCTTCTCGAAAGCTGAATAGCTTCGCCAAATTTGTTTGAACAAGCGGTAATTCGACACTGATGTTTGTTGGGATGTGTCAAAAGTGATGGCTAATTTTTTTGTATGAAATTAGCAGATATTAGACAAATATCTGGAATAGCAGAACTTATTAACAATCTGAAACAAGTTTGTTTTTTAACTATGTTATAGCAAAGAAAGAGCTGGATGAGAACAAGACTACAACTATCTACTAACCTCGACTAGCCAGAACTACAGATCTGGTCAATCCGTAGAACATAATCTTTTGCACTGCTCTGTCTCTATTGGCATTTTAAGTTTATTAATTATCACAAAAAGCTTATTGTAGACTTTGAACTAAGTGTTCAAGTTGCACTTCCACAATACAAATCAATGATTGATTTGTTCTAGGCAAGGAGTTGAAATAATTTCCGTTAAGAAAAATGTCTTAACCCGACCGGGAATTGAACAAAGCCACTTGCTCACAGTTTAAAATAAAGCGCTCTAAGGTCGTCTTCAGAATATCATGAATTCTAAAAAAATTCTAAGAAGTCAAAATTAAATTTTAGTTTACTTCGACTGACCACGGTCCGAGCTCTACAAAACTTATAAATTATCACCACCTACGGTGTTTTTTAAGCAAAACTAAGCAGTTGATCTTAAAATTAAAGGCCATTCGTTATTTCAAAATATTTTCAAATCTTATAACCGTAGTAGGAAAAAGCCCGGAAATGTCTTAAAATCAATTAAATTGAGATGCCCAAATTGCATCACAAGTGCAGCGAACGTGCCTACTTTTGATTCTAATTTCGCAATGGCCCCATATTGTGGCTAAAATTAATGAAGTCGGCGGTTATTTCTAGATGTGTGTAACAAGGAGACGAACCTATTTCTCCTTGTTCTCATTTTTTTTTGTTCATACAGCTATACAATCCAAAGTTCAAAGGCATAAAGCTTTCGCGTTAAGCTGCTCCGGTTTTCATTTCCGTTGAAACCTTTCGTTCCGATTCAAGGTTGACCAAAACCTCCATGCTTTCACTGCCACCTGCTGCTATTGCTCATTAGGTAGTCTCAGTTCAGCCATTTACGTACCACGCGCCATCTTCGTAGAGGAGGAGCTCAATTTCAGCGCCTTTTGCGTGAAAATACTTCCGGATTCGACTTTCCTAGCGTGATACATTTGGTTCGTTATTACTCTTCCCCGTATATAAATATCTACACGATCTATAACGAACCATGCAAGATGTGATGATTACCGCAGAGGCATTAGGGTGGTTCCTCTAATGCATAAACCCCATCAGTGCGAAACATCCGTGATGGTTCGCTGTTGTATCCCTTCCACCAGTGCCGAGCACGCGTTACACAAGAAAGTAAACTCTCTTTCGCGTGAACGCTGCAAAATATGCCAACGGAAATAGTTTTATGAATATTAAATGATCTCGCTTTCCGCGCCGAATATACTAGAGTGGCTGATGTACTCGCGGCCGTACCTCTGAAATGGTTGCGGCTGTCGTGGGACGCGAATGTTCCGTTTCGTGCGGGTCAGGCCAGTGACCGACCAGTGTTGGTGTTGTGAGAGCTGCATCAGAATTATACAACACATCTCGGCGTGGTTTCAAAGTGCCCCCTCACCCCTTCGGCAAACCATAACAGGTAGCACAAACACGGGCAGGTACGTCAGTTAGTACACCACCACCAGCCAGGATGGTAGAAAGGACAACCGACAGACCACGACTTTGACGACGACGACGACGACAACGCCGCGTGGGTTCGCTTTTAGGCATGATGATGATGATAATGGTGATGATTATTGTTACGATCGATGTGGGACCCGTTGAAAGATGTGAAACGAAGTGCCTCAGCACGCAAGGTACCGATTTTTTGCCATTGAAATTTATGCAAAAGGAATCGGGTACTTCTAACGCAATTTGGCCGCCAGTGGAGAGATGTTTGGCGAAAGAATTAAGCATGCTCGTGATGGTGCTTCCCGGTTACTGCACCTGGGAGAACGAACCCCTGGATTTTAAAATGCTTTCTGTAGAGTAGTGATTTGAGCTTTAAAATTGTTTTCTATGTGAAAAAAATTTTTGTACCAAGATGAAAGTTTTGAACCGCTCCAACATTTTTTTTAGTAATAAAACACAGAATTTTGCTTGCTTCACCGCTACTTGCGGACGGTTTTGACAGTTTTTCACAGCTGGAAATATAATCAACAATAGTAACCTAATCATTTCGTTTGGCAAATCAACAGTGTTTTGGAAAATTCACGATGTAAGAAGACTGGAGGAAAAAAAAATGTGCAAATTCCCATTAGGAAAATGCATCGTAGTCCGCTTTTACGCTTCAAAAATAACAATTTTTTCCTATGAACAATTCGGATCACGATTCCAGCAAGAGATTTGGAACCGCACATAGGATTCGAAGGATTCACATCCCGGAAGGTGAAATCTTACCGTATCAGAAAACAATATAATCGATCTCTTAAGCAAAATAATGAAGCAAAACTTCGAACTCGGTAGTTGGACCAGCAGCTTCTAATAATGTTCGATGAATGTCTTCTAATGGATGATGAAACATACGCGAATCGCCGACTTCAAGCAAAGGCAGAAGTCTTATTTGATAACGACTCGAGGTGATATTCTTGCTAAATACAAGCTTTAATTTATCGTAGGACTACGTTTACCGGGTGCCGGGGACTACGTTTACTGGGGCCTACCTAGGCTCATTCGGCAAAGGTGCAGCTACAAAGCAACACCATGCTCGAGGTGGCTGGGTTCGATTCCCGGTCTGGTCTAGGAATTTTTCGTTAAGGAAAAATCTCTCGACTCCCTGGGCATAGAGTATGATTGTACTTGCCACACAATCATACTAATGCAAAAATGGTACCTGGCATCGAAAGCTCTCAATTAATAACTGTGGAAGTGCATTTAGAACACTAAGTTGAGAGCAAGCAATAAGCTAATGGTTAAAGCAATAAGCTTGAAAACGCTAAGAAGAAGAAGAACGTTTACCGGGTGTCATTTCAAAAATTTTGGGTGGTAAATAAGAGCATTACGCAAACATGGCTTATAACTCTCGTTTGACTGAACAGAATAACTTAATTTATGCAACATTTGATTGGAAAAACTTACATGTTTGCATTAAAGTTTAGAATTATGTATTATAAGTACGAGTTATAAGTTCAATTTTTTACATTAAAATGACCCACTTTTGTTCCTATACAAATCTGAATATGAGCAGGATGAAAATTTGGTTTTCTCTTTCAGGGTCCTCAAAACGGGTAGCAAATGGTTCAAAGTTATCTTCTTATCTTATTCCATTGCGATTCATTCCATGTTTAATACTGCAATATCTACAGCTCTCAGCTGCGAAATAATTTTGATTTGTCACCGGTGTCTGATTTTATATAACGGAGGTACGTTGCTGTTAATTTTCACAGCACTTAGACCGCGCCTTCTTGTCAAATATTATTCATAAATGTAAAATTTCCATGATCCGAATTTCTTGTAAAATGTGCAACAGCATTTATCGGAAAACAAGCTATCGAGTGATTTTCTCCGAACAAGAATCAAATGCTGTCGTCAAGGGTAAAGACTGAACTAAAAAAAATGAGACACACAAAATTGGTCGCCGAAAATTCATTTTTAGTCGGATTTTCTTAAAACTTTTAGGCAATAACAATATTGTTATGTTTCGATTTCATTCGTTTATTGGATCTCTTCTTGAAAGACCTTCACGATGGCCCAAAACGTATCAATCGAACGAAGTTCTGGTCTTTGATGATGATGATGATGATGATGATGAAGATGGTCCCGCCACTTACCCCTACAAAGGTTTGAGCTAGACGATTTATCTATTAGATAATGTATTTATAAACAATTCAACCAGCTATGCAAAAAAAATGAACTGATTTCATCTTCAGATGTAAAATCTTCAAAACTGTTCATTTGTTTGACAGCTATATAATTGTGAAAAGCTATTGATGTCAACCATATATGTTCGCAAGTATTCGCAGCGATCAGGAAATCCTATAACAATTCAAATCACAGAATCCCGTATAACGACATTATCAAAAGACAAGCCAATATACGATCCAGCCCGCTACAGAACCAATTCGGTTCGAACACTAATGGAGCCACCAGCTAAGTTTTGGGCTGACCAAGGATATCCCCAATCAGGGAAATCGAGAAAATTTCCAAACCGAAAAAATCCTGGACCGGCCCTAGTCAAACTTTAACTTTCAACCATGACAGAATTGACAAGGAATTCCCCGACAATCAGCCAGCCAGCCCACTACTTTTTCATGGTATCTTCTCAAGCATCAAAAGATGTTTTTTTATAAATTCAAAAAGAAGTCATTTGTACCTGTATACCGCACGCGAGGCTCAGACTTTTGTAGACTACTTTCTTTTCTTTTTTTAAACTACAACAACATGAAACAAATTTCCATCATCATCATCGTGACGAACAAAATAGTATATAGTGTTGATAAAAATGAGCATGAGCATGAGCATGAGCATGATTGACCGCCCGAAGTTGCTACTCCGTTGTTGCCAGATCAGCTGTTATTACACAGAGAACCAACAGATGATGCTTGGGACTAACATACATCTTCATTGTGTAAAAACTGGTGATCCCAAACTAATACCGGCGCCGGCCCCGCCCGAATGCAGGTCAAGTAAGAAAAGGGTAGGAATATGTTGTACTCGCTTTATTGGAAGCCGCGGAGTCCACTGCACTGAAATCACTGGGATTTTGGATAACAGGATTGGGTGGTAGCAGGGTTCGTTTTGGTTAACGATAAGCTTTGAAGTGAAATATTTAAAAAATAGTACCGATTTCTGATTTGAACCGATTTAAACCAACAATAAGGATGATCTTGGGGCCTCTCACAAAGTGTGATTGTGCTTTTTCATTGGGAAAACCAAGTGATTGTTAATAATGCTGAAAAGCCTTTCAAGTGAAATATTTAAAAAAAAAAGTCCCGATTTCCGATTTGAACCGGTTTAAACCAACAGTAAGGATGCTTTTGGAACCGGTCACAAAATGTGATAGTGGTTTTTCATTGGAAAAGTAGGAGATGTTTTATAATGCTGGAAAGCCGATTTGGATTTAAATCAACAGTAAGGGTGCTATTGGGGCCACTCGCAGAGTGTGATAGTGATATTTCATTAGGGAAACAAGTTAATTCATCTCAACGCTTGAGAGCCAACTTGGAACGATCTACACCAACAGTACGAATGCCGCTGGAGTCACTTACAAAATGCGACAGTGGTTTATTTATTCCAAGATAGGATGCCCGAACGGTATGCATGGCGAACGAATAATTTGGATCACAATTAATTATGTATCTCACCACCGACCCATCTTACCCAGCGAACCACGACTTCTCATGCTCACTCGATCACTCGCGCAACGAACAATAGGCAACCAAAACAATAGACGAAACGTTACGCCCGATAACAAAATATTGCGGAGTAAAGTATCGACACAACCGATTCAACCGATTCAACTGATGGTCGACGCAAACCTATTAAAAAGAAATTTTATTAATTTAGATACAATAGTTTATAGTGTTGATAAAAGTGAGAAAAAAGTATAAAAAAAAAGAAAATAGCCGACTCATTGTAATCCGTTTGTAAATAACTTCGTCAAAAACAGTTTTTATTTTTTAAACAAATAAAAAGCAACTCAATCGTACAAGAAATAGTCCACACAAAATAATCCGTTTTTTAAAAGTAAAACATCGTCAGTTACAATCTTCATAAATGATTCAAAAAAGTTTAGGTTACTGTTTAGCATACAGTTTCAACGTGTGAAATACGTAGTCTTTTAAATTTTAATGTGGTCTTGGCATCACATTGTTGTTTAATGTGTCTTGGCATCGAATTGAAAACATTTATTCCTTTAAAGTATAATGAGTTTCGTGAAACACATGTCAAGAAATTCGGTGTTCTTATTTCATCCACGTTTCTAGTATTTTATCTTTGAATATCACTTCCTCTTTCATTTTGATCATACAAATATCGAGGCAGCAAACCATTAACTACTTTAAAAATGGACACCATAGTCAAAAATACAATTCCCTGCTTCACCGATAACCATTGCAAAGCGTCTAACATAAAAGTCGAGGAAGTGAATCTGTTACATCTTAAAATCAAACGCATTATTTTATTCTGCAAACGCTATAGCCTCAGTATTTGTGTTTGATTGGCGAAAAATAAAACGGAAGGGCAAAAGTCCACATGAGGAGAGATGATTGATTTGTAAAGCTGTATTTTACTGCAAGTAGTTAAATCGTTTTTCAATCGTTATAGAATCCCATATTTCTTGGCAATTTTTTTGATGACATTGTCAATGTGAGCGTTGAATAAGCTTGTCATCAATAGTTACGCCAAGATATGCAATCTCCCAAACGCGATCCATTGCCTCATCATCAATCGTAACTGAGACATCCTCATTTACTCGATTCTGCGAAATTCTCATAAGTTTAGTTTTCCTTATATTCAATTTCAATTGCCAACATTTCAACCATCTACTTAGAAAACGCATCTTCGTTCAAAATGGGAAACGGCTTCATTTAAATCCTTAGCTGCAATGAATAACACCTTGTGTCATCTACAAACAGATTAATGTCACAAGATCGTAAAACACGTCGCATGTCTTTAATTTACATAATAAACAAAAGGGGCCCTAATACACTTCCCAAGGTTATTCCCCACGGGACTGGAAACATAATTATTAAAAACAGTCCGTTGAGTTCTATCAGACAAATAGCTTTGCAGTACTCGAAATTCCAAAGCGCTTTATTGTTTTCAACAACAAGGGCCTAGAAATTGTTTCAAAAGTGCGTTTCAGGTCCAAAAAACAGCAAAAATTGTATCTTTACTCTCTAAGTTATCTTCCACTTTTGCCAATACTAAATTCAACGCGGTTTCACAAGAATGGCCATCCCGGTAGCCAAATTGTTCCAAAGAATTACTATTTAAATATTCTAGCAACTGGCCTTTCACAACAAGTTCTACAATTTTCTCTAATGTGTGCATCATGTTGATAGGACGAAACTCTTCGGCTTTAATCGTTCCAGCAACCTATTGAATCGGAACAACCAACGATTCTTTCCACACTTTAGGTACGTGCCCAGTTTGTAATGATTCATTAATAAGGTCCAGTAAAATGTGACCAATGACATGAAAGCAATCTTGAATAACTCTTGCATTAACCAGCCGATTTTCCTAATGAAAAGCGAATATTTCTATGTTCATCTATTGCGATGGGGTGAAAACCTTCAAATCTGCAATTACTATTAACTGGCTGCTTTATTTCATCAGGTTCATCAACTGATTCAATAGATTGATTGATCACTGAAACACTATTGACGAAATAATCATTAAACTTACATGCCTTTGCTTGTTCAGAGTGTTCTATTGTGCCGTCAAAAGTTATGGATCGCGCTTTGCAATTGCTAGGTTTTAATAAAGATTTCAAAATTTTCCATAACTCTTTGCTATTGTTTTGATGCTGATCAATTTTCCTCTGTATATATTCACAACGAGTTTTTTTAATAGATTGTGAATATTTCTTCCGCGTGATTGTGTACTTATTCCAATGATTATCACTATTAGATCTACATCATTTTTGGTACCATTTGTCCCTCTTGCTTTTAAGACGCAAAAGATTCAAATTGTACCAGCTGTCTTTAGGTACCATTACAACATTTGTAACCAGTCTAACACCGACTGCGCGTAGTGGCAGGATGCCAAATCCGGCCAAAATAGCGTCTCGCCTCCGTGAGACCTCAGCAAGGGTAGCAAGCGCTTCTGGAGGTACTCCGTTTGGTAGATTTACTAATTCAAGGTGCCCGTCGTGATATATGGCTGGCTACCCTAGTAGCACACTTGTTGCAAATTAGTCAAAGTAACTGCAATGTGACTCAATTAAGTCACAATCAAGTTGCTGCAACCAATTATGACAGAGATGTGTTGCTTGGGACATCTCTTCACAGCCAAACCACGAACTTTTTGGCGAATTTGTCTACCTTCTTCTTCCTTACCTCCTCAGGGACGGCTAACCATGATGTGGCAACGTGAAACTCCTACTCCGGCAATTGCTTTGTGTCCGCCTTACTATAAGTCTCATCTTCCATCACGACGCACCTCGGTTTCGTCAGCCATTCTCGGTAAAGCTTTCTGGCGTGGGTTTTGGCTACCGTTTTTTGATTGCCGTTCCGGTTTGGTCCTCTTGACCTCGTAGGCGTGGAGACCGGCACGTTTCAACGTTTTTTCGACAAACCCAACGTTGACGCTTGAACAGATTCAACAACTTACTGGTCGTCTGGGGTTCCTTGAATGACTTCACCACCTGGGACACCGTCGAAAGATGGTATCCCAGGTGCTTCCCGTTCTATCTGTATGACGCAGTCGGATTTTACACGACGGCATACATAATTTTTTGGCAGATCTGCTCTTGTTCTGCTGTCATCTCAAACATTTCTTCGATTACAGTCTCTATAATGTGGACTCTTTCTTCACACCATGAAAACCATGAAGCACATCGCCAGCTTAGCTGGCCAGCTTATAATCTGCAGATTGCTTTTCATTCGATGATCATCTATCATCACCTGAAATCTTCCTAATAAGGAACTCAACACCCTTTATTTACTTACAGAGCACCATAACATATCAATGTTACCAGTTTTATCAAATATACGGACCATGGAAGGCAAGACACAGCACCAAATGTATGCGCTTCAATTGCTTAAGATCTCCGACTTAGCGAGCTAGTATAATTCGATAATGTCCATTAAGACTCCATTGAATAACGTAAACAATGACTCACCCGTGAATACCCCGCGAAACCAAGTCTATCCTAGTAATTCCATCGCCAATTCTATCGGAAAGGAGAACTCTTCCTCCTCGAAGTGATCCAAGGAAACATGTTTGAACTTTTTTTTTATCACAGACATTAAATATCTATTTGAATACATTAGTTGACGCGTTGATGTAAAAAAAATAGAACGATAGGAGATTATTATCGATGAACCAAATACATTGACTCAGTAGGCCAACATTCTATATAGCTCCCCAACATCATTCCATTTCAGTCACCATTTATTCGAAGCTTAGTCGTTATAAACATAACATTTCAAGAGCGGTGAAAAAATAAACCAAATTGTTCTTCCTCCGTTCTAATATCGGATCAATAATCCTTAACCAACAAAAATTTTGTTTAGCATCAATATTTTACCACTCAGAGGCTTACATAATTCGAACGACATAGCAAAACATCCTGTCTACACATTTTCAGCAACTCAAACTAGGCTTATTGTTTTTGCCCACTCACTGTACTCAAAGTTCCCAGTGCAGCACAGACTTTTCCCTGGCGTTTGTGAGTGTATTTTTGGTATGCAATGCGGTATTTGTTGGGCTTAGTGGCAAAATTGTTCGCCCCTGTCACACCCAGTCACATCAATTCGCTACGCAACTTAGTTGCTCGTTGCATCACAACAGAGCACCGAGCGTGCAGAGAACGCTGTTCCACCAACAGGAACGAAAAAAAAAAACACAAGCATGCTGCACCAAAACCGTTGGTGTAAAAAATTGAAACTAATTCCAGGGATTTGATGTTTGATTGGATGGGTTTGATTTTTCTGATTAAATATTTGATTGAGAGAAAGTGATGTGAAGAATTCTATTAGAAAAAAATAACTAATCCAATTAGACCTCATCCTATTTGAGTGGATGTTGAACCAGCAGTTTAAAAAGTTCCATTATGTTGAAGGGATGATTTGCATTCGAATACAAGATAATATTTTCATTTCTTAGACATATTAATTATACCCCCAGACTTGATCACCATTCCATTGACGCATCAATATTCCTTGCAGCAGGCATTCAATTAACCCCCATTAAGCTCTGTGCCGTGAGGCTGATTTGGCATTTAAAATTCAAATATTCATCCATTGGAAGTAAGGCTCTAAGCGAAAGCACAAGTCACTGCGAATGATGGGCCTCTTCTTCTCTTTGCCGGTCGGAATAAATCGAATCCGTTCAAGATTCGACCATAGTTCGCATTTTCTTCCAGAGTTATACGCATCCAGCCGAACATTATTTATTCCCCTGTCTTCAACCTTCTTCCACCGTAAAGTATAGTACTGGTCCCTTTTTTCTCAGTTTAGTATGGATGGAAAAGGATTCCTTTCCAATACCCTCGATATTTCGTTTACAGTGGAAAAAATCTGCAGAGCCTTAAATTGTGCCTGTGATAATACGTTCATCCTCAGATAGACGTATAACCCTGACTCCATCACCACCATTCCTGATGAACCCGGCACTCTATTCACCCGAGAAACATTTCCTGTCAGGCATATCGAGAAGGTTCCCTTTAATCTATCAACGGTAACGAAAAAACACATTTCTCGATGCTTGTAAATAATTGAAAGATTGAAATATATCACGGCACAGTCTGCCGCTTTTTGTTGTACTCTGGCAGCGCTGATCGGATTCCGAGTAGGCCCTAGAAGATATCCTTTGGTGTTGTGCGAACGGTTCTACGGCACGGACGATGGAGCTAGTGAGTGTGAACGGTTCAGTGTAAGAAGAAAGGCTGTGAACCATAAACTGAAAATCCATGGTAATTGATGTCATGTACATAGAATCTGAACTTGATACCGGCATTCATGCGAGTATTTGTCACAGATTGGGATTTGAAAAACTGGTTTTCGGAACTTGGTGCTTTTGTGTAGGCAGGTATGTGGGATGGAAAGTGTGTAGGAGGAGCTGTGATTTGCGCGTTAGATTAAATATAAATGACAGAGTATTCAAACTCAAGGAAGTTGATGAATTGAAAAAAATCTTAGTAAAATAAAAACTTATTCATGCCTCAGTAAACTGGCCGAAAAAAACTGTAGAAAGAAACATATTTCCCATCCCTTTAATGAAGGTAAAGTCGTATAAATTGTGCACTAAAAAAAAACGACTAAGTGTTTCGATTTTTCATGCGATAAATGCCTTCCAGAAGTTGCCGCCTTCATTCAAATGTACCACAAGGATGACGACGTGCTGTTTTGGACTATTCGAATAAAATGCAATTTGGTTTGTTAAAATATATTTTTCCGTTCCGATCCGAAAATAGTCCCTTTTTAATGCAGACATTAACATTCAATTTCAAAAACCAACTTCTCAAAACTGGATTTAAGGCACTACAAATTAAGAATCAGTATGCTTTTTTTCTCTATGTTACAGCGCTCCAAATTCTGGAATCTTTTGACAGCAATTTGTTTTTAATTTTTTTTCTAGAACTCCATTCAATAGCACGTTTGCACACCTTGATGGATCTTCAATGAGGAATAATTCGTTTCTTCACGCAATAATCTCCACGTAGACGGTCCTCGACCGCTCACCGGGCCACGTTCATGCAACCGTTGGAGATACCGAGGATATGGTATCTACCTTAAGAAGACGCAGGGTACCACGCAGCCTTCAGTAGATATCAATGAAAAAGGGAAATGAATAGTCGGAGAGATTAGTAAAACATAATGCTCTGATGTTTTGAAGGAAATATCTTCTCATCAACATGAGACCCTACACAGAAAAAAATAATGAATTTTAACAAGCGCGTAAAATTTCCCCTCGTTTAATTTCAAGCCAAAGGAGGCGTAAACGACGAAATTGTCTGCAATTTTTCATGTGCCATACAACAATGTTTGCATTCTTTCATACAACAGGCTAGATTCAGGCGTTATCAGGCTAAAATTTACATGAAATCTCCCATTATTTTCTGCCAAATCTAGCATTCCCTTTATGTGCATTATATCACGCAGAAAATTAAATGTTTCTTTTTATCTGTGTAGGAGTGGACAGCAATTTCTTCTAGAACCAAAGATATGAAGAGAAAACATGGATATTTCCGTAAGAGTGTGGCAGGCTGTGAAAATTGAATAGGAGCAGTTGAAATTGAGCGGTGGGCTATTTTGAAAGCCAGTACTCGGTCAAGCACACAATCTTTTAATCATTAACCCCAGGGTAGGCAAGGGAGGGAAGGATACCCCCTGGCAAAATAGTACGCGCTTGATCGTGTTCATGTACTACCAGTAGCATGGAATGTTTCTAGCGATGTTTAAATTTCTGAATACACTTCCTAAAGTCTACATGTGACAGAAATCACTTGGCTTATGGTTATAACGCAATTATTTGCTCTCTGAAAAGAGAATGATGTTAGAGAATATGTTTTCCCTCTGCAGTAAACACATGGTCACACATTTTTGTCCTAGCATTTAGAGCTAAACATATTATAGTTTCGAAACTTTACTGCATTTCAATACAATTACAATTAAAATCAGCAATTACAGCCTCTGACAACGCCTAGAACCTGACCAAAACGAACAACCAAGCTCTTTCTTCAGTGGCAACAAAATTAATTTGATCAACAGGATGACATAATGAAATGAACTTAAATATCCCGAAGGACGAAACGAGCATCTTTTCAAGAATGTCAAAAATCGGCTTCCGACAAATATCTTTAAATTCCAGATGGACGCCAGCATGTTCGGCATGTGGTATACTTTAATCGGTTTAGCTTCCAATGCAGTTCTGTTCCAACACAGGTTTTCGAATGGCAGCCTGGTGAAATATTGAAATTAATTTGGCGATGAAGTCTTATGATCATGGATACAAACTAGCAGAATTAAAGGAAAATATCTCGACTGCAGCCACTTGTATTGTATTGTACTTAATGCACTACGGAAGATAGATAGGGTGGACTGGTTGCTAGACTTATGCCTATAGTTTGAGACTCGCTTTCTACCGCACTTTGAACTCAGGCAATGTTACTTCATCGTTCAATTCTATATGGTCTGAGTTGTAGAAAATGCATCTGTCTCATAATTTTTGACGTACGACTATGCCTTTGTCTTCTGAAAATTTGCCAATTTTATCAAAGTCTAACAGTGTTTTGTTCATCACCGGAACAATTTCCATTGATTGGGAATGAATTGGCAGAGGCCGTGAACAGACATCGTGATCAAACCGCATTCTGTTGCAAACGTGGCGTATGCTGACGTTTGTATTACTTCTGGGCGCTGTACCACCCGGCACACCATTCAACCAGATTTGAAGCCAAACTAACTGCGACGACGGAATTCCACCTGAGGAGGTTCAATAGAATGATGATATTGTCATCGAGCTGATCACTGAAGCTGTTTTTCGGGTACGTTCCGCTTTTAAACATCTATGATACTGTGAATCACTAAATACGCGTCAATCAAGCATTGCATATACGCTTGATTGAAAGTTTCAGTATGTCACCACTGGAGCGGGGCTTATTGTGTACGAAGATAGCTTCGGAATGCTTGCGTTCTTGAAATGGGCTATTGGAGTCGCGGTAGAGCTGTCACCTCCTAATCCCCGGATTTAAGCTTTTTGCAACTGTAAACAGCAAATATGAAACAGTTGCAGGAAGATTCTATCCATAATACCGCTGCCAGACAGTGAGAATTAGATTGTAAACACACACACACACACACACACACACACACACACACACACACACACACACACACACACACACACACACACACACACACACACACACACACACACACACACACACACACACACACACACACGAATATGCCTTTGTCTTCTATACTGGGTGTTGCGTATGCAACAAGGAAACGACTTTTCCAAAATTTCAATCCGTTTATTTTCACGAACTGCGATTAAAATTTTCCTGTAAAAGGTTTAAATTAGGTACAATATTATCGTTAACACCCTACTCTCGTGTACTTACGATTGTGCGTTTCCTAAACGTTTGAACAGATTCAATTGACACGGATGCTACGTACAAATTTGAGAAATCTAGTTCGGTACAACGATAATTAGTTAGGATCAAGTTTTAGAACAGTTTTACAAAGTTAACTTACTTGTATATATAGAAATAGTAGTTGAATTTGAGTTCCTATCCACAAAGCCGATTTCAATCACTGACGAACCTAAAAACCCGTACTCTTCATTATTTTAAAGTTCTATTTTAAGTTCAATTATCGCATCATTTTACCTCTTCGATTAGGTTTCACACTAATTTAGTTACTCTGATTTAGATATTAATAGCACTTAAGAACTAGTAATGTAACAAAACTTTACTTTTAAGCTAGTTAACTATTAATCAACGCACACTTGCACGATCAACTGTTTACTTTATCTCGCTTTGCCGATTGCCACAATGACGGATGGAGTGACAGTTCTGTATCTGTCGACTACCGCAACCAGCTTCACTTTGGAGTTCATGGAGACGGCGAAGCGCCGCGACATCAATGATGTAGATGAGTAGGTGCGGCGTCGCCCGCGGGGCGCGCGCAACACTGGAGTAAAATTTTAAAAAGACCTATTGCGACCGTCTCAAAAAGCGTTCAGGTTTTGGGAGTTAATATCTCAGTCGTTTCTCCAATCATTTTCAAAATGTTTGTTCCAATTGATCGGAAATATGTCTACGCGTCGATTCCATACTTAATGCTCAGTATTCTCCTATTACAGATTAGTAAGGAAAGTCTCCTAGGCATCTGATAAAGTAAGGAAAGTCTCCTAGGCATCTGAAAAAGATAAATAAGGGGTCCATCTTAACGTTTCGCTTCGTTTGTTCGGCGATCTCGAAGATGTTCGAATCGAAGTGGATAAGAGTGACAGCTGGCGGTGGCAAGCACCCTGGAGGGTGCGTTGGCTAGATAGGCGTTTGATGGCTGGTTGTTTAAAATGACACACATCACCACAAACTCAAAACAGTCCTTTTTTGGACTACCAATACTGATTTCTATCAAGAGTTATTATTCTCGTATTTTCGCAATCATCAAAACGATCAAAATGTTTTATTATGACACCTCCAGAGTAATTAGTTGCGGGCTCTTCAGATGCCACAACCATTATCAATGAATTATTTTTTATTTTGTGAAGTAAGTACAGAAATACCTCTCCGGGCCGAGTGGCCCTAATAACACTCTTACTGTTGGTTTAAAGCGGTGCTAATATTTAAATAATTTGTGTCTATCTCCTTGACTGCAACAAAATGAAGAATAATTTGAAAACCAAGTATTTTTCGTGGAAATGCCTCAGCTTCCAATAAAACGAGAGAGATTTAACAACATATTCCTACCCTTTCTTAATTTGACCTGCATTTGGGCGATGCAGCAATCGGTATTGTCTTAGTTTCGGATCACCAGTTATTACACATTGAGGATTTATATTAGTCCCAAGCATCATCTTTTGATTCTCTGTGAAATAACAGATGATCTAGCAATAACGACCAGTAGCAACCTCGGGTGCTCAATCATGCCCATGCTCTGCTCATTCATGATGAAAACTACCAAGGTCGTGAACGTGAAACTATCATGACTGTGCTGCGAACGATGTTTTCTACGATGTTTTCCTTCCAAACTATTCAGTGAATCGAAATTGACAAAAAATTGTTTGACTTTAATCCAGTAGTGCAGAACTCAAATAAACCTAGAACAATACAAGAATAGGGCTTGGGTTCAAATTGTAAACATTCTGTAAACTCTGGAACTAAGTTTGAAATCCAAATAACATATATTATAAAACTCTCAAAAATGGGCGCATTGGAAGCCAATTTGTGATTACTCAATACTGTGTTAATTGTATGAGATTTTCCACCAAATACCACTTTTAAGTTAAATGTTAACTTAAATAAACATCTAGCCCTTTTTGAATCTCGTGCTGCATTGAGCCTCTTTATTTGAGCCGTTTTTTTAAGCCGGTTCTGCACGGTCTGAGGCCTACGATCGAAACCTATTTGCATTTGAGAACAGTATAAAATTAACAAAATTCTTGAGAACCAAAAGTTTTATCAAGCATTTTTAACGCCGCTAATCGTGTAATGTTATCTGTATAAAAATGCAAATATTCGATATATAAAAGGATTAATATATAATAAATGAACAGAAGATTCATTAGCTTAGTTAAATAACAAACATTAACCAATTTGAAAATAATTCAGTTTCAAATTTTTACAACAAAAACTAAAAAATTCAAACAATTTCAAAGCATCAAGAATCTATGAGGTGAATCGAAATAGACGCCTAAAGTAAAATAGTGATTAAATGAGAATATTTCGAAAGAATACCATATTCAATTTGAACAAACACTGGTATGTTAATATGCAAATCGCTTTGTAAAAAATCAGTATATGATTTTTGAGTACCAAGCTGTGACAAGTTCAATTTATTAATACGGAAGTTAAAGATTATTTATATTTTCGAAGAATGGTTAAATTTCAATAAAGGGCGAACACGAAATTATTGCGACACCGAAAATTTCATGCCAATTTTCTTATAATGTTTAGAATCAAACCAAAATTTTAGGGTAGTTTTATACATATATTTACTTCAAAAATCAAAAGAAAAATTAATCGATGGAGCTTTGAGTGTAAAATTGAATGCATTTTCGCTTGATGCCCTCCATCAAAGTCTTTACAGTGTCATCCAGTACCAGTTTCTCAGTTTTTTTTTTCCATTTTCTTAACATGTCCTTCTCGTCTTTGACTGTCTTCTTGCTCTTCCGAAGTTCCCGCTTCATCATTGCCCAGTACTGCTCCACCGGGCGCAGCTCCGGACAGTTTGGCGGATTCATGTCCTTTGGAACAAAATGGACAGAATTGGCCTCATACCACTCCAGGACACGTTTAGAATAGTGGCATGATGCCAAATCTGGCCAAAATAGCGGAGCTTCGTCGTGCTGCTGCAAGAACGGCAAAAGGCGCTTCTCGAGGCACTCAGATTTGTAGATCTCGCCATTTACTGTGCCCTTTGTCACGAAAGGCTCACTCCTCAGTCCGCAAGAGCAGATGGCCTGCCAAATGAGATATTTGAAGGCGAACTTCGACATTTTCTTCTTCTTAAATTTGTCGTCCACATAGAACTTGCTCTTGCCGGTGAAAAACTCCAACCCCGGAATTTGCTTAAAATCGGCTTTTATATACGTTTCGTCGTCCATCTTTTTGCATCTTTTGCCATATTTTGTCAGCATCTTCTCGTAGAGCTTCCGTGCCCGAGTTTTAGCCGTCGATTGTTGCCGCTCATCGCGGTTTGGGAAGTTCTGTACCTTGTGTGTATGTAGTCCAGCTCTCTTCTTTGCATTCTGGACGTAGCTCTGCGACATGCCGATCTTTTTAGCCAAATCACGGCTTGAGACGTTGGGATTTGCTTTAATCATCCGCTTCACCTTTCCCTCCGTCTTTTTGTTCTCCGGTCCCGGTTTTCTTCCAGCTCCTTTGCCGTGGTCCAACGTCAACCGCTCCTGGAACCGCTTCAACACTCTGGAGACGGTTGAATGGTGAATGTTCAACATTTTTCCCAACCGCCGGTGCGACAGGTCAGGAAATTCCAGGTGTTTGGAAAGAATTTGTTCTCTCGACTCGCGTTGGTTCACCTCCATTTTCGTTGAATCGAAAAACACGACTTCGAGTTTGACAGCATGTAAACAATACACATCAATGAGAAAGTGTGCAGAATTTGGTTGATTTTTACCCAATGGTAAAAAAGTTATGCCCTGTTGAATGTGTCGCAATAATTTCGTGTTCGCCCTTTAGCATGTGAAGAAATGTCAACATTAGTCTATAAGAATAAACATTTCAGTATTAGATTTTTGATCTTAGGACTTTGAAAAGTTTGATAAATGAACTTTACTTTAAAAAACATTTTAAGAGCTTATTTGTAGAATTATTGTAATTGGAAAACTAGGAAAGCTTAAATTATCACTTCATTTGATTATTTTGAAAAAAAAACTTTTCCAACTCTGAAGAAGTCTGTAAGTCGCAGACGAAATAGGCGTATCTGATACTTTGAAAAGTTTTTTAGTTTTCTTTTTTTTAAGTGGTAAATGTAAATTGATATGTTTAATTTTCCAAGTTTTCTTATTGATAAATGAATACAAAATTGGAAAGTGGTCTAATTTTCAAAGAATAAGTGAATTATGAATAGAAGGCTTCAAAAATTTAAAACTGACACTACCAGCTGTTCCAATGATGAATAACACTACATTGGTCGTGGTTATCCTTTCGAAGATATGTCTTTCAAAGTTTTGTATATCAACATTTTGGAATTCGACAAAAATTTTAGTACTATTCAAATCTTTCTTATTTTCCTATCTTACAGGCACCAGTTCTACGGTCAGCGACGATACAAGCTGATTGTTGCCTACAATTTCGCATCAACCAGCCAACAGTGGTCATGGCAACAGTTATTTAATATGTAGAAATGTTAGATTTCAGTAATTTCAATAGTTTTAACCAACTTTTTCAGAATGCATCAAAACAAGATATCGGCTGATTTCACTAGAATTTTAGGTACACCTTTTTCTTATGTTTTTAACTATATCAAAATGTATTCATTTCATAGGAAAATATATGTAAAACTAAAATTTTAAATTGATCTGTATTATTAGGTGGTAGAATATTTTTCAAATGGCTTACACAAACCGAATCCAGAGTTAAACGATATCTATTTAGTAGGAATTCTAATGTTTTGAAATGGAATGGTGTATCGATCTTATATAAATTATATAACAAATATAGCTAAAAATGGAGTGCCTAAAGAAAAAATAAAAAAAATACGAGGATTGTTCTTAACAACAAACCTAAATGATGATAAAATGTTACATCCGCAAATAATCCCAATATAATGCTTCTAGACCGACATTACATCTATATCCATCGAAAGTTTTCATCATTGGAAAATAAGTTGTTTAACTTTTCGTGGTTCAGAACAGCAAACTTCTTCGCTATAGTAGTTGAATATCGTTTCCAGCTCAATTACTTTATGAGTTTTGACTGAAAATGTAATCCACCGCTGCATATTAGGCTTAGTCAAAAGACACATACCCTATGTATTATTGGAATTCACATTCATTCATTCGTGTCGGTTTTCTTCACCTCACACATGCATTCTGTTCATGTCAAACTAGATTTTTTTGAACCAGTTCACGTTCAGTTAAACACGCAAACCCAGATTCTCATTTTCAATCATCTAAATTCTTTCAGATTTGTATCAATTCTAAATCGATGCTTTAGACTCAAAATGAAATCCCACAGAAATTGTTTCTGTGAAATATTCTATATCCATCGGATCATGAAATCGTTGTGTACCTTACTTCTATCCGATTTCTCAATACCGAAAAGCACGAATAAGAAGAAGCAGAGAAAAAACTTGTGAAAGCACGTGACCCGCCTCGGATGCTGTTTTTGCTTCTTGTGCTCTCTAAAGCCCCCACAAACACACGAACATAAACTTCCTAATCTGATCTGATCTGATCTCCCACACTTCCATCAACTAAGGGGGCTCTATGGAAGAAGAAAAAATGTGGTAGCAAATGCAAGCCGGCTGTCGATATCGTTTGGCGTTCTGTCTACTATGTTTGGAAAATCGAATCTTCCTGCTCTGGGAAAAGCAGCATAGTATCCCCACCTCGCGTGCGTCGCGCCACCGCACAATGGGGCAGGACGGCTTAACACACGGAAAAAATAATAACACTCTGATATTAAGAGAAAGCGACTTCATGCTTTCGAGAAAGTTGATACATTTGGAAATTGCACTACTTCTGGGATGTTTGTTGTTTGATTGTGTTCGTATAATGCATTTTTTTTTTTTCAAGAAGACATCAACCAATTTTTTTCGAGTGTTGATGTGGTATTTTCAGCAAAGTTGTTTGTTCTGAATCACTGATAAACTTCATCCAGGACTTCAAATTTTCTTAATCAACTACATTTGAGTTATATATATAAACCATCAAAATATCCCTGATATATTTTAATTTTTTATCTTTTTTCAGTTTTCAAAATAATTAGAGATCACATTTGAACTTCACTAAGAATAATAGTATGTCACGGCGTAAAAAACAACGAAAAACTTCAATAAAGTCTGTTATTTACTAATTACGTGAAAAATAAGTCAAAATTCGTGCTGGCCATCTTAACACATGGCCAAAATATTGTTTCAACATCACAGACATACATTTCGATACACAGTACTTGTAGAAATAGAGTGTTCGCGCTATGTTGTGCTTATTAATTCAAAGTTACTTTTTTGTTTGCGGTGGTACAATATTGATGTATTACAACAAAATGGTTGATTATAAGTCTTCTTTCAAATTGAGAAACGAAATACTTGATTACTTTTTAGTTTATTTTATTACAGGAAAAAAATTATCTATTTTAATTCAGCAAATCCAAAGAAAACAGATAAATCTCAGAATTTAATAATAACTAATAGTTTTGTCCTTTATCGAATAATATTTTACCATTATTTTTTTATTTCATCATTAATGAAACCAGTTAGAGTGGTTATAAAAATTCGCATTTTTTTAAATATTTTTTTTTTTCAAAAATTTATACCTTCTGAACCACTAAGCCGATTCTAACAACTAACTATTTTTTGAGCTACGTTTTTTCAACAATTATATGGTTTTAGTATTTGATTGCTATCCTAACCACTCGGTTCAAAGTAACTTGCCAACCATGTGTCTCCATCAATCTAAAGTGCATTTTAAAAGTTTATTTTGCTTTTTGAGAACTAAGGGTTAGGCCATTAACCACGTGTTCTAATATTTAGGATTTCCAGACCCCCCACCCTTTGTGATTCTTTGTCCATACATATTTGTTTAATTTATATGGAGCATCCGTTCTTACCAAATCTCTTCCCACTCTGCCCCTTTAAAAAAAGACAACGTGGTTTATGGACCGTCAGCAATGTTTATGCTGGACTTATTTATGCTTCAATTCAATTACTCCACGCTTTTTGTGACTGCAGAATTATACCCAACCTGGTGTTGAAGAATTACTATATATCCAACTATTGAACGCGTTCTGCTATTGCAGTACAACCTCAAATGGTACGTTCGCATTTGAATTCGCATAATTATCCTAACTAAGTATGGATTTTTTTACGGATACGATTAACGTAAGTACAATATGTCAAGAAAGTATATCCACTCCGGAAATTTTACACTAGTTTTCGGTACTTTGAACGTTAATTTCTATATAGTATTCCACAAAATTGGAGAATCTCCGCAATTAATATATAATAACAAGAGATTAAAAATACGCCAGAACACTGTACTTAAACGCGATTATAAAGGATGGATAAACTTTATTGACGTGCTGTTTATAAAACGAAATATATGAACGAAAGCATCAGTTGTTTATGTATTTATTTATTTATTTATTTTTTAATCTTAGCTCATCGGACTTATTTTCTACATGACACAAACTTAAATTTAAAATAATCGAGCATTACAAATACGAGCCAAAAAGTGAGCAGAAGATTCGTCAAATTCGAAAAATTCTACGACTTTCGTAAATGACGCTCGCATTATTGCTGTTAGTGGTTCGTTGTTACCAAACGCTGTTCGATAGAATCGTTGTCGGATGTTCAATAGAAAGAAGCTCGAGCAGTCGACCTCTCTTGTTGACATTTCCGTCGGCGTTCCAAAGTATGCAACTGCAGCAGATTGCAGCGATCTGAATACGGTGGGAGATTTTGTGGATCACGTCATGGAAGATTACGCAATGCCTTCCGGATAAACCTGTGCTGTATTTTTTCGATCCTCAAGCGCCAAGCCGATTGATATGGAAGCCAGACCAAGGCAACATATTCAAGGATCGCTCGTACCAGTGAGCAATAGAGAGCTTTCAGGTGAAGTCTCTTGAGATTTTCGACACAAACCCTAGCTGGCGATTCGCCTTAGAGATCGCAGCAGAACGGTGGAGGTTAAACCTTTATTTATGATCCAGTAGAACACCTAAATTGCTGAGCTGGTCGGTTCTATGAAGAACGATGCCATTGAGACTGTAATCGAAAATAACCGGCTGCTTGATGCGATAATACGACATTACCATACACTTTGGAATGCTGATCACAAGTTTATTCCGACGGCACCAATCAGTGAATCGATCCAATAATGATTGAAGACGAATACAATCTTCGGCAGTCCCTACCGCAAAAAAAAAAGTTTTAAGTCACCAGCGTACGCAAACCTGCAGCCATCTTCAAGTAGAAGCAATACATCGTTGAAGTATAAAACAAACAGCAACGAGCCAAGGTTGGGAAACCCTGACGAGTTCGTAAACACCTGACGAGCTCGTAAAACAAGAGGAAGTTTAGTTGTGAACTAAAGTTGTTAATTCTAATCAAACAAGCGTGCCATGTGTGCAATAAGGATGTGGAGGAAAGGCAAAGAAAAAGGATAAAGTTGGATGACAGCATCTCCTATAATTAAAAAGAAAATACTTTTTCTACTTCTTTCTTAGCGTTACAAGCTTATTGCTTTCACAATTAGCTTATTGCTTGCTCTCAACTTAGTGTTCTAAATGCACTTATACAGTTATTAATTGGGAGCTGCCAGATACCAGTTTTGCATTAGTATGGTTGTGTGGCAAGTACAATCATACCCTTTGCCCATTTTGTAAAAAATGTTACCTGCCCTAAAAATTATCTATTGAGCTTAACCGTTGTAGACCGTCCATGACCAACATTGTCTTTTTAGATGTTGGCCAGAACACATGCTCCAGATAAATTAAAAAAAAAAAAGTATGGCCAAAGAACCAGAAAAGGGGATGGAAAGCTGAAAATCCTAAATATGAGAAAATGTGGTTCATGACTCATCCCTTAGCTCTAAAAAATTTAAATGAACATATTAAAATCACATATGATTGATGAGGACGCATGGTTGGCAAGTTAATTTGAACCACGTGGTAGGATAGTCATCAAAATTTAAATACATGTATCTTTTGAAAAACATTTTGCTCAAAAACTAGAAAACATACATGGCTAATGTTTTTGATATGATATATAAAAATGTCTAAGCTTTTAAGGTAAAATATTATAACGCGAGGGCTCTGTGGTCCCGAGACCATGACAATCATAAAAAAAAAAACAAATATAATCCATCTTTTCATAATGAGTTTCGCAAAGCAGGTTTGTTGTTATATTTTTTTTATTTGCGTATTTAGCTGTAAAAATCGGCTTAGTGGTACGAAAGTTATGAATTTTTGAAAAAATGCTTTTATTAAAAAGTCAATTTTTCGAACCATTCTAACGCAGAAATCGCCCTTATTTCGAAATAAAAAAATACTGGTCGATTATTTTTCGATAAATAATAAAACTACCAGTTATTAGGATATTCTGAGGGATCTAATAACTTGTTTTTATGAAATTGCTGTATTTATAGTATGGTAAAAATAAAGTGCTCGTGAGATATTTTTCTTCTTAAAAACTGAGTACGCTGAATTCAATACTTCGTATGTCCTCGTTTAGCTTTGATGATGGCTTTTAAGCGTCGATGTATGTTTTTAATGGTTTGCATCGATATTTTGCCAGGCAGGGTCAAGGGCTCCAAGGAGCTGGTTTTTTGTTGGTAACCTTACCTTTGTCAACTTGCTGATCGGGAATCGATCAAAAGTTCTCGATTGGATTCAAATCTGGTGATTACGAAGCACCACGTTATCCACGGAAAAACGTAATGATTTTTCAAGCCTTGTGCTCTTGGGTCATTATTCTGTTGGAATATGAACTTGTCATTTAGTCCGGCTTATAACAAGGACTCCTCCAAATTTTTGTTTATGATGTCAATGTACCTATCGTCGTCATGATCTTCGATTTTCTCCAAATTACCAACTCCCGACCAAGCGAAACACCCCTACCCCATTATGTGGCCTCCATGATATTTCACGATTTTCTTTATGTTCCGGTCAAACAGTCGTTCACCCGATTTTACCCTGACTTAAGATCGTCCTTTTGTTCCGAAAAGATCGAACTTACTTTTGTCGGTCCATAGAACTTGTTTCCAAAAAACAATAGTCTTTTTCGCGAATTGTTTTGCAAATGCGATTGTAACTGTTCGGAGAATTCTCACGAGGTTTGTAAAACAAGGTAGCTGCAGGCAGGAGGCCATCTGTCGTTTGATATTTGCCCGACCTTTCTGAGACAGTTGCCTCAAGGGACTCGTGAACGGCTTTTAGCTCCAAGGCTCAAACACTATTTAAAAAACCACGAAATAGAAGAACGCCAATAAATTCTGCTTGATTTCCCCCTCTGTACCTAAGTAAAAACCCATGTAATCAAAGGAACATATATTAGTCCTTATTACATTTTATGTCTTGTGAAAAGTGACAATACTCGGATTGAGCCACCGAGGATGAGCTTGGAATAAGGGAAACATGGTAAGTACTCATTTATGTGAATTCTCATTTGTCTATTTGATGTTCTAAAGTTTGAACTGGGTATGACTAGGGTTCTGATGCATGGTCAGTATCGGAGTCATTGTTTGTTTTGTTTGCAATGAATCCGGTTTTGACGGATAAAGGGGCGTGCCTTTGAAGAGTACCGTCACTCACAAAGGGTTTAAATAGCGGAAACTTTCAATAAAAGTCGATTCATTGCCAACAAAACAAACAATGACAACTGTAACAACACCGAATACTTCATTATTTCTCAATAGTGATGAAGTAACTCGACATGCACTAAACAAAGGATATGGGATATACTACAATAGATCAAATTACTGGTCGCAGTGGTTTATGTCCCGAACAGAGGAAAAACAAAAAAAGTAAAAACCCAACATTTAAACTCACTCAATCCGAATGAGTTGCCAAGAACGGAAGAAGAGAAGCCTGATATTGAAAACAATTCAACGAAAAACGAAAACGGATTTTACGAAGAGTCAATTCTATTGGAACCGCCCAAAACGAAAATGAATTTCAACTCAGTACTTCAAATCATAACATAATCAAATAAATTTATTTCCCGGTTATTCACTACTCATTCGGGTTGAACAGAACATTCGGTCACGGGAAATATTTACTGGGGAACAATCGTGGCCACGAATAAAAGGTTTCCACATACCTGCGCAGGTTTCTGGTGAATTCTCGATGGTTTACTGACTTAATACCGGCGGGGTACCGGCGACGACAATGATGTAGATGGCGATGAATCCTGATTACGATGGCGGCGTAGAAACTTGTCCGCTGTCTCTGCTGAAATGGCGTCCAGCGATGGCAAACGAGTCGAGAGTGTGTATGACATTCAGCACTTCATCAGAAGAGAATTGTATGACGGGAAAGTTAATGTTGTGCGAAGGAATATGCGCAAAGCAATCGAGACGTGGTACAGGACACGACTTACTGAATACATTCTCGAAGAATTCGGCGAAGAGGTTAGCGGCTTCTGCGTTAGAGCTAGCATGAGCCTTCTCATATGTAATGTTGCAAGGGATGCTAGCAGAGGATCTCAGTTTTCTAACGAAAACCCAGAAACGTGTTGGTTCCTGTTTGATGCTTGCTTGAATCATGGATAACTAGTCGTCATGAATGGATTGCAAAACAGATTTGAATGTTGCCTCAACTTCTCTTAGAATGGTTTTGTCGGCTTCCGATTTCGAGAGGAAATAGTGATTACGTGCCTTCCTGAGTAAGTTGCGAAGATGTCGCAACTTAGAGGTCCACCACGGTTTGTTGAAAGTCGAGTTAGCCGCACGACGTTTGCGCAGTACAAAAATGCTGCAAATTTCGAAGAGCTTGTCGTAAAATCCTGCAGATGTTTCGTCGATCGTTACGGTCCTCGCGAAAAAGCTGCAATCAAGCTCTCCAAATGCTCTTTTCAACTGATCGAAGTCACACCTGTTAAAGTTGTAGCCCAAAACTGTCAACATCGTCATCGAGCGAGGTCGGAATTATATCGCCCACGTCGAATAGTAAAACGAACGGCGCATGATGGTTGTCAATTGGTAAAAGTGGTGCAGGAGGCTCAACTAGATCTAGAAGTTCTGGCAGACTTACAAAAACCAGGTCAAGGACTCGACTGTTGATGTTTTCGAAGTGGTTAACTTGCCGCAGGCCCGTAGCAAATAATGCTCGGATGAGAGACTGCTCGTGTTCTGATCAAATATTTGTAGGGATGTAGCCATTTAACTCTTCGTCCAACTGCCATCGCAAATTTGGGAGTTTGAAGTCACCCAAAGACAAAATGATATCCTCTGCGACGCACTGTTTACGAGACTCTGCACTGCATTTGCATGGTCAGAATATCGGTCAGCGGACGAATTGGGGGGATATAAATTGTGATGATGTAGAGGGAGCGGTGATTCAGACTCAACCGAACCGCTACTTGCTCCAAATGTTCGTTATTTGACAGTGGAAACGCCTCGCAGCGTAAGTGAAGCTTCACGGCAATCAGCACACCACCACCCCGTGAGTGATGACTGCTTGCTGCACTGCGGTCGCAGCGGAAAAATGTGTAGTCGGGAGAAATCTCTGCGCTTTCGATGTCGTCACGAAGCCAGGTTTCGGTGATAACGAGCAAATCGTAGTCGCAACTGGATAGCAGCATACGAAGACGAGCAAGTTTGGTGTGCATACCTCGCACATTCTGGTAGTATACCGATAAGCTGGATCTTGGCCTGGAATCGGAGAGCGATTCAAGTCTTGTTGGGCAGTTAGCGCATACGTACTTGCCTGAATTCACGCTTTGGAAACCCCTTTCCCCACACCCACACGTAGGGCCAGGACGCTTGCTGGTCGGTGGCTGGAATGGCTCGACTACGGTGGGGGGATCGAGGGCTTCCATACTGCTGTGTTCGATGCGTCCCGGTGTTCGGCTTACAAGCTGGGATTGTTGAGATGCGTCAAACAATGGAAAAACGCTGGAAACGGAGGGCGAATCAGGTCTTGAATGGCAATTAGCGCATACGTACTCACGTGTATACACGATTTGGAAGCCCCTTTCTCCGCACCCACACGTAGGGTCGGGACGGCTGCTGTTCGCTGGCTGGAATGGCTCGACTACGGTGGGGGGGTGGTTGAGGGCTTCCAGAGTACTGTGTTCGGTGCGTCCCGGAATAATATTTTGTGATGGAGTGTTCCTTGTAGCTGAATTGCCACTGTTGGGGTAGCTCTGAGTGCTACTGATTATGCGGCTGAATTTGCAGTAGACAGTTTCCGAAATTTTTGGGAGCTGTAGTCCTCGAACTGTCGAAACATTATTCCCTCTGGCCATGTCGAAGGATCAAGTGCGTTGTTCTTCAAGGCTGGATCGAGACCAACTTTGAACGGAATAAATGACATGTTGCTTGTGTCAGTTCCTTTGGCCACCAGTTTTACCACATTGGAATTGTTATCCAATCCTAGGTTTGCCTTAACCATTTCCACAATTGCTTCGTTCGTCACATCAGGTTTGATACGAGAAAAATACAGCCAAAACTAATCAACTGGTTTCATGCTGATGGGGACTGTAATGACAGTACAGTTTTTATTTCCGTTTGCAGGCTATTAATAGCATCAGTAAGCGATGTCAGAGGCGATTTTTCATCCGCATGTTTCGTTATGGTTCGGGGATGGGAGTTATCGAACAAATCAGCACAATGATCACACATCCAGTATAGATTTTTACGATGTGACGAAAAATAGCCCAATAGTGCCCGAGACACACCAGAACATGTCATGTGGAACTTGGAACCACAGTAACCACGGCAGGCAACATAATCAATGCCAGTAATGGTCAGAGTACATTTGGCGCAATTCTTCTCCATGTCCCTCAACGGTGATCATAACGCCTTGCTGTAGACGACACGTAGCACAAGTGGTGAATTAAAACGTTAACGAAGCTTTATAGCGATGATAGGCTTGAAAGTTTGGACAAAATATTGTCGGCTATCGATGCACGAAAAGTTTCCCATCTCAAAACAAAATTGAGTGAAGGAAGGTGGTAGAGGAAATGTTTAATGACCACTTTCACGAAAATCACAACACTTATTCTTAAAAACTAGCTCAGCACACAAACAAAACTTCACTCTCAAAGTTCTAAGGTAAAAGGTCTTCTTTGCAATGAACCTGGTTTTGACTGATAAAGGGGCGCGCTTTTGAAGAGTGCTCTAACTCCTCAAAGGGCTTAAATAGCGGAAACTTTCAATAAAACCCGATTCATTGCCAACAAAACAAACAATGACAACTGTAACAACACCAAATACTTCATCATTTCATAGTGATGAAGTAACTCGACATGCGCTAAACAAAGGATACGGGATATACTACAATAGGTCAAATTACGGGTCGCGATGGTTTATGTCCCGAACAGAGGAAAAAATAAGTAAACAATTACCTTTCTTTAACGTTAAACAAGTTAAGTATCTCGAGAAGATATTGCTTTGTCGGTCTCACAGACCAGAGACTACGTAAACTTAAATTAACTAAAAAAGAAATAAAAAAACTCGTTGTAAACACTTCACAAAAAATTCACTCTTCCTATCGGATACCTTTGATACGTGTCTCGAAGAGACAACGTTTCACTTATTTAGAAAAAAAATCGTCCGAAACTACGCGATAACTTCAATTCTCTAGCCGGAATCGTTGCGAAATGATCGAGCTCAAATCTTCTTATGACCATGAAATGTTGATCAAACAGTTATCTATTATTCTTAATCAAAGCGCCAGCAAACAATCCGCCTGGTGAATACAGATTTCTTTTGGCTTTTTTTCTTGGTTCGTCAAGATGGTTATTTCATAGTTTGGAGCCATTGTTGCATTTATTATTTTTATGGCATTCAACTTGGCTGAGGCACAAACCAGTCGACATGCAAAATGAATTTATAGCGAACCTTGACTAACCTATTTTGTCGATATTTAAATTTTATAGATAATTCAAATCTTATCAAACATAAATTAATCTAATTCAAAATAATTCTAAATAATTCAAACGAATGAACCTGTACCAACAATATTAAACAACGACCAACATTACACGATTCGCTTCACTCGGTTCCTTTTTTTTTTTTAATCAACGGGCAAAGCACTGCCAGCTTGCTCTTTAAGCCCGATTCTTGTAGCCTGGAGCGCACTGTACCTTCTGATATGGCAAAGGGTAAATGCACCCTTCTTTTTGGGGAAATGCTCCTTAAACTTTGGAAAAATGCTCCTTAGATGCGTTTGCCCAGCATAATGCAATCGGAGGTATTAACCTTCTGGTTAGCGCTTGCCGGGTGTTTTGACGGGTCTTCAGCTTCTTCGAATTGTATAGTTTTGACGGGTTTAAGCTGCGCAATCTAAGAGTCGTAAGGAAATTGAGAGTTTAAATTTCATTTTGACGAGTCATAATGTCATTTTGAAGCGTCTCAATTTCCTTGTTGGACGAGACTCTATAAATTAGAAACTTCAGACCCGTCAAAAATCAAGCGCCAACCAGAAGATAAATACCTCCGATTGCATTATACCGGGCAAACGCATCTAAGGAGCATTTTTCCAAAGTTTATGGAGCATTTCCCCAAAAAGAAGGGTGCATTTACCCTGCTGCCGTTCTGATATATTCAACTGCAGGTTTTCCTTGATGACTCGACTGGTAATAGTTGGATTTTTCCTAGTTTGGCGGATAATGCTGGCATCCTCACGCGGTGTTGTTAGCCGTTTCCGCCCGCGTCCCAACGTATGCACCACCGATCCGTTTTCTTGGAACTTTTTTTTCCATTTTTACGTGCACCAGAATAGCTTACATCGTACATGGCTGCAGTTTTCCGCAAATGTATTTGCTTTTGACAAGCTCTCACGATGAGTTTACGTACAAATACGGCCATTTACTTTAATCCAGTTTGCAGTGTTCAAACGAAATAAAAACTGCGTCAAGCAGAAACAACAGAAAGAGTTACGCCACCTATTGACAGGTTACACAAGCTGTGACAGTTAAGAAGCAAATACAGAGCGAGGAATATACAAGAAAAAATATGGCATGTAAGCACTTTTTTCTGCCAGTCAAAAGATGATACTTCTGCGTAAAATTTAACATTATTATATTTATTCAAGTATAATTGTAGTTTCTAGTGCGCAGAATGTAAACACTCTAAAGAACCTACAAGTTGTTCAATAGACATTAGATATGTGTATCGATAAAAGATTGATATCGAAGATGCAATTGAAATATAGCTACTGAGAACTTATTTTTCTGCCAGTTCGGTATTTAAGATATTGCGGGCGACTTCTGCGTAGTGGTAAACATTCATATCTCTTACACTTAAGCCACAAGCACAAATGCCCCCCGGCAAGTTACAAAAATACCCTAAAGAGATGTTATTGTGACTACGACGGGAGATGAATCAACCCGAAGTTGAAGACCTCGATAATCAAGCAATTAAAAAAAAACATACGCACACCTTTTCGGTACATAAGTTAGATGATTTTGTCTTCACTTTCTTTTTTTTAACGCTTCGACGAGCGTATTAGTAGAACGATTGTAATTGGCAAACTAGGAAAATTTAAAGTAACACATTACTTGATAACTTTGTTTTAAATAAAAAATAAAAAAACTGAAACACTTTTTCAAACTATCACTAGTAAACGCGAGCCAATTCCATTATACTCTACTATAGAAAGCTCATCTTTTGACAGATACGCCTATTTCGTCTGCGATTTACAGACTTCTTCATTGTCGAGTGCTCGACTCCTGTCGGCCAATCTGAAATAATTCTAAGTAATCTCTGTGATTTTTTTACTAAATGAAGGTAATGGTTGATCCCATCCAATGACGAATTTACATATGGCTTATGTAAAACACCCTTGCACCCTCTACAAAATGGCTTATTGAAAAAATGCCTTATTTTTCGTATTATTTGTAAATAATGGCTTCTTAAAAATAATTTCTAAAAAATCTGTGGAAAGCTTACATCTTCGGCAAACTTCATCAGTGTTTCAAGACAAATAACATTGCTCAAAATAACACTTGACCAAAACATCTCTTTAAAAAATGGCTAATACGACACCTATGTGACACCTAACTTCAGTGTGTTATAATTTTTCCGTGTTTTGGGATGTCCTGCCCCAGTGTGCACCGGTCGTTCCATGATCTTCCGATTTTCCTTAATCACCCTCAATGGGAAGCAAAGAACAGAAAGAAAGCATTCTCACGCCAATCACCAAGTGTAGGGAAAACCGACAAAAATACAACGCTGTGGCTGGCTGCGGCTGATGGCGACCAACCAAGGACCCTGGTGGATGTCAGTCAGTGGCAGGAGAGGCGACTGATGGCAAAAGAAAATCGAACGAAACTTCACACTCCCACACATCCAACCAAAACTCGTGGGAGACAGAGCGCACCAAATGTCTTTAGATAAATTGATCGAGATAAGTTTTCGCTTTTTTCTTCTTCTCGAGCACTTCTCATACACAGACACGCCACATTCAGTTCTCCCAACACGTACGGCTTTTCCTTCCTGAGAATAATGGCATCCGTGAAGTAATATTGGGAAAATTAAAAAAAAAACGAAAGATTATCGAAATAATTTCGTTTAAAATTATTGATTCAACGGTACATCACGGTTTTATGAAGAAACAATGAAAAAAGGGGTTTTTAATCGGATTAATTTATCGACATGGAGAAATGTTATTATTATATTTTTCGGTGTATTTGTTTCGATACGGTTTCACCCATCCCTCGAAAAAGTGGACACAGCAGACACTGTTCCTCCATAATTTATGTTTGAAGAGTTAACTGAAATGATCACAATTCCTTAGGGAAATGGAAGGATTATATCGACGGGATGAATCTTAAAGACAAACTTTTTTCAACTGGAACGGAACAGGGAAATCAAATTCAGGAGCAAATGGCAGATTGAGATAAGAATCACTTTTTTTGCTTGAAAACTTTAGCACTTGAAAGCAACTGTTGTTGTTTTTGTTCTTTAAGTTTTTGCTTAGTAACCTAGATTGGCTCGGAAATGTAAAAGGAGGGCGAAGTTTTGAAAAAACTTTATATGGGAAACTCAAAATTATTAAGGAAAAGTTGCTTTGTTAGCGTTAAGTTCAAGCCTATGGTATGATTCCCCGCCACAAGAATCTAAGAGGCCACATTCTAAATTTATAATAACCCACTTAGTGGAAACTCAGAACAAATTAAGCTTTTAAGGATCTCCATACATTTTTTTTTTTAATTTTCTATGAAACAAAATTGCCTCTGCCATTCTCCATAATCGTATTTAAGATGAAAATTCGACATCCAAACCAAACTGCAGACCCTTTGGTGACTGGAAAATGATAGAACTGCGTGCCATCACGTTTAGTCGTCCACATCTGCCCTCCTACTCTTGCTTCAAGTGCTGTTTTCTCATTTCACTGGAGCAAGCAGCAAGACAAACTGGCAAGCGCTTTGCCTTCTCAGAAGATACCAGCACCATCGGTCGTCTGCTTTACTATGACACCATCACCAGAGACATTTTACATCAGAAGAAGCCTGAGGGAAATGGGTGTAGTTGCGGTTTTCCCAGAGCGTTGTCGAAATTAAAGTTCCACAAATTATATGTCGTGTAAAATTGGCAAGCTTGGTGCTAGTATTGTCAGGCGCATGGCTTCTCCCTTCAGTCACATTGTTTGCTGTATGTATTTTAAAGTGCTTTCCAGGCATCCTCCTCTCCGTCACGTGCCTTGCAGTTCAGCTGTCGTGTCATAAAAGGCTTTTGATGGCTGGTGAGTGGAACTGATGATAAGAGATAGCCCTATATCAGAGATACAGCATCGCTCTTGGCAAACGATGACTGTTTGCTTATGGCTTCATTATTTATGTATTCGATTAGGACCGAGCAATTGAAAAGTTCGATTATCAGATTGTCCAATAGAGATAGGGTACGACGGAAACGTTATAGGTTTTGAACAGCAACTGATTGAAATTTCCTTTGCAATGTTTGTACAATTCATGATCATAATTAGTATTTGTACATGGTGGAACAATGTGTCCTTGCTTATTAGCAGTACTAAGCCAACTCGTATATTGAGCTGGCAACACCATCTCAGAATCGAATGGAAATTTGTTTGTGTGTCAAGACTTTGTCACTGCAAGCAACTTTGGTACTTAGATTGAAAGAATTTTAGCAGGACTAACATATGAGAAATGTTGAGAGTTTATATCGTCTTGTTTTAAATCGATGTAACGCGAAAACGAGTAGGCCTATAAAAATAAGCCTGAGGTTGCTACCAACAACCAATAGAAAACAAACTATTTACAATTGGATTATACCATTTTTTATGGAATGTTTTATTCAGTTACGCTTACGTTTTTATAACAGAGGTTGTTAGAATTTAGATCGCAGATGTAGTTTAAATAACAGAAATTGTAACAAAAAATCCCCAATAGCTAACAATATTATAGCAAACTATGATATAGATATAACATGAACAAAACAAACTTTGTAACAGTTTTGTCACGATGTAGCAAAATCATATCAGCTAGTGTTAGAATTAATTTATTTCTTAACGCAGATTGTGCCTCGCGAGATATTATATCTTAATATGTTATAAGTATGTTTTACAATTATCCTTATGAACACGTCTTTAACAAATACTGTTTATATCATAATCAGTTAGTTGTAACGAGATTTGTTATAATTTTGTTATTTTTATGCTATACCCTTCTGGTCACTACAAAATTATCCGGTTTATATTCAGCCATTTAATCGTTTTCTGAAGATGTAATTGCCAATCAGACAAAGGTCGAGGTAGCCTCTGGTGTATACAGAAATTGTCTCCATTCAATTCGGTCCATAGCTGCACCTCACCAGCCTCGCTGTCTGTGAAGGGTCCGCAGGTCGCCTTCTACCTGATCGGGAGAACCTTACATCGTAGTCGACTGATTTCGATGGAAGGTTCTCCCAGCAACTGATGCAATTCGTGGTTCATTCATCACCTCCACGTTCCGTCTTCCATCTGCACTTCACCGTAGATCGTACGCAACACCTTTCGTTCAAAGACACCAATGTTCCTTAACAAGCAATGTCCTTGTTTTGTGCCCGTACAGGATTACCGGTCCAATTAATGTCTTGTAGATGGTCAACTTTGTTGTTCGGCAAACTTTGTTCGATCTAAGCGTCCTTCGGAGTCCAATTTAGGCACAATTCCCAGCCATAAAGCGCTTTTATATTTCTCTGCTGGTGACGTCGCCAATGAGCACAAATACACGAATTCGTCTACCGCCTCGATTTCTTCACCGTCGATCTGAACTCGTTGATGCTAATATTGTCTTCTCGTGAGCCTCTCCCGTCATGTATTTTGTTTTCATCACATTAATCAAAAGCCAATCATACCAGCTTCAGCCTTAAGTCTGCTGTACGTTTCCACCATCGTCTGAAAGTCACGTGCTACGATATTAACGTCGTCGACGAAACCAAAAGTTGGACAGACTTCCTGAAAATCATGCCACTCGTGTCGATCCCAGATGTTTCGAATCACACCCTCCAATGCAATGTTCAATAGCAAAAACGAAGGGACTCGAGAGTGTCTCTGAGACTCGAACGAAACACTTAACTCGATCCATGGTCCGTAGTAGCGCGGACCACCATGAATCCCGCTTGGTATTGCCCCACGAACTCCTTTGCAATTGGTGACAGGTGGCGGCATAAAATTTGGGAGAGCAGCTTGTAGGTGGCGTTCGTTGCAGTAACGTGATTGCACAATAGCTGCAGCAATCCAGCTTGTCACCCTTTTCTATAGATGGGACACACGTTAATCCTACGGGAAAAAAAAACTCTTCCTCCCTAATCTTGGTAATTACCCACTGCAACGCCCTTGCCAGTGCTTCAGTGCTGAGAAGTTTATCTTCCAGGTCTCTGCACATATCGACTTGTGGTGCGTAGCCTTTGTGCACGCTGTTCAACTTCTCGTAGAATTTGCGTGTGTCGTTAGTCCGGTAAAGTGCTTCCAGGTTTCTCGTAGTTGCTCAATGTTAGGTCGTGGCGTCCCAATTACGTGTTGTACACCGTCGAGAGTTTTGAGTGCATACAAACTGCAACTACAGGGTGCGGCAGAAAATAATTCGAAATTTGTTCTATTTCTTTCAAATCCCATTTTCAACTAGTTCAAGCAATAGTATCAACATTTTCGAGTGCAGTTATCTTTATAAAGTCCTTTTAAACAAATTTATTCAATGTGTCCTCCATTTTTATTAATAACATCCTCGAGCCCACGCCGGAAGCCAGAGCATGCCTTTCGGACGTAGTCCCCCGACATTGACTGCCATGTGCGTGTTATGGTTGACTTCAGGGTTTTCAAACTAGGGTGTGATGTTTTGCAGGCTCGTGCTTCAACATATGCCCAAATCGAATAATCCAACGGATTAAGATCTGGACTGCTAGGGGGCCACAAATCCTTCGGCCAAAACTTCTTGTTATCGTTCAACCATTGTTGGGTTCGATTGGACGTGTGACACGGCGCTCCATCCTGCTGTAGGACAACGTTTTGGTCCTCGGAGAAGTTGGCCTTCACCCAGGGAAGCACTTGGTCCTTTAAAATGCCGATATACACTTCGGTATTGATTTTAACTCCAGCATCAATGAAAACAGGCGGCATTTTCAAACCGTTGGACGCCACCAAGCCAAACATCATGACACCAGCCGGATGTTTGGTTTGAACTTTGAATTTCACTTTTTCCGGAATCGTTCTCCATTTTCTGCGGTGAAATGAACCGGTCCGTGCGGCTGTTGGCCACAGCATCGATGCTGAAAAGCCTTTCGTCGAGAACAGGATTATTATTTTTTCCTTTTTGAACAAGGAAAGCAATCTCTTGGAACGAGTCACTCATAGTTCCTTAACCCAGTCCGTAATCAAGTGGCGTTTCATTCTGGCTCTGGAAGATGCATGCAGGTCTTTTTTGATGATTCTCCGCATGGATTTCTCCGAAATATTGGCTTCCTTTGCTAGTTTTCTTATGGAACGCACCGGGTTGCGAGCAATTTTTGCACGGACCGATTTGATCACGTTCGGCGTGCGTGCAAAGCGCGAACGTCCGCTTCCCGGCTTCCGCTGCTTAGGACCATCCTGCAGGGACTTTTTTATGCGGTAAACTGTTGCCAAATGGCACCCTACCACCTTGGCAATCTCTTTCGGCTTCTTCTGGGCGAGCAACAAACTGGTGATCACTTCTTTCGCGAACATTTTGACGAATTTGCAATAAAACAAATATAATATTTGGATGCAGCACTCGAAAGTAAACATAAAAAAATACACTTTCGACAGAAATTAGTCACTACACGAATTAACCCAATACTCAAGTTTGACCATTTTCGCATTATTTTCTGCCGCACCCTGTAATTAGTGGTCAGAGTCTATATTCGTACTGTGGTAGATGCGAACGTTGATTATATCGGAGAAAAATTTCCCGTCGATTAGAACGTGGTCAACTTAATTCTTTGTTAGTTGGTTAGGTGATCTCAGAGTGGCTTTGTGGATGTCTTTATGGGGAAAGACGGTACATTGGGATACTAGACCACGGGAGGCCGCAAAGTTCACGCATCGTTGGCAGTTATCATTCGATGTGGTATGCAGGCTGTTCGGGAAGCAGAGCAATTTGCAATTCCATGTTCCGACTTTCCAATCGTAGTCCTTATATTGTCGCATAAGGCCTTTGCCGATACTTTCAGTCTGTATAAACTTCTGTATTATTTGTTACTTTGAATTTTTAAGGGCGGCTTTGTTATTTTTGCTGGAAACATTTTTTCATATTAAAAAAAAATCATTGATATGTTTAAAGTTTAAGCACCGATATATTTATTTTTTCCTTTATTATCGCGATTTTCAGCCCTGGGCTGGTTCATCTCCTGTTATAGTAACTCAAATACCTCTTGAGCATTTTCGTAACTTGTCCGGGGGTGAGATTCGAACTCGTGACTTTGGCGTGAGCGGTATGAATGTTAACCACTGCGCCGGGGTCACCCCCCAGCACCGACATTTAGAATTACAATGAATGCATTTTTTTTTCCAAGAAATCTAGCCATAAACAAATATTTTACCCCACTGCCGCATCTTTTTCATCTTGATAATTAGAACTTAATACACTTTATAAATATTGTGCCAAAAAATTGCATTCAATTTTAAAATTGAAAGGAAAAGGTGCAGGGATGAAAACAGTTTAAGTCTTTTGCATTTTTTTAAAATCCTTTTTTATAAATCTTTTTTCATATTTGATTACAGATGACCATATATCTGTTATCAAATATGAAAATGAAACAATAATAATAAAATAATGTTTAAAAAAAATTAACCGATTAAATACAGATTTTTATTCATTGTATTGCAACATAATTTATGATATACAAGCTTGCACAAGTGATAACATTCAAAGGATAAAATTCTCGAACAAATGTTTTTCCTAAGTTGTTCTAGACCTTCCAAACAAACCTTGAGTTCAGATCTTGATGTTCTACATTATCAATAAGGAGATTTACGATTTCTCGACTGTAGTTATTAGTCGAAAAAGCTGCACAGAACATCATAACACTAGAATAGGCATATTACAGTATTTCTAGAATACCAACGATACTTAAAACTGGGCTGCAAAATGGTGAGTAGATACCTGAGATGGAGCGTGCGTCCCCGCAACATAACTATGGTCCTCACAAGTTCCTACCTCATTCTTCCACGGGTCAAGAGATGACAAAGACCGCCAGCTAAGGGTTGCGTACTTAGCTGGTAGTGCAGCCTGGGCACTGTTGTCCTTCTGACTTCAGCTAGATTGAGGAGGTGCGTGCCGAGCGTCTGTCCACCAAGGAGGTGCGGCTCAAACAGCGTCTGTCCTGGCATCCAGCGATTGAGTAAGAAACGCTGTATCGCGTCAACTATCCATTAGGTGGCAGCCGCACCAAAGCGATGTAGGCAGCGTGACCCCGGTAAAGTAGCATGCTGAAATCTTACTCTACCACGAAAAATGGAAGTATTCTTTATACGGTATATAATTTCAGGTCATCCATGGAATTCCCAAGTATTGTATAATAATTTTGAAATGTTTTCTTCACTCGTGGCTATGATAATGCAAGGCCGTCGACAATTGCAGCAGGATCGGCAGACATGCAGATATTACAAATATAATTGTCATTATCATTTTATATAATAACATCCCTTCACAATATTTTTTAATGATATTTTCAGCATCGTTGTAGGTTTTGGCCCACCTAACTCACGTTATGTATTTGAAAAGATAGGATGGTTTTTACATTTTTTTTTAGAGAGAGGATTATATACGACAAATTCTACAAAAAAAAAATCTTCATTCAAAATAGTTAATTTAAAAACTATCATTGTGTGTGATCCAACGTTTTCTATTTCACAGACATAAAGAATCATTTATGGGCCCAGTAGGAAAAAAAAAATTATCGAAGAATTTCCTGTCATTTATTTTTAATTTTTTCGTCTTGGATTTTTTGAGTTTTCGTTTTTGGGCAGTAATCATACTCATATGAAGTTTATTTCGCATAATTGTTTGCTTAAATTTTCTTTGCTATTTTGCTAGGCTGCCAGGCGATAAACTTTATTTCATTATATCACATTGGATTCGCTATTTTAGAGTTTTAATCATCTTGCATCGTAGCGGAAGAGGCAAATAGCGGCATTTAATTATTATATGTATATTATGTAGTATTTCTTTACAACATCGTATTATTTCCATCATATCATGACCTTCACATTTTCATACAAAAAAGCTGATTTAGGCGGAATCTGGCTTAAAAAAGGAAATATCCCGTCAATTTATGACATCTAGCATTCCATATATGTCCAGTATATAACGCAAAAAATTACATCTGTGGTAGGCTTTGGAAAATTACGGAATCTGTGGTAGGATTTTGCACTTATTGCTGGATGTATTTTTCATTTCCGGTTTGCAAATGGACTTTTTACCAATTCTGAGCTGATCTGATTCATGTAGCGCTGTGAGCCATTTGGCTAGTGTTTGATTTTACATTTCAATCTTAGTCATTATTTCATCATAACTAACAATATCATTATATTTGGTAATATTGTTTTATTGATTTTACTTCATAGACGATATAAACATTACTTGAGGTTTTTTTGCCCATTTATCTTTAACTCCCTTCCAGTTAAATCTTCCCATTCTTAACTTGGTAGTAATAACTATTAGGTCAGCCAAAATAAAAGCGGATTACTGTTATAAAATCAGCATCAAGAAGCAAATAGTGTCCATGGCAATAGTAAATTAAAATGTATAAATGTTTGTTTTGTAAAATTTCAATAGATTTAACAAACTTTTTCAGGATTTTGGTGAAATGCTACTATCACTGAAAACGAACGAAAACGTGCTTAAGCGTGAACCAAAGAACTATACACTTTAACACTTTACAACATTTCTTGCATTTCAGGATCAACCGAATAAAGATCATATATTATAGATACGAATGCTTGTAGTATTTTTCATTAACATTAATATATACACCATTATATAAATATTTAATGGGAATGGTAGGGACCATGAGGGCATCCGATTGAAGCACTCTGGATGGGGAGAGTGGGAATGCCAACTCCCCATTGCCTACAGTTTGTGAATAGAGGGCGGGCTCTTCTCCCCGCCCATTGGGGCATCCTCATGTTAGATAGCTTGCTCTTTTGACCAATTGTTCAATTTTGTTGTAGAAAGGAGATTCTTTATATCCCTGTGAATACGTATAAGTATTGTTGCATATCGATCCACCCAACCCCTTTTTGGCACTTCATACAACGGCATGATTATGATAATCAGTAGTTATTTAAGCTTAATCAAGTCTAACAGAGAGGAGAGCCCATTGCTGTCGGACTTAGTTTCCGTGCTACAATGGGTGGTAGTACATATCATACATCATCATTATGTTGGTACATTGTTAACTGATATCTGTCAGAAATTTGAGCGGAATCAGTGTTTGTTTGGCAGCTGTTTACATCAGACAAGTTTTTGTGTTTTGTTGCATTTCACCGTGACTAATTTTGTTGAGCAAAGAGTTTGCTTGAAGTTTTGTATTCATAACGAGAATTCTTGTTTGGAATCGTTAAAAATGTTGCAGAAAGCGTTTTGAGAATATTGCCTTTCAAAACCCAGAGCATACAAACGGTATAAAGAGTTCAATAGTGGTCGTGAAGTGTTCTAAAACTTGTCTAGTTCAAGGCGCCCTTCAACATCGAATACCGACGAAAACGAGGCAATAATTAAATCGTCATGTGAGCCTTAGAGATATGGCTGCGATGGTCTCAACATCTTAAATGGAACTGTTCAGCACATTGATGTTGATATTTTGGGAATGCAATGTGTCACCACACGGCTTGTTCCAAAAGAGTCGAATTGCATGCAAAAAGACCATCGAACAAAAGTAGCTGAAGACATGATTTCCGAGGCCCTAAAAGATTCAACCTTCATGCCACGCATCACAACGGCGGATGAGACATGGGTCTACGAATGCAATGTCTAAACAACTCAGCTGTCTTCAGAATGGCGCCTCAAAGGTTAACCGAAAAAAAATCTGTTAGTCGCAGACGAAATAGGCCTATCGGTCAAAGGCGAAAGCTTTTTCTATTGAAATTTGCTCGCGTTTACTAGTGATAGTTTGAAAAAGTGTTTCAGTTTTTTTTTATTTTATTTCTAAAAAGTGATGAATATTCATGATAAAATTGGATGTAGTTTTTGGCTCATGAAGTACCAGCACATCGGTCCCAAGCTTAATGATTTGTCCCTTACAACGTAACTTGCACGAACACACCCTCAAATATTCTGTCAAAATAACCCAGTGAAGCAAAACTAAATCAAAGATTCTAGTACCGAAGAGCGCAAGAGTGTATTGCAAGGTGCAGGCAGCAAGGTGCAGGCAGCAAGGTGCAGGCAGCAAGGTGCAGGCAGCAAGGTGCAGGCTGCAAGGTGTATTTTGTACCAAGGAAACCAATTTCAAATTGCAGCAGGGTAAATGCACCCTTCTTTTTGGGGAAATGCTCCTTAAACTTTGGAAAAATGCTCCTTAGATGCGTTTGCCCGGTATAATGTAATCGGAGGTATTAACCTTCTAAGCGCTTGCCGGTTGTTTTGACGGGTCTTAAGTTTCTTCAAGATTGTATAGCGGAGCTTCGCTCCGCAATCTTTTAGGGTGTTTTGACGGGTTTAAATTTCATTTTGACGAGTCTTAATTTCGTTTTGACGGCTCTTAAAATCAGAAACTTAAGACCCGTCAAAACAATACAATCTTGAAGAAACTTAAGACCCGTCAAAACACCCGGCAAGCGCTAACCAGAAGGTTAATACCTCCGATTGCATTATACCGGGCAAACGCATCTAAGGAGCATTTTTCCAAAGTTTAAGGAGCATTTCCGCAACAAGAAGGGTGCATTTACCCTTTGCCATTTCAAATAGTTTTTTTTTAATGTGAAGACAGAAGACAGTCAAACGCATGCTGTGATTAGTACAAACCATCACAAATACAGTATGTAAAAAAAAGTACATCCACCCTTGACGTAAATTAAGGATTCACATGATTTTGTTGGTTTAAATCATTATAATTTATGACATGAGCTTTATTTATTAAAGAGCCGGAAGATGTGTACGGAATTAAAGTGACATCACAAACAGTGCGAAATAAGTAGTACAAGCATAATTTAAAGGGCAGAGATTAAGAAGCATTGGCTATCAGCAAACAATATCAGAAATAGGCTGAAATGTTTAAAAGATCACATCTCATGGACAGTAGACGACTGGAAACGAGTTATTTGGTCAGATGAGATTAAAAAACCGCTATTCTGGTCTGATGACATCACAAGGAAATGGATATGACCAGGAGAGAGCCTGCAGTGTTTAAAACCTACAATCAAACGCATCGTAAAAACTCGAATTTTAACTTTCATGGAGCGTCATGGGTTAGGGTTCAATGGGATTATTGGGTCATGGAGAGCTTGAGTTCATCGATTGAATTATGACAGAGGAAGTTTATTTGGACATTTTGAAGCGAAACATTCCAAAAAGTGTGTGAAAACTAAAAATAGGCCTTAGGTACACATTTTAGCATGATGGAGATCCAAAGCATACCTCAAAACTGGTATCAAATTGGTTCAAGGACCGTAAGATAAATGTTATGGAATGGCTGGCATAATCCTCAGAACTTAATCCGATAGAATACCTGTGTTCTATCCTGAATATTAAGGTCCGACAACTGTTTCTACATGAATAAAAGTAAATCTTAATTAAATTAAAAACAAAATAAAATACAACAAAACCCAATCACATTCTTTGTGTGTTTCGGAACTTATCGAATGTTTCGCCGAATTCAAAAACAGACTCTATTGCCGAGAATATCCTAATAATGGCCGTCAGTGGTTCATAGTAGCCATATGCAGTACGGTAATATCTTGGTTGCAATAAGGAGGGATTCCGAAACCATCGTCGAGGGACACGAAAATCCAGCTGTGATAGCAATTCCGGACAGTCCACTTCACCGTTCAAAAGCTTTGCGACGAATGTTGACTCCTGAATTTTCCTTCTTTGCTCCAGAGTGTCTAAACAAACATCTGCTCGGATACTGCGGTTAATTGACAGGATCACCCCATGGAAGATTTCGCAAAGCCAGCTTCACAAAACATTACTGTACCCGTTCAAGACGAAGAATCCAGGTAACTTCAGACGGACACCAGACAACAGATGCGCTCACGAGTATCGGGCGAACAAGTGAACAATATAGCGCTTTTAAGCAGTGAGATTCGGTGAAATCCCGTGTGATTTGGGAAATGAATCCAAGCTGACGATTAGTTTTGGAAATTATTGCTTGATAGCGGAGACGAAAATCCAGCTTCGCATCCAAAGGAACATCCATGTCATATACTTTATCAATTTACGAAGCGAAATGCCACCAATGCAGTAGTCGAAAAGTATTGGGTTCTTGACACGATGGAACATCATTACAGCACCTTTTACAACACTTAAAATAAGCTTTTTCCGACCACACCATTCCACGAACAGGTCTAGTACCTTACGACAAAGTAGAGTTTCTGCGTATACAAGTTTGCATTGCCCAATAGATCCACAACATCATTAAAGAACAGCGTAAAAAGTAACGGACCCAGGTTACTTCCCTGAGGCATACCAGACGTACTGGTATACAGCTTTGATACAAAGGATTCAATTTGCACAAGAAGAGTTCTGTCAGTCAGGTACGAATGCAGCCAAGCTTTAAGTGACACTGATGCTCCCAGCCTAGAAAGCTTACTCAGAAAAATTTGATGATCAATCTTGTCGTTGGCAGCTTTTGAGTCAGTATAAATGACATCGACCTATGTATTCTACTACATCGCAGAGATGCAAGTACTAGAGAAGTCCAATAAGTAGGTCATCACAGATCTGCCAGGAATAAATCCATGTTGATCTGTACATATAGAACTCTTCGAACTAGTTAAAACAGCTTGGCATAAGACAATTTCTAACAGGTTTGACGTTGCTGAGAGACTTATTATACCACGATATTTTTTTAAATCTCGACGAAGGCCAGCTTTGAACACCGGAAACATAGATGACTGCTTCCATAAAGCTGGAAATTTACCATGCTGGAAAGATTGAGTGAATATGGCTGCAGGGGATTAGCCAAGGCAGCTGCACAACGAGAAAACACCACAGCAGGAATACCATCCAGACCAGGCAAAACAGATCTTTTTAATTTTCTCGTCGAAGCAATAATCATTTCTTCAGTTACCGCGAACGTTGTCAAATTTAAAAAAAAAACAATTGGCACATTACATGACATGTACAACGAATTGTTGAGACTTCAAAAGGCAGTGGTTGCCTGCTGGAACTTCCGCTTAGTATCCGCTGTTTTGAATCGTCTTAGTTTTCGATGAGCCGAATTCCGTTCCCGCAAATCAGCAGAGTACTCCAAGTAGGGAAAACCGGACGTCTTTTGAGTGGTATATTTGAAACTAGCCAATGTTTTATAACACCACAAAAAAAAAAAAAAAAACCAATCATCCAACAAGTGTTCAAGAATCAAGGCAAGCTATTAACAATGAATGAAGCAAAATCGATTCGGGCACAACTGTGAAGCTCGTAGAATCTATGCCACAACGATGTTGATCTGTTGTGGAAGCAAAAGGCGAGCATACAAAGTATTATACTTATATACTTTTTTTGAACTATTTTTGAACAATATTCAACTTTTTGAATTTTTCTAATATTTTTTTCACCCAAGTCACATTTTCTTTTTCAGAAAATTGCAGCTTGCTTCATGAGAAAAAAAAAGATTTCTAAGTTGACTTCTCATGCACTTCTGAACTTTACAAAAAAACAAGGAATTTCAATATATTAATGTGCGGGGATATACTTTTTTTTACAAACTGCACGTGCGTACAACGCAAATATATATAGAGTAATAGGATGTTATGTTAGCCTAGCTCCTTCATTCGGCCTATGTATCAAATAGGTAGAAAATCCAGCGATAATCGGAAATTCATATTGGCATCTTGATTTATAGTTATATACTTGGGTGAAATTTTCGACTTCCTTTATTTCTTAGCCATTATGACTTCACTGGTTAATCTGAACAAATTATCTTCATGATCTTCAAGTGACATAAACTTGGCTGAATTGAAGTGATGTGCCTAGTGATGCATCGTAAATAAACAGAAAATAGTCATACGTTATAAATTAACATTTTGTGAAATTTGGTGCTGAGTATAGAAAGTATAGCTAAAAATATAACAAAATTTACGACAATTCTTTTGAACAAGAATTTTAAATGATGACACAAAGTTGCATCTACGAATACAACCAATATGGGTCTTGTACCCTAGCAAAGTAAAATAACAATCTGATATCAAATAAGTAACAAGTTTTGTTATCTCAGATATCATTTTGAACTCACCTGTTATCGCATAACATAATTAGTTATCAACATTGAATTTTTTTTATCATCTGTTATCAATTTTTAAAGACGATTTTTGACGAACGTTACTGAATACTACCAGCATGCTGATGAATGCTGAATATCCCCAGCATGTTATGGATATGAAATTGAGCTTTTCACTAGAAGCAGTATTTCAGTTATTAGTATATGAACTTGATATCATGTTGATAACATAATTTGAAATTATCTCAAGTAATTTGTTCATATCATAAAATTTGTTATCCAAATGAACTCAATGATAATAAAACGAGTTAATGTAGTGATATCCAACGAATATTAATTTGTTATCCCTTCTGTTATTTTGGCTGTTTATTCAGCCTAAATGGTAACATATTTAGTGATCAAACAGTGATAATCAGATATTAGAACTTGTTATCACTTTGGTGTAAACCTTTGCTCGGGTAGACCGACATTACATCCATATCCGTCGAATGTTTTTGAATCAATAAAGCTATAGTTTATTAACTTTCCATGATTCCGAACAGCAAACATCTTACTAAGCATTTCTAAGCAACGGTATAACTAGTTGAATATCGTTTCCAGCTCATTTACTATGTAAGTAGTAATAAAAAATTTAATCGACCGCTGCATGTTAAGCTAAGTCAAGGAACATGTACCCTAGACAGCCTGTTTCCGATAGATTCGTCATATGTTCCACGTTGCAGTGAGAGCACCTGTCAAGCCTATTTACCATTGATTTTCGGGTTCCTTACATATTGATCATACATCTGTCCCCAAGTCATAACCCCTGCAAATTCTGGATCAACGAACAGAATTAAAGAATCATTGAGATGAGAACCCTCTTTGAGTCTACCTTAGACCTAAACAATAATAAAGCAAGAATCAGGATTAGACCGTTTGTCTTGAAACGGAATTGAATAGAATTTGAAGGACGATATAGCCGACTTACCCCTTTGCCTTAACAACGAATTAAATCGAGCATTCAGAAAACGAGCTTTGAACAAATGTTAATTCAATAAATAAACGTGCACTTCAGGTGAGATAGCAGATTAGTATTATGATTCGGCACGAACGGGGTTTTGTGAACGCTTGAAATATAACCGTTTAAATTTGTGTCGATCCCACAGATGGATTAACACCATTGGGTTAATGCTTTCGAAGTACCTACAATGTTTTAAATCTCATAGATTTCATTATGATCGATTGAAAATGGGATCTATTTTCCAAATGAACAATTTCAAACATATCCAATATTGGATAAATTCATAATGAATCAACTTTTTTTTCCACTTTTCGGTCGCCTTTGTCTCGTTTACTGAGACTGTAAATCATGCAAAAATCATTCATTCCCGTCATTACCTACCGGACTAGTTGCTGTACAATGAAAACTAATAAATCACAGCCGGTTGGTGGCAACAGAATCCTTTTCTCGTGTCAGTAAATTTAGCTACAATCCCTCCCTGCTTTCACACATCGGCATATACATGGAATAACACACTCATGTGGGAGACCCTTGTCACGTGTTTTCAGGCAACGATAAACTTTTTAGGCAATTTTATTTATTTTCGCTTTTTATTCTTGTTCGATCAGTCTTTTTCAGGTCACTTTTTTTTCTCAAACCAGCACCAAGGGATATCGATACCATTTTTGCCATCGTATAGTTCTCGACAAAAAAAAAATACGCACATGGGTAGATGGAGGCTTTCAAGCATTACAAACAAAAACATGAAGTGTAGGCAGTAGCGCTTGTATTTTCCACCTGGATAAAAATGAGAAATACAAAATTTTTTAGTCATCCTACTTCATTTTCTAAAAATTTTGCTCGATACTGCAAAAGGTACATTTTCCCGTTGGAAGAAGAAAAAATGCGATTGGACGAATCCATGGTACGTTGGAACATTAAGCCGTTCTTAGCTTAGTCAGTGAACGAGAGGAGGAACTAGATTTATAGAAATTTCAGCGGAAATTCGGAATGTTTTGAGATAGAGGTATCAGGGGAATAATAAGCATATGTGGCGAAATGAGTCCCTTTAAATATATCAAAGGCATACATTTTTTAAAGAAATTTTTAATGTCAATTGCTTTTAAATATACCTGTATTCATTATCATTACCCTAGCAGCAATTTGTTTCAAATAATAGAAATTAATCGGAAAATTAAATTTATTCGTCCGCGAATTGTTTTAATATGCTAGCATACTAAAAGAGGTTTATATTGTAGCGTTTTTTTTCTGCAAAATTTTAGAAATTTGACACTGTTTGAATTACTTTTTGATGACTGTCATCATCAATGATAAAAACGCATTTAAAAATTATGGTCAATTGGGAGCAAAACCCAACAGCAAGAAATAATTTCTCACCCATGTTAGGCATTGGGAGAGGGAAACAAACAAATCGCTAGAACCAGAACAAAGCAATAGGTAGTATAAGAGCACGATTGCTCACATATTCTTTTACCAGTCCTGCATCTGGGGTAGCTTGGTAAAAGATTATGCGCCCGATCGTATACTTGCTCTCCGCTCGTTTTCAACTTGCATCTTTCAATTTTCAAAGCTTGCCATTACGCTAAACGGAACTATCAATACTTTCTTTTCATTTCTCTTAGTTCTAACAATAAATTACTGTCCACTCCTAGAGCCTCTCATGTTGATGGGAAATTATCTGCTTCTGATAAATTTCTTCTCAAAGAAGCTCTAACGTCTAAACGGAATAGACTCTACAAATACTTGGGGCTCCAAAATTGTCCTCTTTAGGAATCGGAATCAGTTCCAGAGTATCCGGATGTAGCTAAAGCTAAAAATAACAGTCCAGCATGTCGTTTTTAGAATCCATACCTTTTATTTGAGACCAAGACATAAAAAATCGGTTCTAAAATAAATTTTTGGGAGCAAAGCAAAGCCTTGCGTCATTTTTGACTCTTAATGCACTATGTGTAACTTTTTCTTAATGGATTAGGTAGGTTATGAGTGTTTGGTAAAACGAATCTGTGGCTTATAAAAAGTATTCATCGTATTTAAAGTGGTTGAGAGATTAAAATGTACTTCCTTGTTGTGTATGTTTGAATGGATGTGTAATCAGGCTCGAATTTGAGAGGTGGGCATAGGGGGCAAATGCACGTTGAATAGGAGGCAAGTCACTTTGACAAGCAACTGGAAGCTCAGGTTATTGGTAACGGAAGTATTGAAGAGAAATTCTTCATCGTACTATGGCTGTTGGGGATTTTTTTTTACTATCGCCCTATTGTTACGAAACTTTTTCTACGCGTAGGGTTCGTGGATATATGGCCAAAAATATATTTAAAATATCAGGGTTGCCAGTTTTCCTGGTGAACGCAAATTGAAGTTTTGCGATTTTCCCGAACATCACTAACTTCAAAAATTCATAACTCAAGAACGATTCAACGTTTCTCAACGAAATTTTCTCGAAAATTCGGGAAAAATATTTAAAAAAAATTATAAATAAAACAAATATTTAAAGAATATTTTATTGTCAATAAATTTATAAGCCTACATAGGTAAAATTTTGGCGATGGGCCTTTTATTTGTTTTTGAGTAATGCTCGAAAAACTATGAGCCCGTCACTCGTCTTCGTCCAAAAATGAAAAAGTTCCTAAAACTGTCGTCTTCTTGTTTGCTCGTACGTTTTTCAGACGGTTGCTTGGTTTGTTTCCCATTCGATTGGTTGTTGTTAGGTAGCTGACTTTAAAAATATGTTCGTTCTATAAGGCTCAACTGCAAACCCTTTAAAGTGCCGATGATCAATTAATTTGTTCTTTAACAACAGCCGTATTATTGTTTCTAAGTGCTTGATTATCAACGGATTACGTTGTTATGAACACTCGTGACTTTGGAGGGGGAGGGAAGGAGGGGGTGGCAGTGGAGAGCGGGGCAGCGAGTGCACCCATATTGGCATGGAATTCTATATCCAATTCAAATATTATTATATATTATATTCAAGTGTGTTTGCTTCATAGCGATTGTGCTTATCCTTATCTGACGCTTGGAGGCGTGGATGGTCAAAGTAAATAAACACATACTTGTTGTTAATTTTATAACATTTTATAAAGAACACTTTTTTCGAGGGGTTCGCCACTTTGCGATTGCACATTGGATCGCTGCGAATGCTCATCAAATTCTCATAAAAAAACCATCGCTTCCATGATCATCATTAATCGCCACAATATTATTAATCGCGAAATTCATCGCGTAATCGCGTCTCATCGTGATCGATTCTTTCTCGAATAGTGAGCATTGATTTTGATGACTGGCAACTATTCCATTTCTATTCGAGCTAACCTTTTCGTATCTGGCAACACTATCGAGTAGCATCCATCTGTGTTTTCCGATACTAAATCGGTAGCGGAAAAAGTAATGGCAATTGGTAAGTGTTTATATTCCACGTTTATAGCTTGTATGTTTTGTATAGATAAGCTTATATGCTTGTTTGTTCTATTTGAAGCTGTTTCAGGTGGCGGAGCTACTGAAGGATCACGAGTACACCGGGCGAAAATAAAAAAAAACAGCATACCATCATTGTCCGAAGTCCGAAGTGTTTAAAGGGACTTTGAATTCCTTGTTGCTCCAGCATCACACGAAAATTCGACCGAGAACGTTCTAATGGGTATCATGGAAGAAAAGCCCACCGATAAGGTGCTCTTCAAACCGAAGGAGGAAACGATTTTTGACGAGATAGAACCTACCACCTTCGGTGAGCTAGAGCCGAGCATTGATCCACTGGAAGGGAGCAGCGGTGACGGTATCATACCAGCAAGCAGTAGCAATGTTTATGTTTATTATCGAGAGTAGTTGAATTGCTGAGGAATTCAATTTCTGACACTGTATCCGATAAAAAAAGTAACGGTTGTGAATCACAATAAATGCTGTTTGCTGCAGATCGGACACCAGAAACAATAAAAAACGGTTTTCTCAGCCCGGAAGAACTCTCTTATGTACTAGGGGGATGGAAATTTCTCTTCTCAACCGCTTGAAAGCTTACCGTTTTTGCTTGCGATAAACCTTCGAACTACGCACAAATGTTCAGACATCCCGGTGAATAAAACGAACTGCTTATCTTCTTAATTGAGCCATCCTTAAATGAGAGCAATATCAACTGCTTGATGTACTTCATAAACATGTTCAGTACCATCTCCCAGATCGAGACGTTTCGCATATGCATGTACCGCCAAGTGGTAGCGTTCAATACGTTGTTGCAGCAATACAGGACACCCGGGGTCAGCGGATCTTGATTGCATTCGCATTCATTGGTTAGATTATTGCACAGATCCGGTGCTGCATTGTAACAGCCTAGCTCATTGGTGGGTGGAACTAAAGTCAGGGTTGTTGTTGGGATGGTCGTCGTATAAGTGGTGCTGGTAGTTGATGCTGTTGTGGCTTCTGTGGATGTTGGTGTTGTCGTCGTCGATGTTGTGTCGTAGTTGTTAAGGGAACGTCCATTAATTACGTCACGCAAAAAGTGACTTTTTATAACCCCCCCCCTGTCACGTTTTTTGTATGGACCTTCAAATTTTTTTGTATGGATCGTCACGTTTTCCCAAACCCCCCCCTACTTGCGTGACGCAATTAATGGACCTTCCCTAAGAATGTGGGGGATGGAGTCGTGGTAGCCGTATTTAGTGAGGTAGTGATCGACGTACTCGTCGTGCTCCCGAATGTCGGACGGGTATGTTTTACCAACGGATGATGGTATCGTTGCGGTAAATAATAAGTTTGATCCAACATGATCTACAACTATTCGGCTTTGAACAGCGGCAGCAGCTACCGTGAAATGCATCAGCAGTATTTTTTAGAATTACAATACGACGGTGTATTGTTGACCAAAAGGCGTGAAGATGGGAACCTACACGGTAGAAGAAAATTTTGTTGATCGAATATTTGGAAGCAAGAAATGTCATTTTATTTCTGGCAGTTCTCGTTGTAAAAATTTTCGAGCAGTCAGCGATAATTTTTGTTTTGATCGCATCGTCATCGCGTTTTCATCGCGATTGATCGTGCCAATCGCAAAAAATGCTTTCAGCACAAAGAAAATCGTCGTCATCGTGGAAATTTCCATGTCAGGGAAGCTTCATCTAACGCTCATCGTGGGAGTGTCACCCCCCTCGACTTTTTTTTTTTTTTTTTTTTTCTACTTATTAACTAGTTAAACCATAATTTCTTGTGACGTGAACTTCGTTTTGAATTCATACTGTTGGAAGATTTTCGTTTCATTGTTTATCGAGAAGAAATTATACAATATATACTAGATTTTTTTATTCATCAGAGAATTAATTTACACAAATGCGCTGTTTGTATTTTGGAATAAACGCATGGTATTGTTGTGTCCCTGGAATTGGAACAAGATAATTTAACCTTCCCAGTAATATTTTTTCAGCGCCTGTGTTATCTTCATCGTTTGCATATATAAATTGCCAGTCTCTTTTTTAACTATTGTTTTACTTCTTCTGATGTCGCCAAGTCATAAAATTGTTTAGTGCTATACATTTTTGCAGTCTTTCTAAGACATAAACCGTCCTTAGCCATTCGTTTTATGATGCTACCTATACCTTCACATGGACCTTTCCAGTGAGACATTGGAAAAAAGTGCCATCCTGCTAAAACTTTATTAATCAACAAAATGTTGAGACTTGTATCCGCATGTAAACTTAAAAAACAGTTAGTTTTATTCAAAGCATCAAACAAGAATTTCACATTTTCATGTTCGTGAAAACACAAACATGCATTGCTGATGAATCATTAGTATAAAAACATTATTTGGGCCAAAGTTTCAAAAATGACGTTTCATTTTTGCATAATTCTAAATATTGTTTAAAAAATGTATCCAACGATGCAAGCAAAAGGCGCTTTTGAAATTTTTGACGAATTCCATTAGGTAATTTTATAGAAATTGTATCTATATATAATTGATCTCGTCTCTCATATAAAAACTATTAACCTTTTCTTGAAAATCTGAACTATGTTACGGTCGTCCAGTTTTTGACAAAGGTTGAATTCCCAAATCGTGCTTTTTCGACTCAGTAACCATATGTTGAGTAGCTTCTGTAAAGTAAGATTTTATTTTTATATATGATCAGTTACTTGGCACCAGTCGAAGATTTTTTTTCTCAGTTTTGTCGGCTTTTAAATAAGCTGATTAGAAATTTAATAGCAGTTTATCGAAATCCTCCGACACGTCAGAAACTTCATTCGGGTGTTCGATCGTTTTAAAATCTTGTAAACATTGATCGTTTTAAAATCTTGTAATTCAGTTGCTTTAGAGAAGCGATAATTGCTACTAGAAGCATCTAATCGTGATAAATTGCCTTCGATACATATTCCTAAAAACTGGAAATAGAAAGCTTGTATTTTTTCTAAATTAATCAACGATCCTACGGATTCTCCCGTGAATGCTGTTTCCTTTGATGAAACCGACGAAGTTGGAGTCTGTTCTTCCATGTTTGCTTCTGAAGAAACTGTTACGGCAATGTTCTCCTCACTAGTAGTTGTAAACCATAAGCGACATTTCGTACATAATGTCATTCGTTACCCAATCCATGTGTCTGGAACGTAGCGACGATGTCTGGAAAACTTTTCGATGCAGCAATGCACTGCGCTCTTATAGTTCTCACGCACGGATATAGGAATTTGTGTTTTACCTATACTTTAATAAACTCTCTACCTAGCACCTTGAACAAAATTAACAAACCACATACTTAGCGGAAAATCATACCTTAGGTACCTATAAGCAAATTGGAAGACGACACTTTTCGGACTTACTTTATAACACAAAAAAATATATACATTAAAAAAATCATCGTCAAAATTTCATCAATGAAATAATGAACAAGAAATTTTTTTTTTTCAAAATTTTCCGTTATTCATAAAATGGTTTTTCTGGCTTTTCCAAACAAAATTCCTTCAGTGTGAAAAATTTTGTAAGCAATTTTTTTCAGGATTATATATTTTACCAATTTTTGAGAAAATTTCATTATAGTTTGGAAAAAAAAAGTTCTATGATAAGTCGTTCTAGAGTTATGAATTTTCAAAGTTATTAATGTTCGGGAAAATCGGAAAACTGCTATTGGCGTTTACCGGGAACGCTGAATTTTTTTTTAATACTGTTTTTTGTTCTTATAATTATGAATCCTACACGTGGATAAAGTTTCGTAACAATCTGAGACCCTTTAGCCCAATCTGTACGATAATAAAAAAAAATCCCCTATAGTCATCTTTTTGGCAGAACGACGTCTTTGGTTCAGAGGGAGTGATGAGATTATCGGTTCCAAACGCAACGGAAACTTTTTTGGAATTATGGAACTAATTTTGATCCGCTCTTGATGGGTCACTTAAAGTACTTTGGCAATGTTGGAAGTGGTCGAGAGTCCTATTAATTGTCCACTGTATTTGAAGAAATTAATATGTTGATCGCGAAGGTTCATCACTTCTGAATAGCGGAATTGATTGCAACCAATTACTTTTCCGTGTCTGTGGAATTAACACCAGATCTGGCTCATACTAATCAGCTCACAATAATCTTACTATCTGTTGTTTTTGGTAGACCAGTGGAAAAATTCCACAGTGTAACAGTGATTCAGAACTTTTGAAGTGACATAGTAGAGATTGTTTATCTGGTCGTACATAACACAAAACCGTGTTCGAAATGTTTATAACACCCTAAAAAACGTCTTTTGGTATATTTTTGCGATTAAAAATTCGTACACGGGCTTTTTTCAACCGACTTCAAAATTCCCGGCGTTTTTGAATAGCTTTGTACTGAAGCTTTCGGAAAAAAAAATAGCTATGTTTGTTTTGAACGAGAAAGACAAATTTTTTACGTAAAAATCAAAATTTTTCGAAAAAATATACTTGATGAAATTTTTTTTAATATTTTATTTTATATTAAAAAGAATATGATGAATAATTATTATTATGAAAACCATAATATATAATTATAATTAATGGCTTTTCAATGAGGTTCTCCAAGCGTGGAGTGCGAATTATAATGTTTTGAAGGGATATTTTCTCATCACTAATGACACCCTGGTAGTGGAACAGTGAATTTTACTAGAACCCAAGATGTGAAGACAGAAGGTAGTATAGGTCTGTTAAGTTTAACAGTAGGCTGTGAAATTTTTTAGAAGTATAGTCGGAAATGAGCGAAGGGCATGATCGAAAGAAGTATATCTATCGTTTACGCAGTCCTTTGCCAAAGCATCCCACTGCGGGGTAGGCGAAGGGGATGGATTTCCCCCCGACTGGCAAAAGAATGTGCAGACGATCGTGCTCTTATTAATTATTATTATTGATTAATTACAATAATTTTTGCTGGCAGATTGTTTCGGACCTCAAAGTCCTGACAATCCTACTTGGAATGCAGGGAGGCTACATTAAATATCCATGTTATTTTTGTGAATGGGACAGTTTCAAATAGGCAAAAAGAATGTTCGTAGTATTCCATTAGTGAAGACTGATGATATCATTTTGCCGCCATTACACTTGAAATTGGGGTACATGCAACAGTTTGTTTAACGACTCGACAAGAACAGCGAGGCTTTTCTACACCTGAAACTTGTATTCTCCATATTAAGTGACGCTAAGATTAAAGAAGGTACTTATAAAAATTTCCCAACAGCACAATACATTCTTCGCAGATTCGTAATCTTTTGACTGATAAGGACCTTGTAAAGAAATTGAACCAAGTAGAGAAAAGAGCATGGCTTAGTTTTAGTTCTTTGTGCCAAAACTTTCTTGGAAACGAACGATGTTCAAATTACGTTGAGGTGGTCCATGAATTTTCGGAAGCCTATGGAGGGATGGGATGCAACATGTCTATAAAAATTCATTTTTTGCATTCTCATTTGAAATTTTTCCCAGACAATCTCGGTAAATTCAGCGACGAACAAGGTGAACTGTCTTTCTGCTTTGAGTGCAAATTTGAAGAGACAAGATTTAAAAAAATAAGAGAAATAGTATGTGAAGAGCTATAAAATCAATAAAAATATAATCCAGAATGTTAATTTTTCGTTTAAACTCTGAATTGTCCTTCCATTGTGCTTATTCCTTTCCTTTATACACTGTTACTCCGGAGCGCACTCAACGTTGAATTTCTTATTTTTTTGGGAAAGCGTCGTAACTTTGACAATTTTCTTTATTTTTAGATGAAATGTACCTAGTTTTATTAAAAATTGATGGGACAACAACGATATGTATCCTACATCAAGCAATTTTTATGAGTAGTACCAAAAAATGGCGTCAAAATCGAAAAAAAACATGAAAAGAAGGCCAAAATTTCAGTTTTTTACGTAAACATTTTTTCTTCTCGTTCAAAACAAACGGAGATATATTTTTTTCTGAAAGGTACAATAAAAAACTATTCAAAAACACCGGAAATTTAGAAATCGGTTGAAAAAAGCCCGTGTAGGATTTTTTAAGCGGAAAAAAGTACCGAAAAACGGTTTTTTAACAATAAATAAACATTTTTGGAATGTTACAAATATGTTGAATACGATTATGTGTTTTATTTGACCAGATAAACAATGTCTACTATGTCACTTTGAAAGTTCTTTCACTTTTTTTGTAGCACAGTGTCTTTACTTTCTTGCAACCAAACTCTCATAAAGCAGGTGATTCATCGAAGACTTTGCTAGACTTTCTTATAGATAAAAGAATTAATTTCGATGACTGTCTTTTAAAGAAGAATTCAACTGCCGTTCTCTGTGCAGCACAATCGTTGCATCTAGTAGGTCATGCAGTTATCTCTTGTCTTGCTATGTAGAAGCTGTTCGCTACTTTAGCTTCATTTAAAAACTGTATACATTTCTCTCTACATCAACCTGGCGGTAAACGTGACTTGCTACTTGGGTTCAATCCCAGACAAAGTCAGTGAGATTTTCAGAGGCGAAAAATCTCTGGTAATGCATGCATGCATCAGGAAGGAAATTGATGCTGTTGGTCTCAACTCAAGCGTTGATAAGTGCGGCAGACCTAAGGTTGAAAGCCACGTCAATACATAAAGAACAAGAATTAGAAGCCTTGGGTATATTTTGGCTTCAGGAGACATAAATTTACATAAAATCTTGTTTACGTTCCCCGACTTTTGTTAGAGATGAATTACGTCTCGTGCAAAATTGATAATTCCTAAGCGTGTAATTTTAAATTGGTTTGGCATAAACTGTTTCAAATGAATATGAATAATAGTTCATCAAATTATGGATTTAATAGTTCACCAGTTTTGGATTTAAAATTGTTTACTTGAAATAGATGCTAAACAACGCTTTTTCAAACAAATGTAAGGAATAAAAGTTGTCCAATCAACTACTTATAAGCCTATATTTGTGTTTCTAGTACGTGGAATAATGCATGAAAAATAGCTTCTATTCACGCAGCACAGTATATTGATGATTTATCATTGATCATGCCAAAAGTTTATCAATATCTAAATTATTCAATAACAGGCTGATCAGCAATGACTAAATTCTTCTAAAAATGTTTGAATTGAGTTTTGGGTGGGAAGAACTTGCAAACAGGCTACTAGACAAAGAATGAAATGATTGCATCCTTAATAATAATTTTAGGAATCTTTTTTTTTCCTTTTTTTTTTTTAATGTATAATTAGTATAAGATGCAGAAAAAATAAGGGCAGAATGTCAATTCCGCCTAAAACAGCACGGAATAATCGGGTTGCTACAGGATACGTGGTAGTCGTTTTGCCAGTCACACGTTCACGTAAATTTCCTGGTTGACGGTCTTCGTTGCAATGGAAATATCGCTACAGGTACAAATAGCCGATCAGACCTGATATTTCTTAACAAGCTTCGAAAGTTGCATATGCTTGAAGATGTCTGCCCTCGGCTTGTCGTACAACACTATTGCCCAGAAATTTGTTAAGATCCTGCCTTAACGAAGGTTTCGCTGTCCATATCACGCAATCGAACACCGTCAGCATTTTCGTGTACAGCTTCTGGGATAGCGTTTTTCTCATCTTGGCTTGTTTATCGTTGTGATTTGTAGTCACTGCCTTCTTATAGGTCCAAGTACGGTTGCCCAAGTAACACACAACTTTTACAGAATAATCACTGATGATAGCTTGTTATTATTATTTTTTTTCCCTAGATTCGAGACTTTCAACCTCGGGCTGGTTCGTCTCCCATTGTAGTAACTCAAACACCTCTTTGGGTATTTGGGGGGCAGGGGGCCAGGGAAGCAGGGGAAGCATCCCCCCCCCTAATTATGATTTTATTTTTAGAATTTTATCGTTTGTTTCAATATTTTATTATTTATCTTTTATCTCTAGCAGGTTGCAAGGTAACTTGTTGCAATACAGTTGATGTTACTCGAATACTACTCAATTAAGTCACAATCAAGTCACTGTAACCAAACATGACGATTTTGTGTTGCTTGGGATGTTTGTCAGATTGCTCCTTTGCCTAAATGAAAAAGCCAAATTTCGCGAAGTTGCCTCGATTTTGTAACAAGTTGTAGCAAAAAAGCGTAAAAGGTGGACATCGATGAGAATTTTTTTCAAATAGTAACGACTAACAATTTTATTACAATCTTTTTCCATTAACCAAGAACCCAACCTATCTAGCCTCAAGAATGTAAAAAACCCAAGCAGTACACAACCGTCAAAAATGGTTTCAGCAGCTCTATTGTGACTTAATTGAGTCGCAGAGCAATCACCTTTACTGGGTTGAAACAAGTGTGCTACTAGGGAAATATCTCTTAATCCGTAATGTTTGCTATTAGATAAGCATTGATTGCTTTTTTTCCACGCTAGATGAAAATTGAAGATGCTACCCAAGTAACAATTTTAGTTTTATTCCAGCCGTATAGCACTCCTCCGGCTTTGTTGATAAAACTACATTCAAAACTGTTTTGTCTACCAACACCTCCTCTATGCTTCTTTTAAGCCGAAATTTGTACAAAATGGCCCACTCTATAGACGGTTGTGAAAACAAGTTAATAAAACTTTTATAAGAACATAAAGATTTTGAAAATGTTCTAGTGAAAGATGTTATGACCACTTGAGAACCTTCATAAAACCTATTGGCTGCCATTAAATCCAGAATGTGGCTTAATGGCCACAGCTGTCAAACTTCACTGTGAAATCGAGGTTGTTTTTTGTTATTCTGCTTTGTTCGATTCTCTGCTCCTCTGATTCATTTAGCAGTAAAAAAAAAGGTCTTGAGTTGCGAAATGCTCTTGAGTTGTGAAATGCGAGTTATATTTCAATATGGCGATTGGAATAAAATCACAGTTTTGCCATAAAGCCAATTTTTCTTCCCAGTGACTATTATAAAACCATTTGGTCTTATGGTGACTTTCTTCAATGCCAATTTGCCGTTTAATGCATTTATTGTAAGCAAAATGGTTTTAAAATGCCTTTTCAACTGACCATCATAAGATAAAATCAACGAGTCCTAAAACGGCATTTCAATACAGCATTTTACGAGTTCATAAAGTCGAAATAAAACCTTTGACAGGAGTAAAAGGAATTTCAGAAACAAGGTTTGAAGATCGTTGTAAACAAGCTGTGTAGGTTCTCATAAACCTGACTAAAATATGAAACCTATTGGCACCTCTTGGTGTCATAATAAAACCAAATTGATTTCTAGTGGCTTTGATAAAACCTTAATAAAACTTAATAAAGCAGGATGGTTTTGGCATGTTGGTCATTAAATTTTCAGTTCTTGGTTACCAAAAAACCGAATATTCTACCCAATTTTATAGCTTTCAGAAGCCAAATAATACTAGATTAAGAAACATAGCTGATAGTTAGAAAGAGTATCAATGAAAATTATGTAAAGGGTGATACGGTCAAAATTTGGTCAAGGGAAAACGCGTGTAAATCGGTGAAATCGTTTATTTAAAAAATCAAATTAAATTTCTTTTTCAAGTTCAATTAGTATAAAATTCAGGAAAAATTTTCAGTTAGGCTTCCGCTTTTCCAAATCCGAATTGCCGGGCCTTACGCTTGACCCCTGCCATCAGATTTTTTACAGCCACCTTGTCCACCTTCTTCGCCGCAGAAAGCCAGTTTGCCTTGAACTGCTGCTCGTCCTTAGCAGTTTTTTTGGTCTTCTTTAGGTTCCGCTTGACAATAGCCCAGTATTTCTCAATTGGGCGGAGCTCTGGCGTGTTGGGAGGGTACTTGTCCTTGGGAACCACCTGCACGTTGTTGGCGGCGTACCACTCCATGGCCTTTTTACCGTAATGGTAAGATGCCAAATCCGGCCAAAACAGTACGGAACAACAGTGTTTCTTCAGGAAAGGCAGCAGACGTTTATTCAAACACTCTTTCACGTAAATTTCTTGGTTGACAGTCCCGGAAGCTATGAAAATGCTGCTTTTCAAGCCACAGGTATAGATGGCTTGCCAAACCAGATATTTCTTTGCGAACTTTGACAGTTTCGTGTGCTTGAAAATATCTGCTACCTTTCCCCTTCCTTTTGCCGTATAAAACTCCTGTCCCGGAAGCTGCTTGTAGTCGGCTTTGACGTAGGTTTCGTCGTCCATTACCACGCAGTCAAACTTCGTCAGCATCGTCGTGTACAGCCTCCGGGATCGCGCTTTGGCCGTCGTATTTTGTTTATCATCGCGATTTGGAGTCACTACCTTCTTGTAAGTCGATAGTCCGGCTCGTTTTTTGGCTCGATGCACGGTTGTAGACGATACACCCAGTTTATTTGCGGCATCTCGGAGAGATAGGTTAGGGTTTCGCTTGGAACTACCGGCAACTCTCTTTGTCGTCTCAGCGGCTTCCGGTTTTCGATTTCCCCCCGATCCAGACTTCCTGGCTGTCGACAAACGTTCCCCAAACACTTTAATTACATTTGTAACGGTTGATTTGGCAACTTTTAGCGATTTTGCCAACTTTGCGTGCGAGTAGCTCGGATTTTCGCGATGCGCGAGCAAAATTTTGATACGCTGCTCTTCTTGCTTGGACGGCATTTTGACAACTGAAGAGTGAATTCCAAAATCAAAATAGGAGCAACATTCTACACACACACACCTTCAAAATGAGGGGTGTTCAGGTTTTTTAAAGGCAAAATTGAAAGAAATACGTCAAGTTGATATTGACCAAATTTTGACCGTATCGCCCTTTATTTGAACTATTCATGATATGGGCCAAACCAATCAATGTAACCCCGTTTTATGGTACTGGAGTCTCGTAATATTGAGAATATATGTTGATCATATCTTACAGTTAGATTCAGCGTGTAAGAAAGCAAGACAGCAAGCTAGTCAGAGCGAGAAGTTGCAGTTGTCTTATCTTATTCAAAGAATTTATCCGGTTTTATGAGCATGAGCAGGAGAATGAGCATGATTGACCGCCCGAGGTTTTTACTCCGTTACTGACAGTTCAGCTGTTATTACACAGAAGATCAACAGATGATGCAAACATGCTAAATGTGTAAAACTGGTGATCCCAAACTAAGACAATACCGGCGCTGACCTCGCCCGAATGCAGGTCAAATAAGGAAAGGGTAGGAATGCGTTAACGTTTATTTGAACGTTTTATTGGAAGCCGAGACCACAGCCACACTTCCATGAGAAATCACTGGGATGTTGGATAACAAGATTAGGTGGCAGCAGGTTTCGTTTTTGGTAAACGATAAGCTGAATTCACGCTTTGTTTAGAAAACTATTTAAATAAGAGTACTGATTTCTAATTTGAATCGATTTATACCAACAGTAGTATTGGGGCCACACACAAAGTGTAATGGTGGTTTTTCATTGGAAAAACAAGGTGATTTTTTATAGTGCTGGAAATCCGATTTGATCCGAGTTAAACCAATAATAAGGATGCTATTGTAGCCACTCACAAAGCGTGATGGTGGTTTTCCGTTAGGAAAACAAGGTTAATTTTAATAACGCTTTAAAGACGCTTTGTTGTTTTCTTACTGTGCTCACTCGATCACTTGTTTCACCGAATTATAGATAACCGAAACAATATGAAACGCGCCATGCCCGATAGGAAAATAGTGCGTAATAAAGCTTCGACACAACCATTCATAGCCGATGCTCGAACCAAACTCTTTTTTCGTAACATCCAATTTGTTGGAGTGTCTAATAAACAATCTATGCTTATGCATTAAAAATTGCAATTGAGGGATTTCGTAAAAATAAGAGTCCGTAGATGCATTTCGTGCCTTCTGGCGACTTTATGTTTCTATTGATATCCATACTCATCGGTTTATTACCAACCGGGAGAGACTTGGTCTTCTACAAAATGATTTCATTATCTCCAATCCGCTCAACCAATCGTAATGTTTAGTGATATATTAGACGGATTATTATAATTTGAGATAACTCAATGCAGACGTCTTCCAAATTTGGCAGATCGACAAGCAATCGGTGGAGAGCTTCGAGGAAGACCGGAAGTATAAGCGATGGTTCTGCGCGTGTTTATAAACAGAGAAACCTTCATAACAAAATGGATCACCGGATAGAATACATTCATAAGCACTCAATTACTATTCACCCACCCGACATTCAGGCGTATTGTCACATATTGAGGGCTCCATCTGGTGGACCATGAAAATGACCCTACTCTACTGGTCCACCGGGCGTTGTATTATCCGTTAAGTGTCCGTTAATGTAAATTGTACAGTATGTGCAACCACTGGTTGGAGACGATGTAATTCTCTCTCTCTCTCTCTCTCTCTCTCTCTCTCTCTCTCTCACGCTCTCTCTCTCCCTCTCTCCTCTCTCTCTCTCTCTCTCTCTCTCTCTCTCTCTCAAAAGTCAAAAGATGTGGATGTTGAGCCACTGTGGTGTCACCTGAAATGGTGAAGATCGTCAAGAGGTGCCTTAAGAGAAATCCTTGGCGTAGTGCACTAAATTAGGGGTAGATCTAAACGTATCGGCTCGAACTCGGATCGGATCGAACTCTCTGTCGGGTCTTGAAAGATAAACATCAGACCAAGCCCAACACGATCCAGAAGCTTCAAGACCTTTCGATGAGGCAGAAACAAGAACGGTTAAAAGGAGAAAAGGCGCTGCTGAAGAGGGCCGCGAAAGGAGGGTTGAGGAATATTGGGTTTACCAACGAGAAACTCTTCACCGTACAGCAGTTCGTGAATAAGTAGAACGACAGAGTTTGGTTGCCAGAAAGATCACAAACCCATGCTAACGTGCTGACGGCCACCAGGCAACAGGAACCAGCATCGGTGATAGTTTAGGCCAGAATCACCCGTGATGGCCGGATTCCGCTGGTTTTACCTAAATACAAATCGGGAACTAGTTCTATAGAACGTCGTCGAACCGTGGATACGTCGTCATTTTGGTTCCTGGAATTGAATTCCAGGAACCCAGGAACTCGGCGCCGGCTCACAAAACGCAGAAAACCCAACTCTGGATTGCGGAACATTTTTCAGGGTAAATTCCTAGTTCGGAGTAACCGGTGAGTTCGCCGGACCTGAACCCAATGGCCTTCGCTGTATGGAGTATGTTGGAGGTTGAAGTCTGCTCTAAAAAACATGAAGGTGTGGAAGTCCTGAAGCGACATATGTTGGCAGAATGGGATAAAATACCACAAGAGCACCTGCGGGCCTCGTACGATGTGTTACTCGATCGTCTGCGGCGAATGGTTAACCATAAGGGCAAACAAGTTGAACTTGACCAGTAAATTTTCAAAAAATGATTTGTTTTCAAGTGAAGTTGAATGAATCTGAAATAAAATGGTTTTTGTTTTGATCAATTTATCTGTTTGTTTCAATGTAGCACTTATATCGCCGGACTCTGTAGCAACAGGGTTCACGTTAGGGTTATCATACGGTCTTTATTGAAACACGACAAATCAACCCGGGTGCGCAATAATTCATTCTTTGTGAAGTGTTGCACTACGAGGCGCTGAGATTGAGTAGAAACAATTATCCTACATACCAAACACAATGAATAAATAGAAAAGAAACACATATTAGATATAAACCCGCTATACAGGAAATTGAACAGTTCTTGCGTAGGCGTCATATTGATTCGGATTTGACTTATTGTTCAATTTGGGATGCAGATGATTACAAGGTCTCAAGCTGGACATCAGGCAAGAATCTAGAATTTTGCATTATTTTCTTCTCCTTTTCTATGTTATCAATCTTCATGGTCGAGAGCGCTTCTGAGGTATGGGTATGAATCGGTCCGAGCGAGAGAGACCTGCCTAGCCCTGCTTTGCATGCGATTTTGGTGGACAAAATACCCTAGCAACACACTTGTTTGCAAATCAGTCAAAGTAACTTGAATGCAACTCAATTAAGTTGCAATCAAGTAACTGCAACCAATTATGTCAGTTTTGTGTTGCTTGGGTAGCTATGCAGCTGCTTAAACACGATTATAATAAGGTCGACAGGCAGATAAGGTAACATACAATCATAAAAAAAAAAAACTTTACATTCATATATTATGTAGTGATGATATATTAAATGCAATGGGTATGTATAGGACCATCAGGGCACCGTTTTGAAGCGATTTGAACGGGGATAGTGGAATTGTCAACTCCCTGTCATTACAGTTTAGTGAATAGAAGGCGGGCTCTTCTCCCCACACATTGAGAAGTCCCCACGTATGATGGTTTGTTCCACATTGGGTTGTCGAATTTTATCACTAGATAGAGATTCTCCTTTTATGGCCCTTCATACAGTGTTAAATTAAATACAGGCAAATGGCAAACTTGATCAAGTCATTCGTAGAGGACTGTCCACTGTCTAATGGCTGTGCCTTGCAACATTGAGTGGTATCTTTTACATAACATACATACATACATACAAACAAGAATACTTTCATCGTAACGCCCTTTACAGTTATGGTTTAAGGTGAATTGCTGCTCCATGTACTTTTTCCTATCTTTTATCTCTCTCTCGCAAACTTACCTCGCTATTTCAAATTGATAAATATCGATTGTTAGTGAATGAACATCGAATCGAGCTCTATCAGATTACTCACAGCAAGTAAGTATACAAACTAATATGATGAAATATTCAATATCTAGTACAGATACTAAGTTATATCAATTCTAAATTTTGAGGTAATGGCTGCCGTCGAGAATACTCCAGCGTAAGCCCTTAAGTGTTTGCGTGTAAGTTTTGCGCAAAATACACACCCTACTCTTTTCGCCAAAAGGTTCTCATTTGATTATCAAGTCATTCTGAAATTCAGTGAATTAACTATCGAGATTTAGCAAAAACGAAAAAAAAGATACGAAAAAAAGTCTATACTGTAGGCATCTTACAAAAGCTAAACAACAGAATAAATTGAAGTATATTTATTATTTATATATTATTTAATACCGGCTGAAAATTTCCACAAAATATTACAATTTAAATCATTCAACGTAATCTGTATTGTTTTTAAAAAGTTATATTAACGCGTCCTTCAATTCAATCTTTCTATCTTGATGGTGTGAGAAGCAATAAGTTTATCATAATAGTTATGTATATGACTTTTAAACATCTCTTTATGCCTTGGTTGAGACAGGCAGAGATGAAGCTTTCGTGTCACTCACATGTGCGGAGGGTTTGAAAGTTAGGCAGCCATACCAAGCACGGTGGATCACGCTGATATTATTCAAATTACCTATAATTTCACCCGGCTTAATGTAATGTTTCACCTGTGTGCACACTCTTTCCTTGGCTTACGTTCGTTTGCAGGAACAGCTTCGTAAGCTTACTCTTCCGTCACACTTTGGTCGATACCGAAAAAATGTGTTTGGTCCTTTTCTTATTCTTCTTCTTCGTGCCGAATACGCCTAAGGATTGTGTGCATTATGAAAAAAAAACGTGCTTCGACCGCTGTGTGAAAGGCGCCTTATCGCACCGATCTTTGACATGGTGGTGAGGTGAGGCAAACTGGAGACTCTAAAGTGCTATATTACGCACGATTGAATATTCCCCCCTGGTACAATTTTTCCACTTCAGCCCAGCGTTATACAGTTTTCATACTTTCGCTCCGAATATTCCATTTGAAACCTGCCACCAGAACGTTATTTCAAAAGGGTAATTGCGGGGTGTGGCTTTTTATTTACTTCCTTCTTCCAGTCCCTTACGGTGATCCAAACCAGAATGAAAAAAAAAAACGATGCTAATGCTTGAGAATGAGTCTCCATTTCACCGCTCCCCACCTTCCAGCTAGCGTTTCAAATCCACGGTTCCGGTGATAATCGGTGGATCCAAGGGTAGGATTGTTTTCTCTTTATTATTGAATATGGGGCAGACAAAGCAAACAGCAAGCAATCATATCGTGCTAGTCCTAATGAAGTTGCACGGTTATAATAAACGCGCAGTTCCTGAGTGTGTTTTGCATATCTGCGGTATCGTTGAGAAACATGCTAGTATATGTTATTACTTTGATTACTTTGGATGGGGTAACTTGGCAGTTGGAAAAAAAAAGAAGGAATTATTGTAAGCAATTAGCAATTGCTGCCATCTTAAGAAAGTGCCAACTATTAATTCAATTAAATGAGGCTCAACTCAACTTGCTCCATGGGTGATCTTGCTCGGCAGGTAGGGGCCCTCGTGAGAATATGGTCACCCTCAGCATCATGTACAATTTTTCAATATGTATTCAAAAACACAGCTTTCACCTATCATAATGTTTAGAGTATTTTTCGTTATAATTTGGATTTTCACGAAATTACCTCTTTCCCTAAATTCCTTGGGGTTCTGATAACTTGTCCATGTATGATTAAATCCTAGGTGCTTCATTCAATTTTTTTTTCATCATTATCGAGATATCTAGGCTCGGGCTCGGGCTTAATTGATTCAGTTTTATTCATCAAAATGATGTAGATAAATCCAAAATTAATAAAGAATGTCGTATTCTTTTGTTAACTGTTATGACGTGTTAGAGCAGTAGGCTTTAATATAACAACGAGGTAATTATAAATTGAATCATAAGCCGTCATTCTCATAAATAACAATTGTTAGCAGTTTGCTAAAGAAAACAAACCTTCCTTTAAATTCATTTTGAAACTAATTTTAATCAATTTTGAAAATTTCATGTTAAAATATTGATAGAAAAGGTTGATGATTATCGGGTTTTTAGGTGCTACGATCGACAAATAATCTAATTTGACTTCATATGTCAAAACTTCAGCTTTGTGGTTTTAAGCCAACTTTTCCGGTTAAATCTAAATCCATACATCGTGTGTTGGTACCTTAGGTACAATATTTATCTAGAAATTAGAACAATTACCAAGCTCGAAAAGACATCTTAAGAGTTTCAAGATCATTATTCAGTTAACACGTAGTGGAATCTGCTTATAAGACACATTCCAGATAGAGAATTTGCCAATCCAGGAGAGATTTCTTGCTAAAATAGTTGACTGCCAAAAGAGGAAAGCTATTCCCAACAAAACAAAGAAAAGATTGAACGGTAAGTTATATGTTTGATAATTTCGAAATTTCGTGTCTGTTTTGTCCACGTTAAATTTCGGACACTTCTTTTTCAGTTTAGTTTTTTAATTATTTCAAGGATTGCCAAAACGTTTCAATTACGTCACAGTAATCCTCCACTATATTTCTTGGTACAACATGTTAACATTCTAGTTTCATTTGGTAAAATGGCGAATCAGGTGGAAGTGCGTAAACGCATTGTGTACGAACGGCAGCGAAACCCGTTTGTCGGTATGCGATCTTGCGAAGAAATTAAAACTATCAAAAAGTACCTAGTTCAGTGTATGCAAATTATTTGACTTACGCTTGACTGTGGATTGGAAGGATGGAAGTGGAACAAATCGAAAAGTATGCGCCTGCCAAATGGACAACAAAGTGGTAGCCATTATTGATAAAAAAAAAAAATCCCAACCTTTCTGCACGAATTGTGGCTCGCAAAGCGTTAAAATCAAAATCATATGTGCAAAAAGCAAATCAGAGGCATGAAATGAAGGTAAGTAAAATAGGTGCCCAACCATAGTGACAAGCAACATTTTATTGCAAAAAGTCGTGCTAAGGAGCTAACACTCGAAAACTTTCAACAGCTTCCGGGTCTGGCTTTTTAAACCGCAATGCAAAGAAACGTCGTTGTCGATTATTTCCTGACAAAGCTGGTGTCTAAATTCCTCAAGAAGTCATTGGTTTGGCAGGCCATATGAAGTAGTGGTCGAAAATCCAAAATTTCGTATCTATCGCCAATATCAACAAGGATGTTTACGAGAAAGAATGTTCTGCAAAAGCAATTGCTACCGTTTATAGGAAACCACAACTCTCCAGCTCTGTTTTGGTCTGATTTAGCATCTTGTCACTATGCAAAATCCGTTCTGCAATAGTATAAGGCACAAAAAAGTGCAAAAATAGCAAATCCGCCTTACTGTCTAGAACTTCGCCCGAAAGAAAAATACGAGACTCTGGTTAATCGGAAACACTTTGAAGCCAAGAAGAAAGCAAATAGGATCTACGATTTCAATAAAAGATGGAGAACCGCTACCGCTTGCGTATCTAAAGTTACTGTTACTGTTACTGTTACTGTTACTGTTACTGTTACTGTTACTGTTACTGTTACTGTTACTGTTACTGTTACTGTTTGTACCACATAAAGTTCGAGTATTTTACGAAAAAGAAGGATTAAAGGCTGACTAAAAGTATATTGGTAGGCCCCTCACACGGCGCTAGCACGCCTCTAGTCTTGAAAATCGAAAATTTTTGACATTGGTTTGTTTACACTTCTATAGAGAACAACTGGTGCAAGTTTGATCAAAGTAGTCGATCGCGTTCAGAAATAACGTCAAATGTACTCGAAAGAAGAAAACATATTATGCACAAACACCTGGAAAATCCGGACTGGTCCGTTTTCATGCTGGCTTAAATGCTGAAGATGCCGAAAACAACAGTTTGTCGAGTGCTCGAAACCTACAAGGAAACCCTAAGTATGGAAAAGAATCAGCAAACCTACGAGAAAACTGGAACCAGGGATCTTCAGCTGCGCAGCAAGGTGTTGTGGTGCTTTAAAGCCAACCTCGGTTTTTCGATCCATGATGTGAAGGTACAATGCCAACTTTCAAACGGTACGGAACATCCTTGCCAGGGAAGGATACAAGTCGTACAAAGCCAGTAAACATCCGAACCAGCACATGAAATAGAATTCCGTGGCCAAAATGCGTGCAAGGCTCTTCTACGACCGGATTTTCACGAAACACAAGGGCTGCACTTTGATCGATGACGAAACATACGTTAAACTCTATTTTAAGCAGCTTCTCGGTCAAAAGTTTAAAATCGCGACTGGACGTGATGTGCCGGGAAGATTCAAGTTTGTGTTTGACGACCAGTTTGCGAAGAAGGCCATAATTTGGACAGCGATTCGTCACATCCTCGACGATGACATCCCAAGTTTACGTCGAAGAATGCCTGAAAAGGCGTGTATTGCTTTCCATCCGCAAGCATAGGAGCAAAGTCATCTTTTGGCCCTATTTGGCCAGCTGCCACTACTCCAAGCTGGTTCTGGAGTGGTATGCTGCCAACAAGACCGATTTTGTCCCCAAGCTAATGAATCCTCCAAATTGCTCAGAATTTCTACCAATCGAAAATTACTGGGCAATTTCAAAGCAGCAACTTCGAAGAAGCGGCAGGACAGTCAAGGAAATCCAGTAAATACGGGCAAATTGGAAAAAATGCGTTGATTCCGTGTCCGTTTTCACTGTGCGGGTGCTGATGGGCTCCATCAAGAGGAAGGTTCGAGATTTCATTCAAACTGGAGAAATGTAACCATTTGATGTTGTTACTTTGATGTTTTAATAAAAGTACTGTAAAGCAACCATTAATGGACTTTTTAAACTTATTGAATCACGAATTACAGTTCCTTTTGTGTGTACCAATTTTATTTTAGTCAGCCTTTAGTTTGGTTGTGTGGCAAGTACAATCATACCCTATGCCCAGAGAGTCGATAAATTTTTCTTAAAGAAAATTTCCTAGACCAGACCAAAAATCGAACCCAATCACCTCTAGCATGGTGTTGCATTGTAGATGTGCCTTTGCCGACGGAGCTAAGACTAAGGGTTGAATAGTCCTGCTATATGAAAAAACGGTTATCAAAAAGATGTTTCGATCTTTTACATGAATTGGTTACCCTATGCTCGGAGATTCCTGAGGGACATTTGCATAAATTTTCAATCTTTAAGATTGTCCACGTAAAATTTGCAACATACAAAAATAGCTAAAACTTTGAAACTTTGGCTAGTTTTAGTTCTGTATGTATTATTTCCATCCTGTAATTATGTTTCATTGGAAAGTGCGAACTCTGCCGTGTCAACCACGTCACAGAGATCGTCTGACCACCGGTCGGAAAAAAAGGAGGTGGATGAGAACATTCTCACAGGAGCGCTCAAGACGACAGGAGAGTGGTTGAAACGTTCAAGCCCAACCCAAACCCGGGATATTGCCAAAATCTAATCTTGACCTAAAGTTTTGTGCTATGGGTCAAAAATCGGACTAGTCAAAAATCCGGGTTATACATTGCAAGAGAAATTTTTGTGGTCCCAGAGCACCAACGGAAGCAAAAAATCTCGAAATTTTCCAAGAAAAATTCATGTCGCCTTGAACCATTCATAGCCAAGCGTACGTAATGAAATATCCACATAAACGTCTTCTTCCGTTTGTGGTTGCACAAGAGCCTACAATTTTATAAATATCTGATTGCTCGAAATGCAGCAGATAGTCACAGAAAGTGTAACTTAAGATTGAAAATGTCGATGCATGTATATTAGAAATAGGACAGGCCTGTTTAAATTCCATGTGTGCAAAGTTCAAACTCCATCCCAAGCGAAATAGGGATAGAAAGTAGGCTAGAATTTAAAATTTAGCCAAAAAGTTGATCCAGTTTTTTTTCTAATTGATGGAAACATCATTACTTCTGATTGGTTGGTTGGTTTGCTGATTAAGTTTGGTAAAGTTAGAATGATTCGAAGTTCTTAGTCAGAAAAACGAAAAGTTTTTGTTAGAATATCACAAATAATGTCTAGCTAGCTTATTATTATTCTTATAGTGCTTAAAAAATACGCTTCACTTCACGAAATTTCCATAATCTGGAGAAGGAACCAAAATTGCCAACATAGACAAAATTGCCAACATAGACATTTTTATTTTGGTGGCACTTTCTTTGCGATAATCAGTCATTGATAAGTCAGTTAACATATTTTTATTTGAACAGACTTCTTGCATCCCTCGGATTATTTCGTGAATGTATTATTTCGAATCGTTATAAAATGTTTTAAATACAGCTTCTTCAATATAGGTTCTCTTCGGCGTCATTGAAATTTATAATCATATTATTCACTAGTAAATCTTCGAAACAAATAAGCTACAAATCTCATGTTCATAAAGATATTGGCTTTCTTTGTTAAGTTATTATTTATTTTGTATTTCATTTTGGTTCATTATCAACACGCGGCCACACTTTATCAAAAGATCAACAACATTCTATGAGAATGTGAAGTGAATTTACAGCTTTAATGTTGAAAAATCATGATTAACAAGTGAGGAGCTGCCTTTATTTCACATGAAAGAAGGAATGACCTTAACAACCGTATGTTCATTCTTTAAAAAACTACCTTTGAACAGGCGTATTTTTAGGCTTTTACAATAAATTTGAAGATTTCAGTATTATTTAATCTTCCCTATTTTCCTACCCCACGGGCACTAGCCTTTCGGTCAGCGATGGTAGAAGCCAATAACTGCCAAAAATTAGTTTTGTGTCATTTCAATAGATTTAACCAACTTTTTCAGAAAACATCAAAACAAAATTTCAGTGAACTGCTATGATTACTCGAAACGAACGAGAACGGGCTTGTTCGCGATACCACAGACAAATAATCATCGACACTCACTTAACGTGCAATCTAAATGGCTGACAGTTGGGAGTAGTGCCACTTGTGAAACAAATGATCTTTTACCTGGTGTTTGACCCTTACGCCCTTACCACAGACAGACGTTTAAGAATGAACAAAATTAATCGATAACTTTGTGTAAATTTTCAAATCTCTAGCAATCGCTAGCGTTTGCAATCGCTTCTTCACTAACGCCTCGTAGTTCACTTATGTGGCGAAGTTGCGGCATCTGCGGGCATGTCAAAATATCTCACCACACGCCACCCGATATTGACACGATGTTTTGACGTGCAATTAGATGCCACATAGCGGCCACAAAACTGACATATTTGCTTTTTGCTAGCTGCTTATTGTCATTTGGCGATTCCTTTTAAATTGACGGTTGCAGAATTTAACACACGCTGAGATTCAAGCTTGAATGGCTGTGCCCTTACTAAGTCTGTTCAGTTTAACGGATGCCACGTTGTACTCAACAGATGGCAGAAGTGTTCACGCAAAATGGTTCAACTCTATGAAATGTTCATGGTGTTATGCCTTTGTGCTTGAATCAAAACTTAATATCGAACATAATAAATTGTTGACTCTCAATCCAAATTAAAAAATCAGTATAATTGAAGTTTGTCCGAGAATTTTGAAATGACTTTCTAAATTCTTCAGGCTATGCCAAGACTATTGGGGAAGCGATTAACAACATTTCTTTCTTTTCAGAATCAACTCAATGAAGATCGTATATAATTGATACCTATGCTTGTAGTATTTTTGTATTCTATAAATATACACATACATAATTAAATGGATATTTCATGCTAAAACTAGATAATAAGACGGACCATCAGGGCACCCGATTGAAGCAGACTGGATAGGGGGAAAGGCGATGTCAACTACCCATTGCTAACAGTTTGTGAATAGAGACCGGCTCTTCTCCCCGCCCATTAGGGCATCCTCATGTTAGATAGCTCGCTTTTGGCCAATTATGCATTCTTGTTGTTGGAAGGAGATTCTTTATATCCCCGTGAATAAGTAAGTTAAAAACAGGAGTTTCTGGTTTTTCTTTAAAAAAAAAAGACAACTTCATGCAGCTTTGTCTAACTTTCACACAGAACTACTTTAATGTTGTTGTTGTTGTTGTTGTTGTTGTTGTTGTTGTTGTTGTTGTTGTTGTTGTTGTTGTTGTTGTTGTTGTTGTTGTTGTTGTTGTTGTTGTTGTTGTTGTTGTTGTTGTTGTTGTTGTTGTTGTTGTTGTTGTTGTTGTTGTTGTTGTTGTTGTTGTTGTTGTTGTTGTTGTTGTTGTTGTTGTTGTTGTTGTTGTTGTTGTTGTTGTTGTTGTTGTTGTTGTTGTTGTTGTTGTTGTTGTTGTTGTTGTTGTTGTTGTTGTTGTTGTTGTTGTTGTTGTTGTTGTTGTTGTTGTTGTTGTTGTTGTTGTTGTTGTTGTTGTTGTTGTTGTTGTTGTTGTTGTTGTTGTTGTTGTTGTTGTTGTTGTTGTTGTTGTTGTTGTTGTTGTTGTTGTTGTTGTTGTTGTTGTTGTTGTTGTTGTTGTTGTTGTTGTTGTTGTTGTTGTTGTTGTTGTTGTTGTTGTTGTTGTTGTTGTTGTTGTTGTTGTTGTTGTTGTTGTTGTTGTTGTTGTTGTTGTTGTTGTTGTTGTTGTTGTTGTTGTTGTTGTTGTTGTTGTTGTTGTTGTTGGAAAGCTAGGGAACTGCGTTCTAGGCTAATATAATTTATGTTGCCTATCAATCCACACAACCCGTTTTAGGCCCTTCATACAAAGGCATGATGAGAACAATCAGGGGTTATTGCAGTTTGATCAAGTCAATAATGGTATTTCTTGATGAACGACACAACTTCCGGCAGACATTTTGCACTATAAATTTCCCCGTTCACCGCCAGTCCGGAGCGAAAGAAGAGCGGCTTTGACATCCCCTTCTCGCTGATTGTCAGCCACAACAGTACCTTCTTGGGGAACTTGGTGTGTGAAATGAACTTCACCTCGGAGCTCTTTTCCTTCGTGGGGGAAGTAAAATATGAAGTGCCCTGCCAGTCGTTGCCATGCAGGGTGAGATAGGTCTCGTCGTCCATCACCAACGCCACGTCGCGATTTGCCGGGAGAATCGAGTTGACCATCTTACTCAGCCGCTGCCACTGCGTCATTGACTGCAGCTCCGAAACCAGTGGACGCGACATTCGCTTCCTGACATGTGTGTTCATGTTCGCCGGAGACTTTTTCACTGTTTGGCCGGTTGAACCGACCTCCTGGCCAAGCGCACGCAGCGATGTAGCCACTTTTCCCTCGGTCTTCCTCTTCAGCATCCTTTGGTGCTTCTTGTCGCTCAGGGTCGTCGGCCGTCTGGAACTGGGCTTTCTTTCGATGCTCTGATTGTTGTCTAATAGTGCCAAGATGTTGTAGATGCCGGAATGTGCTCATCTGGCGTCCACAAAGTGCCGCACGATGTCCGTTTTCGACGCGGCGGGGTGCCGTTCTTTGAACGCGCACACTTCTGAACGGAGTTGCTTCACTGTTTTTGCCATCACGGTTAGAGTTCGACTGATAGAGCTGTTAAATTTTGTCTGCTGACTCATGGGTTATTATAATTGATGCTGCATGGGTAGTTTTGACAGTGTGGGTGAAGGTAAACCCATGAAAAATCGGCAATTTTTGTCTATTTTTTTAAATGCAAACGTTATGAGTAAATGTGACTGGGATTGACAAGTCGACATATCTAAAACATCGATCTCATTTAAGTCGGTGTTTTAGATATGTCTTCTTGTCAATCCCAGTCACATTTACTCATATATGCGTGACTCCACTTTTAACGAAAGTGAGTCAAAAACGATTCTAAATTGAGTTAAAGTGTCCCGTCGTGTAGTTTCCGTGCTATAATGGGTGGTAGATCATATCATCAACATTATCATCATATTAATACATGTTTCGTTCAATTATTGATGTGTTTTGACTGTTATAGCATGATTGCGTGATTTCTGCACCATAATAGCCCAATATTTTTCAATCAGTCTCTGCTACGGGGTGTATAGAAGATTAAGGTCCTTGGGTTAAATGGTGACCTTATTTTCTTCGGGCCATTCCAGGCATGGCGCCAAATCAGACCAAAAATTGTGCGACCACAAACGGAAGAAGACGTTTTTTGGACATATAATTACGTACGCTTGGCTATTAATAGTTAAAGTCGACATGATTTTTTGAATAATTTCGAGATTTTTTGCTTCCGTTGTTGCTCTGGGACATCAAACTTGTCTCTTGCAGTGTATTTGCTAAAAGTTTGACGTTATGGTTTCATTATGTTCTGCTCTCTGGAACCCATTCAGTTTTCAAATGGTGTTTTTGATTATTTCATGGGTAATTTTTTACGATATCAAATTATTTTTGAATTTAAAGATGGGTAACTGTTTCTACTACCTAGGACATTTGAGTTTTTTTTTATTGTGGTTTTTCAATTATTTATTGCTCATTTTACTATTTTAATTGGAAAATTCAAAAACATTCCAAGACATATGCAAGTAGTTTAATGCTCAAATTATATCATATGGCGGAAATAAAGCCATATTTATTTGCACATATACTAAGAGCTGTTGCTTTATTTGACAGATTTACCGGTCACAATTAGATTATCCGAAGATGTTTTCTCATCTATTATTGCTCATTCCTGAATTTTTAATGCTGATCACACATTATTTGTTGGCACAGGCCTTCATAATTTAGTGGCACTTCTGTGCTTTTTCGGAATTACTAAGTGCAGGTAAATATTTTAGTCATTTTTTACCCTTTTGCACAAAACTTTTGGTCAAGGTTAATTTTTTTTTTTGCAATATCCCAAACAGAAGCGTTTGGTTTGTACCAGGAAACTTCAACTACTGTTCTGTCGTCTTTTGCGCTCCTGCAAGGATGTTTTCATCCCCTCATTTTTTTTCGATCGGTGGTCAAACGTTCTCTGTGACGTTTTATGACACGGGAAACAGTAGATTTCACAAAACCTTGATTCCCAAGGTTTGGATTTTTGAAATGCGCGTCCAATATTTTGTCGCGAATCCGTTGCACTTCCGGCTCCATTTCAAAAACTTTTAAATTAAGTTACGGAATACGAAAATAATACTTATAGAACTAAAACTGACCAAAGCTTCGAACATTTTACCTTAAAGGCAAAAAAAAAGTCATAGCTATTTGTGTAGGTTGCAATTTTTACGTGGCCAATCTTTAAGATTGAAAATGTAGCCAATTCATTTAAAAGATCGATTTTTTTGATACCCGATTTTTCATATAGTAGGACTATTTAAAAAAAAAAATCCTTAGCTCAGTCAACACAGGCACAGCTACAAAGCAACACCATGCTGGAGGTGATTCGGTTCGATTATTTGTCTGGTTTAGGAATTTTTCGTTAGGGAATATTTCTCAACTCCCAGGGCATAGGATATGATTATCCTTGCCACACAACTATACAAATGCAAAAATGATACCTTGTATCGAAAGCACCCAATTAACAACTGTGGGAGTGCATTTAGAACATTAAGCTTAGAGCAAGCAATAATGGAATTGTAAAAGCAATAAGTTTGACACCCTAAGAAAGAAGATTCAAAAAACTAAACCTGATCTTCCTTTAAGTGTGTGTGATATAAATTTTAGCACAAAATTCTTTCATTACCACAAAGTAAACCTTTCCTTCAAAGTTAATCTTGTGCTGATTGCTTTAAAAACTTGAAGATTCAGAAAGAAATATAATCTTGAAAACTCGAACATATCTGGATTGATAATGAAAAGAGTTCCTCATTCTTGTGCAAAGTTTTCAGCAAGATGTGGTCAAAGAAGTGCGCTCACAATGCAGTCGTATGGCTTTATTCACTGGAAGCCATGCTACTGAAAATTTTCTAAAAGCAGTAAGTCCTGTAGAATAAAACGCAGTTTGTTCAAATTTGGATATTCGCCTTCCGTCTCTCCCCAGCATCGTAACATGACCGGCAGATAATTACGAATGAAACCAACTTTCACGAATAAACAAGCATAACTTCGCAGCTAGAAATAACTTCGCAGTCCAGAAAAAAATCCGAAACAAAACATACACCGAGAATAATTAAACTCGTATTTTCTCGGAAAAATATCCAATTTCATTCATCAACCAGAAACCTACAGAAACGAACCACAGCTATAGTTCGCCGCGGTTTATTTCCCCTTGAAGAGCGAAACTTGCAAACCTTAATCAGTCTACATTAGCGAACACGGTACGGGCATCCTCGAACACTCATCAAATATGCATTAGCCATTAATGAATTATGTAAATAAGTTTTATTAACCTTGTTTTCCTCGAATTCCCACGCTGCTCAAGTTTGCTGTCAGAGTAATGCTGGTAAATTTTGTCACTGTCGCTTTGATGTGGCATTCGATGGCAGTAGAGATGATTTCAATTCACTATTTTTTGCACACAAAATCACTGCAATTTTCAAACTAAATCACAACCTCACACAAATCAGCCTAAGATATTCCGGTAACCTTTATTTTTTCTACGCTCTATGATTTTCCACTTTTCCTTCAACTAGGCCAAACAACCACTTGGCTAGCTCTATAGCAAACAATTTCTTCTTACTTCTGGTTTTTCTCGCTCGTTTGGTGCCGGTGACTCGTTTCACTTAAATTTCATTTCCGGCCACTTTTCTTCATCGGATGGAACGGACAACCACGACCTCGACGAAGACGATGACGACGACAACGACGTCTCGCAGTCGTAATCGCAGGAAGACAATTTATTCACACGACGAGCTTCATAATTCCTAGCTCTTCTTGCATCATCGTTAAAAATAAGAAACGGAACTAATAGGAGGAGGAAAAAAAATCCCGGAATGAGAATCCACTGTCGATTGAACCTTCACGCCGTGTGAAGGAGAATGGTGGGTTTCGGAGGTTGAAAATAAAAATCACTTTCTTCAGACTTTGTCACGCGTCTTCTTTCTCCCTGTGTTCCACTTCGACCAAACAATACTATCGGCTTTCACAGGCAGAACTGGCCTCGGTCGAATTATGCTGCCTATTTGTCAGAAGGTAGTTTTTGTTTGTGAGGGGGGAAAGGACAAAGGTGGGTGGTAAAACTTGGATAATCCTGTTTAAGGAGCGTATATTAATTTACTTATTTTCCACTTATACGACCAGTTACCACTTTTAAACAAAAGTCCGAATTGCCCGAGGGAAAAAATACACCGGACAGATTAATTCTGTTTAATGAATTTAATTAATCCTCGCTGCTTCAAACTATACCAGCCACGCTTTATTCCGAGTTCAGTCGATTTGTTTTGCTTTGTTTTGCACCTTTTATTCTATATCCCGCTGCCACGAGACAAATGACCCACTTCCAACGGATTGCACTTGACGTTGTCCATCTCGGTTCAACCAAGAATTTCAAACCGTTCGTCCCGGGAGCATAAAACTGACAGCGAAAAAATATTTTCCTTCAATTAATCAGATTTAATTTGATGAGATTATCCGCTTTTCCTTTTTTATGATATTCTTTCAAATCTCTTCGTCCACTTGCAGGCACCAGCATTCATGCCAGTTCGTTCATAATCCCCCAGAGAATCCTAATAAATGCATATTTTACTGTTCTGAACTGTTTGACTCAAGCACTGAATTATCTTTGTCACAATCCTGCGACTAGTCCGGATCAGCTGCAGCGCACTCGACCATCGACAAACTGGCAGTTTCCCGAATAACTCGTAATCGTTTTGACCTCAGGTCAGCTGCTTGAACAATCTTCTATCCCATTGATTCTGGGAAACTACTTTCCCGTCGAACCACTGCTAACGTCAGTCTTGCAAGACAATATCCTACATCTGTGTCTGAACCCACTCACAATTTTTCCCACCGGAAGGAAGTAGGCAAAAAATCACGTACCGCAAACGATTCCTTCCGTGGTCGTCGCAAAAATTTCAAATTCACCGCCGCCGCCGTCGTGTTGCATAGCCGATCAGTGACAAATTGTAACTGAATGTCCGCTTCGGGGGAGGGTGCTCTCGTGCAAATTCCCAGTAGCATCTTCGGCAAACTCTTCCACAGGCAGGGTGAGCAATGGTGCTCCCAATGGCGCTCCTGATACGCATTTTCCCGAGAGAGCGAGCGCAGAGGACGTTTGGAAACATGCTCTTCGAAATTGAAAATCGTTGGGAAAGCTGAGAGAAACATTGCGGTGGCCACTTGCCAGAATCAGAATATACACACTTAGCTGAAACGGCGAAAAACTGTTGGAAATGGGGTTGTTCATTCGAGTGCACTGATAAATGGAACTGATCAAATGGACTATCCCTTCCACTTTGGCGATAAAAAGGGAAGGGATGAAACAACAGGTGAAATCGGTCTCGCAACATGGACAGAGATTATTTGTGAATCGGTTTTTTTTTGCATTTTCATAACGTCGTCGCCTCAGCTAATGAATGTCACCAGCAGAAAAATCTCATCCAAAAACAAATTGATCCAATACGCTGAAGTTCGAATGCTGAAACTGTAGAGTAATTTTCCAAATTTCTTTTTGTTTTGATTTTCTACTGAAAAATGTGTAGCAATTGCAGCGATTAGTTGTGTTATTTAGGAGAGTTTAGGTTATTGCATTTTCATTTTCTGCAATGTAAACGAATCCGAAGTCAAAAAATTTATCATCTTTTGTTCACTGGAACTATTTTCCTGAGTGCGCTTACATATCTCGAGTAATTCATGATTAGGGCCTAAAAGCCAATTGTAAACAATAACTTTAAACATCGGTTTCTCTCAAGTCTTTAAACACTCTCGCGAATTGAAAGCAGCATCTGGTAGAGGAATTTTCGTTCTACCTTTTTTGGTGTAGTTCGATGTCGTAGGGCTCTCTTGATTCGAGAGGGAACCACGTTTAAAGTCATTGTTTACAATTGGCTTTTAGGCCCTAATCATGAATTACTCAATCAGGATTTTTCCAATTATTACTATTAAACGTGAAAAAGATCCTTAAATTCCACTAAAAAAAGCTCTTTTGACTGATAGACCTATTTCGTCTATGACTTACAAACTTCTTCAATGTCGAATTCACGACTTGATGAGGACATCGTTGTAGGTCTAGTGTTTATAGCAGATGTGTTTTTGTCTGCATGTGCGTATTTGTATCGTCTTTTTTTAAACTGACAGATGACAAGGGGTCAGAAGTCATTAAAATTTACACTGGCAGTCAATAGTACCCACTAACTTTGAAAAGTATTGCAACAAACTCGATCGGTAGTGGAGTTGCGGCCACCACAAAACTCTTGAAACCAATATTTAACGGTGTAATCTGACGGGGCATTTGCCCCATAATACTCATCCAACTTTTCTTTTGTTTCCTTCGCCGTTTTGCCTCACAAAAAACAATGTTTTATGATAGAGCGATAATCGTTGTTATCGACATTCAACATGATGCCAGCTGATTGTTGAAGCTGTCAAAACAAAACTAAGGACAGTATCGCACTGAAATTTGGCGTTTATGCCTAAATATGAACGGACTACAAGGCACTATAACCTCGTCAAGGAGGTTACTTCTCACCCCACCTAGTATATCTCTTAATACTGATAACCTATAAAACTCGAACCTTCAGCAAAATTGTTCAAAGTGTCGAAGGCTTCCGGAAAATATAGAGTATGGTTCGGAATTTCATCACTACCCAAATAACAATTTTAGTTTTATTCCAGCTGTATAGCACTTCTCCCGGCTTTGTTGATAAAACTACATTCAAAACTGTTTTGTCTACTAACACTTCCTCTACGCTTCTTTAAAGCCGAAATTTGTACTAAGTGGACCACTCTAAAGACGGTTATGACAACAAGCTAATAAAACCTTTATAATACCATCAAGATTTTGAAAATGTTGTAGCGAAAGATGTTATGACCACTTGAGAACCTTCATAAAACCTATTGGCTGCCATAAAAACCAGCATATGGCCAAATGGCTACAGCTGTCAAGCTTCACTGTGAAATACTGGTTGGTTTTTGTTGTTCTTTTTTGTTCGATTCTCTGCTCTTTTGATTCATTTAGCAGTGAATAGTATCTAAGAAAAAAGTTCTAGTGTTGCGGGAAATTTTGTTTGTTAACAAAACATTCAATACAAATTGAATTTTTACAGGGTATCGTGCTCCAAATCGTATGTGCATTTAATTTAAAAGTGAATATTGGCACGATAAGAGTCAAAAATTGATGCGCCTCGGAAATAATGTGACTTTACAACAACAAAAACAAAATTAAAACAAATACATTCGATAAATTAATCTTGAATTTCCTGAAAATTGATGGAATTCAATAAGGTTATCTAAAAGAATGCTGAAATCAGTCTTCGATCTACAGGTCATTCTCATTACATATACAATTTGGTGCATATATTTTTCCACATTTCAATTATTTCTAATATTTCAATATGGCGATTGGAAAAAATCACAATTTTGCCAAAAAGCCAAACTATCTTCGCAATGGCTACTATAAAATGGTCATGTTTTTTGTCGTTTTATAACCACATTGAAGCTAAAATAAGTTTTTATTTGTTTCCTACAGATGGCGTTTCGTTAAGAGCAACTGCTGAAAACAACCCTAGTAGCACACATGTTGCAAATCAGTTGAACTAACTTGAATGCAACCAATTATGACAGTTTTGTGTTGCTTGGTAAGAACAATCAATGAATCCAACTTTAAGTTCCAAGTGGCAGTGCATTCACAGTGAATAGTTACCGTAGTTTTACCATTTCTTAGCAATGCTTATGTTTATGAAGAATACTATATGTAAAATTGGTTTGGTTAGTAAAAGCATTGAAAATCAGCTAAATATGTCTAACAAAAGAGAGATCGCGTAAAGGTTGTATCAGAATTAAACTATTTATTTGTTATAATCGGAAACTGTCTGATAAAAGCCGCTATCACTGAATTTTGTGGCCGTCAGTGACAACAGTAGCCGTGGTTACTTCCCTTAAAGCCAATTTGACGTTTAATGCATTTAAAACCTTTGATAGGAGTAAAAGGAATTTGGGCAGACATGGTTTTATGATCGTTGTAAACAAGCTGTGTAGGTTCTCATAAACCTGACTAAAATATGAAACTTATTGGCAACTCTTGAATCCATTAAAAAACTAAATTGATTTCTAGTGACTTTCATAAAACTTCAATAAAACTTAATAAAGCTGGGTGGTTTTGGCAATGTTACTTGGGTACGTGGAGATAGGACACATGGAAAAGAGAGCATTTTTTAACGTGCTTGTATCGTGATCCCGACCACCTAGAAAGTTTGAACTTTGAGTAGTGTTGTTTATAAGATCAAGTACATTCAGAGAGTGTAGAGAATGGTTCGGAATTCGGTCATTACTTGGCGCTAGTGGGAGAGAACTTTTGATCGATTATATATCGTGATCCCAACCTCCTGGAAAATATTGAACCTTCAGGAAAGTTGTTCATAAGGTCCTAAATATTCGGAAAATGGAGAGTATGGTTCAGAAATTGGTCACTACGTGGCGCTAGTGGGCATGGAAAAGAAATAATTTTTTGAGCGATTTCATATAGTGATCCCGACCACCTATAAAGTTCCAACCTTCGACAAAGTTGTTAAGAAGGTCTAGGACTTTCAGAAGTTGGAGAGTATGGTTTGAAATTTCAGTCACTAAGTGGCGCTAGTGGGCACGTAAAATGGATTTTAAATTCTCCAAAAAATTCAACCGCATATGTCTTCGGTCCACAACATCTTTCACCAGTCATCAAACTGCACTATAGAAACAATTAAATGGCTGCATAAAATCTATAAATGACTTTTAAGTTCACTTTAAAGTTGAATTGCTCAACAAACAAAATGTGTCAGCTCAATAAAAGAAATTGAACAGCACCTTATTAAAATATTTTCTAGAAAACAAGGGGATGATAAGTAAAGAATATAAACGGATACTTATGAAGGTTATGAAACATTCGCTAAAAAACTACTGCTATGCTCAATAACAAAATCCATCGATGCGATCTTTATGGTGAATTAATATTTCTATGAAATATTTCATATTTTCAAAGGAAAAAAATTGAAGTCATCTGTATCTTTACGCTATTTTAGACGGACCAGCTGGTGAAGATGTATAACTCAACTAGATCAAATTGTTTATAATGAACAATAAGGCGTTCTCCTTTGCGTAACCACGATTATTTTCATAGATTTCCTTTTGGAATTGATTGGATTCACCTACATAGTTGACTACAGGGTGCGGCAGAAAATAATGCGAAAATGTTCAAACTTGAGTATTGGGTTAATTCGTGTAGCTAGTGACTAATTTCTGTCGAAAGTGTATTTTTTAATGTTTACTTTCAAGTGCTGCATCCAAATATTCTATTTGTTTTATTGCAAATTCGTCAAAATGTACGCGAAAGAAGTGATCACCAGTTTGTTGCTCGCCCAGAAGAAGCCGAAAGAGATTGCCAAGGTGGTAGGGTGCCATTTGGCAACAGTTTACCGCATAAAAAAGTCCCTGCAGGATGGTCCCAAGCAGCGGAAGCCGAGAAGCGGACGTCCGCGCTTTGCACGCACGCCGAACGTGATCAAATCGGTCCGTGCAAAAATTGCTCGCAACCCTGTGCGTTCCATAAGAAAACTTGCAAAGGAAGCCAATATTTCGGAGAAATCCATGCGGAGAATCATCAAAGAAGACCTGCATGCATCTTCCAGAGCCAGAGTGAAACGCCACTTGATTACGGACCGGGTCAATGAACTACGAGTGACTCGTTCCAAGAGATTGCTTTCCTTGTTCAAAAAGGAAAAAATAATAATCCTGTTCTCGACGAAAGGCTTTTCAGCATCGATGCTGTGGCCAACAGCCGCACGGACCGGTTCATTTCACCGCAGAAAATGGAGAACGTTCCGGAAAAAGTGAAATTCAAATTTCAAACCAAACATCCGGCTGGTGTCATGATGTTTGGCTTGGTGGCGTCCAACGGTATGAAAATGCCGCCTGTTTTCATTGATGCTGGAGTTAAAATCAATACCGAAGTGTATATCGGTATTTTAAAGGACCAAGTGCTTCCCTGGGTGAAGGCCAACTTCTCCGAGGACCAAAACGTTGTCCTACAGCAGGATGGAGCGCCGTGTCACACGTCTAATCGAACCCAACAATGGTTGAACGATAACATGAAGTTTTGGCCGAAGGATTTATGGCCCCCTAGCAGTCCAGATCTTAATCTGTTGAATTATTCGATTTGGGCATTTTTTGAAGCACGAACCTGCAAAATATCACACCCTAGTGTGAAAACCCTGAAGTCAACTATAACACGCACATGGCAGTCAATGTCGGAGGACTACGTAAGAAATGCATGCTCTGACTTCCGGCGTCAGCTCGAGGATGTTATTAATAAAAATGCAGGACACATTGAATAAATTTGTTTAAAAGGACTTTATTAAGATAACTGCACTCGAAAATGTTGATATTATTGCTAATTATTGAATTAGTTGAAAATGGGATTTGAAAGAAATAGAACAAATTTTCGAATTATTTTCTGCCGCACCCTGTATATACGGATATTTTCGACGCACGGTTTGATAAAAGAAGTTACGATTCAGAATACAATTTAAAAAAAAACATGAGGAAACTTTTTTGTAGCCGATTATCAACAGAAGAGTAAGTTGCTGAAGATCAGATCAATGTGCATTATGTTTGTCAAAAAATAAGAAATTGAAGGCGGCCGAGTGTACATTTTGTGAAGAAATAAACAACAACAAAAAGCAAATGTCTATGTAGATTATTTTGGAAACCATCCCCTCTCCCATCGTAGATAAACGTTGACATTTCCAGACCCCATCTCTCCTCCTCAAGAATCTACGAGGTTTATGAACACCATGTTACTGTGGCTTGTCGGCAGCGGGCTAGTGTGACTTGTCGGCCCTCTCTACGCGCTCGTTTTTGCTAGATGACCTCATCCATTGTTTGCCGGTTTTCGTTTTTTATAATCACTTATCTTTTTTTTTCTTGATTACCGAGATTTTCAGCCTCGAGCTGGTTCATCTCCCATCGTTGTCACTCAAACACCTCCCCTGGTATTTTCGTTACTTGTTCGGGGGTGACATTTGTCGAAGAGATATGGATGTTAATGGGATTTTACATGGGGTCGAATACACTGTCGACCTTGCAGCCACCTCCAGATTAGTGTATAAGAAAAGACCGACATTTGCGTCGATTTCTCCGACACATCAGCTCCGTAAAATTAATCCGCTTGATTTGCTGCCGAGCGCAATCTAGTGACAGAATTCCAAATTCTGAAAGTTTTTTGAACAACTTTTCAGTAGGTTCGAACATTCATTGTGGTCGTGATCACGATATAAACTCATTTTAAAATTTTTTTTGCATGCCCACTAGGACTACTTAGGGAAACAGTATCGAACTATATTCTACACCTTCCGAAAAGCTATGACATTCTGAACAACTTTTCTGAAGATTCTAACTTTCTAGGTGGCCTGAATCACATTATAAACTCGTTGAAAAAGGCTTTACTTTACATGTGACTGAATTTTAAACGATATTTTCCAGCTTCTGAAAGTTCTTTTTCTCTGAATAACTTTGCTGAGGGTTCCACCTTTCAACCTTTCAGCAGCGCTTAACGTTAAAGAGAAAGGCCGGTTCCGGAGGCAACCATGATTATCGATTCGTCGAGAAGAGGAAGGCAGTGGTAAAAGAACTTAAGAAAAAACCGATTGTCTAAGTCCAAGATGTGGCCTAAAAAGTGAAAATGTCTCCATCGTTCGTCGTAAAGTCGTTCAAAATAGGTGTTGCTCCAAATTGTAACGATACGCAGAACAAGAGCGCAAAATCGCACGCCCAGAAATTAAACACTGAGACAAATTTGATAGTATATTTGACCATTATTGGGGTCTAGGATGACTATTGCAGTATAGTAAAGGTGGAGTATAGATGGAAAACGAAACGTAGAGAAGGCGAATGAACTTCAAATTGCATCAGCTGCTGGAAGAATCTTCCATCGTTCACACCTCTAAACCGGTCGATTACGATGGACTGGTCATATCGCAAGAATGTCAAATGGGCGTGCAACAAATAAGATGAATCGATCAAGTAGAATGTGACCTGTAGATCGCAAACTGCGAGGCTGTTGAAGTGCAGCCATCGACCGAATAGAATGGAAACAATTTGTGTGTACAGTAGAGGCCGATCCAGTCTCCAGCCTGATAGGTAAAGTTAGTCTTGCATTTCTTTTTTAATAGTTTAAATTCATAAACTTCTTCTTCTAACCAGCTTAACGTTATTTTCAACGTGCTTTCACTCGCTCATGACTTAGATTCTAGAAACACTACCCCAGTTATCAATTGAGACATTTTTTGCCAACACCAATGCATGACTTAGATGGGTGAAGCACTTCTTCGTCAGCGGACCAATTTTCCAGCCGTAAATTTTTCGCTATAACTCAGCCGTATTCAATCCAAGTTTTATCTGTACATGATTATCTCATGGTTTCTATACAAGTTCAAAATTTCAAGACGTTTGATTGAAATACGGCTGAGTAATAGCGAAAAATTAACAGGAATTGGTGCCAAACTAGTGGTCCACACTACATTGTGTATAAAGCACAATGATAATCTGTGCCAAATTAGGTTGAGAAAATTTTCCAACCCAAACTTTGAATAGTAATATTTCATGAACAGGCTTTGTTGATCGAATTTGAATTGGAGTTGAATCACCTACAAATCTTTACTTAAGGCTAAAAGTTGTACAATTTTCTTTTTTTTAACAGGTAGAAAACATCAGAACAGCCAATATGGCATACATCATAGAACATTCGGAAGATGGTTTACGCTAGGATAAAGTAATTATTACATACACATATTTCATCAACTTGTGTTGCTACAAAAGTTGAAATAACTAGAAGTGTTTTATAGCTGTGGAAAACGGCTTGTATCTGGTCAAAGTTGCGGAACAGTTTCAATATTGGTTCTTGTCAGTAATTAAACGAATATAATACCATGCTTTTCACTTTGCACACGAGCTATTTTTGTGAACGAACTGATAAATTATGTACTCTTATAGACAATGAAGAACGATGGCACCTTTTACGTTCTTGCTTAAAATGCGGAAATTTGAGCAGCTTCGAGCACACCATTACAAAGAATATGTATTTTTGAACAAAATATCAATATTTCTATAGCTAGACACGTATTTTTCAGAGAGATATTTCGTTTGAAATACAAAGTTTTCCATAACTGTGGGAGGACTGTATAGAAAATAAGATTAGACAAATACACACATTGTCGCTGTCACAATTCCAATCTGCACAACAATTTATTTTCCGTATAAACCCACATAAACGCACATTCAATTTTACGTCCCACAGTACCATCGAATAAACGCATCAAAAGGATGAAGTTACATGCATGCTGAAATCGATTCAACGGGCACGAGGGAGGTCTCGCGGTTAAGAATTAATTAATCTATTCACTCGTTCAATATGTCACTGGCACAGGTCTCAGCCATTTGGTTTGGGGTTCGCTATTAACCCAGTAAACCTGGGTTGAAACGTAACTGCACTTCAAATGAGAATCGGAGCGGCCTTTGCTTCCTGGGTCGAATGAAAAATGCCGAAAGTTTGCCATTTTGGGCAAAAACCTTTGTCGTATTCAATTAAATTTGCATGTTTTATTCATTAAAGGGCGAACACGAAATTATTGCGACACATTCAAAAGGGCATAACTTTTTTACCATTGGGTAAAAATCAACCAAATTTTGCACACTTTTTCATTGATGTGTATTGTTTACATGCTGTCAAACTCGAAGTCGTGTTTTTCGATTCAACGAAAATGGAGGTGAACCAACGCGAGTCGAGAGAACAAATTCTTTCCAAACACCTGGAATTTCCTGACCTGTCGCACCGGCAGTTGGGAAAAATGTTGAACATTCACCATTCAACCGTCTCCAGAGTGTTGAAGCGGTTCCAGGAGCGGTTGACGTTGGACCACGGCAAAGGAGCTGGAAGAAAACCGGGACCGGAGAACAAAAAGACGGAGGGAAAGGTGAAGCGGATGATTAAAGCAAATCCCAACGTCTCAAGCCGTGATTTGGCTAAAAAGATCGGCATGTCGCAGAGCTACGTCCAGAATGCAAAGAAGAGAGCTGGACTACATACATACAAGGTACAGAACTTCCCAAACCGCGATGATCGGCAACAATCGACGGCTAAAACTCGGGCACGGAAGCTCTACGAGAAGATGCTGACAAAATATGGCTGCTGTGTGATGGACGACGAAACGTATATAAAAGCCGATTTTAAGCAAATTCCGGGGTTGGAGTTTTCACCCGCAAGAGCAAGTTCTATGTGGACGACAAATTTAAGAAGAAGAAAATGTCAAAATTCACCTCCAAATATCTCATTTGGCAGGCCATCTGCTCTTGCGGACTGAGGAGTGAGCCTTTCGTGACAAAGGGCTTACAGTAAATGGCGAGATCTACAAATCTGAGTGCCTCGAGAGGCGCCTTTTGCCGTTCTTGCAGCAGCACGACGAAGCTCCGCTATTTTGCCCAGATTTGGCATCATGCCACTATTCTAAAAGTGTCCTGGAGTGGTATGAGGCCAATTCAGTCCATTTTGTTCCAAAGGACATGAATCCGCCAAACTGTCCGGAGCTGCGCCCGGTGGAGCAGTACTGGGCAATGATGAAGCGGGAACTTCGTAAGAGCAAGAAGACAGTCAAAGACGAGAAGGACATGTTAAGAAAATGGAAAAAAAAACTGAGAAACTGGTACCGGATGACACTGTAAAGACTTTGATGGAGGGCATCAAGCGAAAATGCGTACAATTTTACACTCAAGGCTCCATCGATTAACTTTTCTTTTGATTTTTGAAGTAAATATATGTATAAAACTACCCTAAAATTTTGGTTGGATTCTAAACATTATAAGAAAATTGGCGTGACATTTTCGGTGTCGCAATAATTTCGTGTTCGCCCCTTAGGATTGAGTTCAACTTCCTTATAGAGATTTTAAATATGTACGCATCTGTTTCAATACAAGACACTGAAAAGAAAACACAAAAGTGTTGCCTTGAGCAAGGTTGTAGAAAATATAAAAATAAGCAACTTTGCTCAAGATATGAAATTTCTATGGCCAGTGTTTAAGGAGCCCTGAAGCTTTTTCTGTGGTAATTACTTTGAATATGGTTTTTGATTCGTAACTATTTTATGTATCGATTTCTCAAGCGAATAGTGATCAAGATAATTACCAAAGGTAGCAGAACACACGTTCTTTTAGAAGATCATAAATCGATAGAATCATTCATTAAAAACTTATAGAAAATTTAATATTTAGTATTGCGAAACTTCATACACTTTTGAAGGGGAATAAGGTGAGTGGAATATTAAAACAACACTTCTGCTTGATGCTTGGTCCAAGTATTTTTAAGTTGTGAAGGTATTATTTCGTACCCTCTGCCCATATTTCTTTTTACGTTTTTTGAACAATTTTTTTTCTTTATGCTCACTACTTCAGAAAAATACCTAAACAATAAAAACATATATTTTTTTGCCAGAGACCGTTTGTCTTTGAAATAATGACTGACAATATTTGGCATATTTCACTTACTTGCTCCTTCAGTTTGCTCTTGTGTCACATATTTAATTTTATTTGTATTATTAATAATGTATGTGCAGTTGCTGCAATGTTGCAATTAAATATTATACACAATTTAAGCATACTAAAAACTGCTAACTTACCTTGCTAAGTATTTGAAAGTGCTACATATAAGGTAGGTCAAATCAAATGAAAAGAACGATAAAATAAAAATGATCGACAAGGAAATGTTATGATATTATAACATTGCATCATGGTAACAATAGCACATTAAAAATATAAATGGCCTTATAAAATATATTTTTTTACACAAGAGCCATATAAATCAGGCAGTAGGTCAAATATGCAACACATTCAGTAGTTATTTTTTAAATACAAACGGTCTTTTACAAAGAAAGTGTTTTAATTGTGTTATGATGTTTTCAATATTGTATGACATGATATAAAAAAAATACAAAACACTTAAAAAAACATGTTTGAAGAACTAGGAATATAGTAGTATTTCAAACATTAATATGGGCAGAGGTCACCAAATGAAACCTTCACAACTTTACTTGTGCCAAGTTTCGTGCGAAACTGTTGTTTTATGATATCACTAACCCCATTCTCCTTTAGAAATGTGAGAAGTTAGGCAAAAATAAAGATAAAACTTGCTTTAACTTTTTAATGCATGATTTTATCAATTTATGATGTTCAACAGAAACGCGTGTTTTGATGAATAAAGTAATTGTCTTGAAACTTGTATGCTTAAGAAATGAATATTTAAAATAGTATGCATAAAAAGTCATTTTTAAGTTGCAACTGCTGAATAAAAAGCTCAATAACTTATACTACTGGAAAAAGTGTTTCAATGTTTTATTTTTTATTTTTAAAAATTGATCAAATGAAGTGTTAATTTTAAATTCTCCTTGTTTTCCAGTTACAATCGTTCTACTAATTCGCTCAAAAAAGTGTTTTTAAATAGTGCTTTAAAAAAAAGGTGAGAGTGAACTTATACTAGACATTCATGCGTTAAAAAATGCGGCTATATTTAAATGGATGGTAATAAAGAACGGAAAAAGATATTTTTACAAATCAAATTGTATTTTATTCAAAAAGAAAATAAACACTTCGCAAAAATACTTCTATTCCCTTCCACGCAACCTTGCGGCAGTTAGCCGGAACTTTGGCCATAGGTGAAAAAACGAAGCATATTCTTCAATTTCTTGGTCGCCTTTTTGATCAAATCATCCGTCGTTTTGAACACAACATTATTTCAATATACTAGGGAAGATGTACCTATATTAATCTCATTGTTCCTATATTCATCCTACTTGAAATAACACGATATACACGTGACAGGATTAGTTAGTAATGTTTGTTGTAGTCATTTAACGTGAGCAAACCTTATTAGAAAACGAAACCGATCCTTCAACTGCCCAATTGTTTGATTCATCGTAGAATGAATATAGGAACAATGAGATTAATATGGGGGCAGTTTCCCTATCGTCTTCAAATTGGCACAGAACTTCTCGATTGGGCGGAGCTGGGGCACGTTGGGAGAGTTCGCATGCTTGGGCACCTCTGGATTGCCCAACCACTCCATTTCCTCCAGCGCCCGCTTCGAGTAGTGGGCCGACGCTAGATCCGGCCAAAACACCACGTCGTCATCCTTGTGGTACTTTTTAATGAAGGCGGCATCTTCTGGGAGGCACTTGGTACTATAGATCTCGCCGTTCACTGCCAGCCTCGACAAAAAGAAAAGTGGACATAACATCCCCTTTTCACTGATTGTAAGTCACAGCAACACCTTCTTTGGGAACTTCGTGTCCGCTATCCACTTCATATTGCTGCTATTTTCTTTTGTCAGGGAGGTGAAGTAGCCTTTGTCTTGCCAGTCGTTGCCATCAAAGGTGAGGTACGTCCATAACGACCACCACGTTCCGCTTCGCCGGGAAGATCTCTTTGACCAGAATTTTCAGCCGTTGTTTTTGCGTTTCCGTTTGGTTCTCCGACTCGGCTGGCTTGTACTGACGCTTCCGCATGTGGATATCCATTTTGGCCAAATACTTCTCAACCGTTTGGCCGGTCGCACCGACCTCCCGGCCCAACGCACCGAAAGAAGTGGCCACCACTGTCTTCCGTTTGAGCTTCTGTTGAATCCTCCGGTCGCTTAAAACGGTAGGACGGCCGGAACCAGGCTTCCGCTCGATGGACTCTCCCTTCTACATAAGTGCCAGAATCTTGTAGATGTTTCCGCGATCGTATCCGCCCGACATGAAGTGGGCCACGATGACCGACTTTTTTAGGCACGGATTGTTTCAAAGTTCTCGCATTAGCTGCCGTAAACAAATTGATGAAGCTGTATACAGGCAAACTATATAAATCAGGGGAATGAAGAAAGCTTTAGTTCATGAAGCCTGTCACTTCTGATGTGGCGCTAGTGACGCTTTTAACATTTTAAGCTCAGGTACACAGTGGATTATATTTCTCTACCATTAATTTTTCTACCAAACTACTAGTATTATTAATTTAGACAAAACATTCTAATACCTGGCTGATAATCAATGAAAAAATACCATCGTTGTGATAACCTCTGCACTAAGTACAACACGGAAGATTTTTCTCTCGAATCAAATGAACGGCAAAACACGACAACTTCCGCTGCGAATATTGTGTTTGCAGCATATAGCCTTAAAAAAACCGAACTGTCAAATTAGCACCACACGCAGCACCAAGTTTTCAGCTTTACGATTGGATGACAGCTGCTTCAGTCCTGTGGTATAAATTGACTACTGATTGGTGGACCGACCACCAGGTGACAGGGCAATCGCAAGATAAATCGGAACATTTAGTCGCTTATTTTAATGCACGCTTTAAAATTTCATGTCTTGACCAAAGTTGCTTTTGTGATTTTCTACAACCTTGCTGAAGACAGCTTTCCTCTATATAATCAACGAAAAATTTTAGTTAAATAAGATACGACAAAATCTAGACACTTCCGGATTTTGATGGATAGCCATAAAAACAAGACATCCGAAGACACCATATGGCTAAAATGAAAAAGTTTGGCACAAGGAAAAAAGTTCCACAGTTGGACCACAGAGCGATATAAAATTTGCATATGGACGATAGCCTGGGACACGGAATACGCAAGTATTCTATACAAATTCAAAAATTACCACAGTATAACAATTAGAACGCATAAATACATAATCAACAAACCACCATAGCAACCTGACAATAAGAGAAAGTTAAAACAACCGCCAAGTGTACAAAGTGTAAGCACAGATTTGAATTCTTTACTTTTACGAATCTTAAACTTAACATTAATTATCTAGCGTTCGTAAGTAGAATGTCTACCATAACGGTAAAATTGACCACAATTTTATAGATAAAACACTTTGAAAAAGAACGACCTCAAGTATTGTAAGTTTGCCAACAATGAACCCAAACTATGGCTCTCAAAAAAATCTCCGTTTAACCGATTTCCCCTGAACGTTGGCCTTCTCCTGAGACATGGACTACATAGCCGAAACAATAAATTCAGAACACTCTTATGAGGTATGAACTGGCATAACTTTCTGATACAGTACAGACTTCAGTCCTTCATTGAAAACCTCAGGCATGGAAGTTGGAAGTCAGGTAATGTTGCAGAAAAGTATTTTGAAAACAAAAAATATTTCCGAAAAGAATCATGGGTGCTTCTGAGGGTAAATTCGGACCACATTCTTCCGGAAAGCACTAAAAGTCTACAAAAAGGTTTTGGTTCCATATATTTTTCGTCCTCGATGTATATTGGTTGACCTCCTATAAGTATAATGATTTGTATCTTTATATATTTTGATTTGTTCATAAAAATCAAATAGGTTTCCACCACCTTTATAATAAAAGTTCAAAGCTATACTTTAAATTTTCAGAAATGTTTCGTTACAGGTAGTCAAAGAAAAAAGTTGCATAATGTAGTACTTTATGCAACTCAAAAGCGTTGTAGAAAATCGTACATTATGCAACTGATTTGTTGATGAGGAAATGCAAGTCATTATTTTATTTTGCGGTGAATACAAACCCATTATGATGCGCTCTGGCAAAAACTACTATAAAAACAGGGGATCCTTTCTTGATATCTTATTCAAAACGAAGTATCTAATTTTGTAAACAAAGATAGGAAGAAAGATTCAAAAACTGAATCCTTAAAACCCTTAGCACTTTCACGCAATCTAGGACCACCAACACAAGGAATAACATTTTCCTAACATAATGTTGCGGCTAGTTTCCGTGGTGGTGCTGAGACTTTTGAGAAATTTACGTTTGAACCTTTGTTCTCCTGTTTGTTAACAAAATCCGATATGTCGTTTTGAATATGTTTTCGAGCTTTGGACGATAGAATAAATAACAAAAACAAATAGTTTTATACTGGCACCGCAAGCAGCAAAGGTTGCGTCAGCAAACATAAAATTTATGCTGTGCAACGTTCATCATCATAATTCTGTGAAGAAATGAACCTGTACGGTTCATTCCTTTTTTTGATAGCAATAAAATGGGTAAATTGAAAAATCTCTCGATTCATTTACACGCCAAACTAAAAAACTCCACAATCCTAAGAAATATTTCCTCCTGAACGCAGCCTTGTTCATCCGCACGGCTTTCTATTTTACCCCCTCCAATATGTATTCTTTCATCATAACCAGCAACACAACAACTGCTCTCCCACTTCCCAGGATGAATAAACTCTACCCTTCAATGCGCATGACCGACATATGCGACACAACGTAGCGACGGAGCACGACAAAGCAACGTTAATTCACCCTCTTCCTTTCAGCGAGGAACTAACATGTTTTGTCGCATTTTGTCGATGCACGATTAAATAAACTTGATAACAATTGATTTCAAGCATAACGGAAGAGTACGGATCATTTCTTACTTGTTGGGTGTATTCATCGCTGAGACCTTGATTTATTGTAATTTATTCCAACAACTTGCTTTATCAGCTTTTTAAGAAGCGATAGATTTTGCACCGTTATGAAACACGTGTAGGGTAAGGGGATGTTATATTAGCCTAGTTCCTTCATTCGGCCTATGTACCAAATATGTCATTATTTCAGCAATAATCAACAAAATTATGTTGCTATCAATACGACCGATTTAATTCGAAGCAATTCTGACATAATTAATCAATCTACAGTTGTTCGCTTCCGTTTAATTTATGATTTTCTCAACTTTTTAGACATCATGTTTTCACTGGTTAAGCTGAAAAGATTATCACCATGATGTTCGAATGATCTAAATTTAGCTAAATTGAACCGATAAACCGAGCAATGCGGCGTAGATGTACAGACAATATTCACACGTTAAAAACTGACTGTTCACACAGTTAAAATAACAATGAGTTAACAAGAAAACCGTTGACCCAATATTAGGGACATATTTTTTTTTTTTTGTGTTCAACTATCGCCTGTTGTCTGGATAACTTAGTAAAAATATTGTTATTGGTAAAAATTTCAATGGAAATGTATAAGTTTCGGTTGAATATTTTCCAAATAGCTCACCTAAACACAATCCAAAGTAATAAAACCTGTGCAGAGTGAACTATTATCACAGAGAACAGACATCCAAGCTGGAGTGTCCACAGTGTGAACATTTCTGTAACTGCTATTTTAAAATTACAGCTCGTTTTTTCCCCCCATTTTTATTTTTATTTTTTTTTTTTTAAAAAAAAAAAAAGGCGCGGCCTCCCTGTTTTTTTAAAAAAAACTAAACAAAAAAAAGAGAAAAAAAAAAGGGGGAAAAAATCGAGCCTGGATGTCTGTTCTCTGTGCTATTATGTTTTCATTATCGAAGGGCCAATAAATCATATGTGAAAATCTCTTAAGTGTTTCAAAGCAGTTTAAGTTTAGTTGGTTTTCGGAAATTTTACGTTGGGTAAAGCAAATAAAGACTGGAGTCGGAAAATTTGAACCATTTGAAACCAAAGTTTTTGAAACTTTGGGGGTTTCAGTTGAAACAAAATTTGGCCAATTTACTTTTATAGCTGCCTATTTGCCTTTCCAATGCACTGGTCAGCAAAAGAACTGGCTCAAGGGTGACCTCCAGAAACTTACCCGTCATAGGTCTAAATTCTTTGTTATTGGTGATTTCAATGCAAAACACCGCTCATGGAATAATTGGCAAAGCAATGCCAATGGTAATATACTTTTTGATCATTGTTCTGCAGGCTACTACACTATTCAATACCCAAACAGTCCAACTTGCTTTTCTTCAGCCAGAAATCCCTCAACTATTGATTTGGTCCTAACTGATTCATGTCAACTTTGTAGTCAATTGATTACCCATGCTGACTTTGGTTCTGATCACCTTCCAGTTACATTTGAAATATCTCAAGAAATCATTTCTAATTCCATCAGTTCTACTTTGAACTACCATAGAGCTAATTGGGATCAATATCGAACATTTATGGAATACAACTTTGATCCTAATGTTCCATTGCAAACAAAAAATGAAATTAATAATGCTCTTGAATCTCTGGCTTTCTCAATAAATAGAGCAAGAGCTGCTTCAGTGCCAAAATGCGAGGTTAAATTCGATCCAGTTATAATTGATGACGATCTTCAGCTCTTGATTCGTCTGAAAAATGTACGTAGGCGTCAATATCAAAGAACACGTGATCCCGCTATGAAAGTCATATGGCGAGATTTACAAAAACAAATTAAAAAACGCTTCTCTGCCCTGAGGAACAAACATTTTGAAAATAATTTGTCAAAATTAGATCCGAGTTCCAAACCTTTCTGGAAACTCTCTAAAATACTGAAAAAACCTCAAAAGCCTATACCAGCGCTTAAGGAAGGTGATAAAATTTTGCTCACAAATGCGGAAAAAGCTCAAAAACTTGTTAAGCAGTTTGAGAGCTCCCATAATTTCAGTTTGGGTCTTACAAGTCCTATTGAGGATCAAGTTTCCAGGGAGTATCTGAATATTTTCTCACAAGAAAATATTTTTGATGATTCTTGGGGAACTGATTTGGATGAAGTAAAAACTATAACTAAAAAATTTCAAAATATGAAAGCACCAGGTGATGATGGAATTTTCTATATCCTAATCAAAAAACTCCCCGAGAGTACTTTGTCTTTCTTGGTGAAACTATTTAACAGATGTTTTCATCTGGCATACTTTCCAGATAAATGGAAAAATGCAAAAGTCGTACCTATCTTGCTTGAAGCCAGACAAAAATCCGGCTGAAACTTCTAGCTACCGACCAATCAGTTTGCTTTCTTCAATAAGTAAGCTTTTTGAAAAAATAATTTTGAATAGAATGATGCTTCACATCAATACAAACTCAATTTTTGCTGATGAACAGTTTGGATTCCGCCATGGGCATTCAACTACGCATCAACTTTTGAGAGTTACAAATTTAATTCGTTCAAACAAAGCTGAAGGCTGCTCCACTGGAGTTGCTCTTCTAGACATAGAAAAAGCATTCGACAGTGTTTGGCATGAAGGTTTGATTGCGAAACTGAAAAAGTTCAATTTTCCGCTTTATATCATGAAATTAATTCAAAACTACTTAACTGATAGAACTTTGCAAGTAAATTATCAGAATTCTAAATCTGATCAATTGCCTGTCAGAGCTGGTGTTCCTCAAGGTAGCATTCTTGGGCCAATACTTTATAACATTTTCACTTCAGATCTCCCTGATTTACCTCAGGGCTGTCAAAAATCTTGCTTTGCTGATGACACAGGCATTTCCGCTAAAGGAAAAAGTCTTCGTGTTATATCCAGGAGGCTACAAAAAAGCTTGGACATTTTTACAGATTATTTTCAAAAATGGAAGATTTCTCCTAATGCTTCCAAAACTCAACTTATAATATTCCCACACAAGCCTAGAGCTGCATTTTTGAAACCAAGTAATAGTCATATGGTCACTATGAACGGAGTTCCAATTTCTCGGTCAAATCAAGTAAAATATCTTGGACTGATACTTGATCAAAAATTAACTTTTAAAGATCACATTGAGGGCATTCAAGCCAAATGTAATAAATATATAAAATGTTTATATCCTCTTATAAACAGAAAATCCAAACTTTGTTTGAAGAACAAACTTCTAATATTTAAACAAATCTTTAGACCGGCCATGCTTTATGCTGTGCCAATATGGTCTAGTTGTTGTGCTACTAGGAAAAAAACACTTCAAAGGATTCAGAACAAAGTTCTGAAAATGATTTTGAAGCTGCCTCCCTGGTTCAGTACTATTGAATTACATAGAATTTCAAACGTTGAGACTCTAGAAGAAATGTCCAACAAAATAATTCATAATTTTAGACAAAAATCATTGCAGTCTTCAATTGCAATGATCAATTCTCTCTATAGATAAGAACTAGTTTTAAGAAATCAATAATTATTCTTACACGCAGGCAAAAGGAACCCTGTTAAAAATACTGAATAGACAAAGTAAAAATAATATTAACACAATTAGATATAAATGATAGCATATAAGGTTGAAATGTTAATTACTTAGCAGGATCACCTAGGTTAATATATGAATGTAAAATAATGTAAAATTTGGAATAAATAAAGAGTTAAAAAAAAAAAAAAAAAAAAAAAAAAAAAACTGGAGTCGGAAAAATGAGACCCACAAAAATGAACACCAAAAAATTTTTTTTAAAACGACCTCACAAATTTTCAAGGATAATATAATTATATATAAATGTTTTTTTGGAATATTTTTTTTATTGATTTAACTCCTCGAGGTGTATACTCGTATATTACTCTTAACTGTGCTCGTGAGTTTTTGGGGGGGTTTTGCCTTTTTCCTTCACAAATTTTCCCCCGTTTTTTTCCAAAGCTTCTTGGGTTTTGAATGTTTTTCCGCTTTTTTTCAACTTCTTCTTTCATTATCGCCCAAAACTTTTCGATCGGACAAAGTTCTGGTGTATTTGACGGGTTCGCCTCCTTCGGGACCACATTAACGCCCTTCGCTTCGTACCAATCCATTACAGGCTTTGCGTAATGGCACGAAGCGAGATCCGGCCAGAACAGCGTGGGACCACGGTGAGAGCGGAGGAAGGGCAGCAAGCGCTTCTGCAAGCATTCCTCTCGATAAATCTGCTCGTTTATGGTGCCGGTTGTAACGAACGGCTTGCTGTACCGTCCGCACTCGCAGATCGCCTGCCACAACAGATACTTCTTCGCGAATTCGTCCATCTTTCTCTTCCGGAACCGCGGGACGTACCGACAAAAAACTCGAGGCCGGGGATTTGTTTGGTGTCCACCTTGATATATGTCTCGTCGTCCATGACGAGACAGCCTGGCTTGACCAGCCACTCACGGTACAGCTTCCGCGTACGCAATTTGGCCACCGTGTTTTGCTTGTCAGTCCGGTTTGGCGCCTTCCTGACCTTAAAAACACGTAGCCCAGCCCACTTCATGGTCTACTGGGCGAACCACTTTGACGAATTGACCTTTTTGGCCACGTCTCGGGTGGAATGGTTCGGGTTATTCTTAAAGTACTGCCTTATCTTCCGCGCCTTCCCTGGCTATTCCGTTTTCGGTTTTCAGCCACTTCCAGCGCGCCGCTCGATGGTCTTCGTCTCCTGGAACATCTTCACAACGCGGGACACGGTGGAATGGTGGATTCCAAGCCTTTTGCCGATCCATCTGTGCGACTGACCAGGATTATCGATCACCGCGCCCAAGATTTGCCGGCGTAGCTCTTTTTGTTTCGAATGTATCTTGAAAACTACTTGACAGATAAATAAAATTTTGCAAACATAAACATAACACTCTAAACTAGTATTATCCAAAATTTCATTAATTTTTACCCACGCGATAAAAAGTTACACCCAAAACAAAGTGTCGCATTTTTTCCGAGTCCAATCTTTACAGCCGGCAATGCCTCAAATCATAAAATCAGGAGAAAAAAAACAGTACAAAGACTGTATTTATTTAAAAAAATCAATCGTATTGGACAAAGTTGCATCCATTAATAGACCCAATTTGATACTTATAGACCGATATTACATCCGTATCATTTGAAAGTTTCGGACTTTATAAAATGAGTTGTATAGCTTTTCATGATACATACTACAAAACGTCTCATTAAACGTATCTAAGCGAATGTATTACTAGCTAAATATCGCCTACAGCTAAAATACATTATTAGTTATAATAAAAAATGTAATCGATCGTTGCATATTAGGCTGAGTTAAGGGACACATACCCAAGTTTGTGAGATTTCAGTAGAAATTTAAACAGCCACAAATACCCATTTCCTTGACCTTTGTAGGTATTTTTTTTATTCTTGTTTGTGAATCTCTACGTTTTCTGGTATATTTAGTTTCCAAGGATTTGTGAAATGTCTTAAAATTTGTACTTGAACCAAGTATGAGTCTTTTGTCAGTCTCTTTGTTGAGTTTTAAGAGAACGTTTGATTTATCCTTTGTATTTTTTCACAATGTAGACATCTTATTCAATAGCCTTTTAGTTTGTTAACGTTTGCAAATAAAGAAGTCTATACGCGCCTATGAATTAACTAATAATAGCATAAATTTGGATTTGGTAATTATATGCTAAAAATTAAAGACATAATACACTGCATCTAAAACCAAACAATTCATACAAAATGTATGATCAAGTTGAACGAATTGTTGATTTAATATATATTGTATAAAGTCAGTAATTTGTGGATTGATAGCTGGGGATTGCATCTAGGATGCACTTAAAGATATAAAACAAATATTCTATGTGATTGCAAAGACCCCAGTCGAAATGAAAAGTTAAGAATAAACGTGCAAACAACTCGTCCATCTAGAGCATTTGTACCGACAAATTTACGGTGTCCAAAGTAGCTTGTCCATTCCGAAGAAGCACTGCGGCACTACGATATCCCAAATGTGTATTGTAAAGGTTTATTGCAGTTCTTATAAGTTCATTAAGATCTTTGCACACCGGGGTTTACATTTTTATTTTTCTGCACTGATCCATAATATGTCATAAACTGTTGCACAAGTTTGACCTTCTATCAAAAGTATTCCAGAAAGGCTGCCCCAGAAGGTAGGGACGCAGTCAAAATCCCATGACATTTCACAATAATTGACAACTAGTTCTTTTTATGGTTGTTTACCTTAATCTCTCAGCAGTCTTGTAGCAGTCAAATCGTTTTCTATACAGTAGCGCTCAAAAGTCATTTGACAAACAGTATTTACGTTATCATTATACTCAATTTAAACTTTTTCCGGAAAATGTCAAAGTAGTACAAGTATAAATAAAAAACAAAAACGGTGGAGTGTATTTCAACAATATTCAATGTTTATTTGTTTTTGAAACAGCAAATAACATATTTCATCGAGTTCAAAAGTGATTTGATAAATGAGAAAAACAAAGAAAACTCAACATATTGCACAAAATGATATCATTTTCAATAATCGCAGGATGGCTGACATCAGTACTTAGTAGCAAAGCCTCGTGATTGCATAACAGCCCGACATTTGCGTGGCATCGATGCCACAAGATTAGTAATACGGTGCGGTGGTATTTTATTCCATTCCTCCTGGAGCGCCTCGTAAAAAGTCGTCAAATAAGAGTAGTTTCGGGTTCCTACCCGTCTTTCGAGCTCTTCCCACAAAAGTTCAATGGGATTCACATCAGGACTTTGACTTGGCCACTCCTTAACCTTGATTTTTGCTTTATTAAAATATTCCTTCAGCAGTTTCGAGCGATGCTTCGGGTCGTTATCCTGTTGGAAAGTCCATTTCTTCGGCATTTTCTTTCGTGCAAATAGCAACATGTGATTTTTCAATATATCTCGATATACCAGTTGGTCCATGATGCCGTTGATACGTACCAATGGACCAACGCCTTTTTGGGAGAAACAACCCCATACCATCACATTACCGCCGCCATGCTTAACAGTCGGAACTTGGTACCGAACATCATTTCTGCGGTTGACAGGTCTGCGCACATACTTAATCCCGTTGGAGGAAAATAAATTGAATTTGCTTTCGTCGCTCCAGAGTACTTTCGACCAATCTTCCTAAGTCCAATGTTGGTGAGCCAAAGCAAAGGCAACCCTAGCCTTTCTGTTTTTCTTAGAAATGAGTGGTTTCTTACTCGGTCGACGACCATGCAATCCACCATCAGTCAAGTGACGCTTGACGGTTGAATTGTGAATTTTAATTCCGTGGTGTTCGGCAAAATCCTTGCTGATATCCGTAGCAGTTCTTCTGGGATCAGCTTTCGACATCATTGCTATCAAACTAGATCTTGCCTCTCAGTGGTAATTTTTGGTCGACCTGGCCTCGGGGAACTTCCGACGTAGCCTCTTTCCTTGTTTTTTTTTTGTTCCAGAAGCTTACTAATTGCCAAAATCCCGTGCAACTTGAGCTTGTGAGCGTCCTTCTTCCAAACATTTCAGCACGCCCTCCCTGAGCGCGAGCGGGTATTCAGATCGTTTGGTTTGATCCATTTTCGCTATTTTAACATTCATTTAGTGATATAATAGTGAAATATTATGTTAAACTTTAAACTTACCACGAGTAAGCGCTATGTCAAATGACTTTTGAGCTGTGGAATTACACCAAAACAGGGTCAAACCCTCTGATCCAAACGGAAATGCGCAACCGATTATACCAAACAAATGGAGAACCATAACAAAACAAACAAACGTCAGATCGGTTGCGGTTGACAGTGTTGCCGTTTTTATTTTTCAAAAAAATTGAATGTCAAATCACTTTTGAGCGCTACTGTAGTTTGTTTCAAAATGTGTGGACTTTTTGCGTCGAAATATTGTGCACACATGGTATACAGAACGTACAGCCTTACGAACAGCTATCAGGAAGTTCGGTGAGGACATCACGTTTGATAATAAACCGGAATCAGGTCTGTAAAAAGGTCCTGCTAACCCTTGTTTGGATAAACGTATAATGAAGGCATTCGAACACAAGAAAGAGGTTTTAGAGCGGGATGTGGCCAACAAGTTCGATGTTCAATGTTCATCGTGCCAAAGAACGTTTGAATCTTCGAACCTATAAAAAACAGAGGCAGTCGAGACGGAGTCCAAAATAAGAAACATCAATCAGGCCCAGAGAGCAAAAGTTGTACGATACGATGCTTGCTGGTAATTCGAACTGTATAATCATGGGTGACGAAACACACGTGAAATTTGACTAGAAATTCTTGCCGGGGCCACAATATTATACGATGCGTGAAGGAGAAGTATTAAACCAGTCTGAGACATCCATCTGACAACCTATTTGTGGCTGTGGTAAGATTTCGCAACCCTTCATTAAAATTGCTTCGATGAACAGTGAAATATACATCAAAGAGTACTTACAAAATCAACTTTTAACGGAGGCACATCTTAGGAAACATGCCATTCAGCAGTTTGAAAAAGATTGGAAGAAAGTGTCAAAACTTGTCGCTAAGAAGTATTTGCTGAATCTTATGAAGAACATTCTCAAGAAGGGGCACCACCATAAAATCGCTAGATTGTTAATATTCAGAACACTAACACTAACTGTAAACATTAGAGTAGCATATCAACTCTTATGCTAACAGTATAGGAAATAAAAATTGAATTTCCAACACTGGTGTAGTATTTCAACTAAAAACTGGGTGCGTCCACACTTTCAGGGGCAGTCTTTAATATTCCCTGTTTTGCAGTCTCTTTTTGCTACAGCTTATCACCGAATTGTTTGCCATGATTTTGACCAACACTGTGATTGCTCTTGCTCTGACAGACATTATCGACGTGCCTAGTAAAGTTAAGTTGGTCGTCAGCGTTTGGGTAGCTAACCAACACCATCTCTGTCTTGGCTATTGCCTGCTTTCATTTCTGCATCCAGTCTTCCACAGTATATATCGCCTCCTTTGCGAGTTACTCCACCGCTTCAACGCATCAAAACAGAGTGTGTACAAACTACCGCTAGAAACTATCACAAGCGATCAGTGGTACATGAGCGAGATTTAACGAGTTATTATTGCCAGTTGAGGTGGCAGATGTATCTGTGCCTCAACCTACCCCGCAGTGGGATGTTTGGCAATGATAACGTCCTTGGTTCGAGTACTACTTTACCCATGCCCTTTCGCTCAATTTTCAATACTTCTGCTCTATTTCCAACCTACCGTACACTGACGAAACTTTCAACACTTTCTCTTCATATCTTTCATTCTAGCAAACATAACTGTCCACTCTTAGTGCCTCATGGTGATGTGCGAAACATCTCCTTCTACATCATGTTGAACATTGTTAACAACATGGTTAGGTAAGAATGTAGGCTTGCAGATTGAATCCTGTTGGTGCCTGCAAGAATCGAAATGGTATTTGCTCCTCGTTGAGCGTTTGAAGTAACAGTTGCGGATGGAAAAACCTGTTCGCTGTTTCTACCGAAGGTGTGGTAGGAATTTGTTCTTTGCTGATTGTTGTTAACAGCTGCAGAATGGGTAGTAGCTGGTCGTGAACGTGTATTGTTTCCTATCTGGCGTTTAGTGCGCGACTGCAAAATTGCTTTGCGAGTCTTGCACTCCCGAAAATTTGATTAATGGTTTTCACCACAATTTGAACATTTAAATTTTTGAGGATCTTCCTTCACAGGACAGTCGTCTTAAGTGTGCGAGGAATCACCACAATTCATGCATTTACCAATCATATGGCAATGCTTTGTTCCGTGACCCCATCCCTGGCACTTACGGCACTGGGTGATGCTTTGGAAATTTGCTCCAGTCTTCTTGAAATGTTCCCACTTCGCTTGAACTTGGAGCAAAAGGCTTACTTTATTAAAGCCTTAAGGATATTAAGTTCACTTGACTTGATGTGAACTAAGTAGACATCGTTTGAAATCCCTTTGCGAGAATCGCCAGGCCGAGATTTCATTTTTATTTTAATTACTTGGACTGGGCGAATTCCAAGTAATTTTATCAACTCGTTTTTGATTTCTTCCAGAGATTCACCACTGGGCAGACCTTTCAAGACAACCTTGAAAAGACGCTCAGCTTTGGTGTCGTATGTGGAAAAATTGTGGTTCTTCTGAGTAAGATACTCAAGAAGACGTTTGAATCCGTCCAAGGTTTCTGCATGCGAACGGCATTCACCTCGTCTGGATATTTGGAATGGTCTATTCTGTTTTCAGCTTTTCCAGGACTAGAAGGATATTAATACATATCTAATTTTTATTTATTTTTCAGTAACAATCCATAAGTTGTCAGCTATATTTAATACATACGCATATTTTGTACTCGTATTGACTTAGCCGATCTTTTAACGCATTTTTTTCTATAATGACTTCCTAACTTTTTGTATTCAAAATATACCAAATATTTAATAACATATAACAAGGAAAGCAAGGGACCATCAGGGCACCCAAGTGAAACGATTTGGATAGGGAGCATGAGACTGCCTACTCCCTATTGTTAACATTTCGCAGAACAAAGGCGGGCTCTTCGACCCCATCTATTGGGTTTATTCTGTCAATCGAGGGCTCGATTCTAGTGCTGTGAGTGTGAACTTGCCTTTGGAAGGAGATTATTTTCCCTATATTCGCGGGTTTCGCGTAAGTGTCTCTGCTTACGGGACCGCCCAAACGTTTTTGGCCCTTCATACAGGAGCTTGATGGTCACAAACAATAATATAATCCTGATCAAATTATTTTTCAGATTATTCCACTGCTATGGAAAGTTACCTTGCTGCCATAGATGGTAGTATTACATAATCATCATAATCATAATCGAACGGCATTCACCTCGTCTGGAAATTTGAAGGGAATATTTCACACCTTTAACAAATGTTAAGATTTCCTTGCGAAAAGCATGGAAATCCAAAATTGTCACCACAATAGGGGGAACTTTTTCAACCGAGAAAGTTTTTTTCAAATTTTGGTTAGATGACGGATCACTCTCATCATCTGTGAGCATATCATATTGATAACTAACACAAATTTGATTTGAAGGTGAATCAATAAATTGCCCTTTGCAATTTCCTTTAATTTTTATTTTATTTTTGATTTATTAAGTTTCCCTTTTTAGGCAATAATCATTCTTCTTCTTTTTCTTCTTCTTTAGCATTTCAAGCTTATTGCTTTCACAATTCGCTTATTGCTTGCTCTCAACTTAGTGTTCTAAATGCACTTCCACAGTTATTAATTAAGAGCTTTCGATGCCAAGTACCATTTTTGCATTAGTATGATTGTGTGACAAGAACAATCATACGCTATGCCCAAAGAGTCGAGAAATTTTCCTTTACGAAAAATTCCTAGACCAGACCGGGAATCGAACCCAGCCACCTCCAGCATGGTGTTGCTTTGTAGCTGCGCCTTTACCGACTGAACTAAGGGAGGACCTAGGGTAATAATCATGATCATAGGAAATTTATTTCACCTTATTGTTTGCTTAAATTTTCTTTTCTATTTTGCTAGGCTGCCAGGTGATCAACTTTCTTTCATTAAATCACGCTGGAAATTTTCGTTATTTCAGAGTTTCAATCGGCAGCAGGGAAAATGCACCCTTCTTTTTGGGGAAATGCTCCTTAAACTTTGGAAAAATGCTCCTTAGTTGCGTTTGCCCGGTATAATGCAATCGGAGGTATTTACCTTCTGGTTAGCGCTTACCGGTTGTTTTGACGGGTCTTAAGTTTCTTCAAGATTGTATAGCGGAGCTTCGCTCGGCAATTTTTGAGGTAGTTTTATTGGGTTTAAATTTCATTTTGGCGAATCTTAATTTTATTTTGAAGAGTCTTAAATTCAGAAACTTAAAACCAGTCAAAACTATACAATCTTGAAGAAACTGAAGACCCGGCAAGCGCTAACCAGAAGGTTAATACCTCCGATTGCATTATACCGGGCAAACGCATCTAAGGAGCATTTTTCCAAAGTTTAAGGAGAATTTCCCCAAAAAGAAGGGTGCATTTACCCTTTGCCGTTTCAATCTAACACTGTTGCGGAAGAGACAAATAGCTGCATTTTATTATTACAGTACATTATTAGTATTTCATTACAACATCGTATTATTTTCATCATATCATCCTTGTATATTATTAAAATCACATTGAAATTATTATTAAAAAAAATATATAATCATAAAAAAATTAACTGGTTACAAGGAAGTTGATTCCAGGTAGTATAGCTATTTTGTTGCATTGTAGCTAAAAGTTCTTTTCTATTAATTCAGATAGTATTATAATTAATAAATGCTTTTCAATTCTGCTGATTATGTACATCAATATGTCATAAAAACATACATATTTTTTTATTGTTTAGTGTGTAATTAAATGTTTTATGGATATTTATACTTCATTTTATTGCAAAATAACCTTCACATTCCGGTGTTACATTCATCTACCAATGATTGAGCTGTAAAGAGGCACGAAGCAGCATATTATTATCATATGCCTTTTATTACTATATTATTTATTTCATCATTTTATTTTATTTATAACCATGTTAAAATTACAGGATGACGAATTTCAACTATGACATATTTTTATTAAATATTCTCTTAAATTGCTTTGCTGTATTACATACTACATTTATTGCAGATTATGACACATTATTTAGATTATATATAATAAATACTGGGTTGGCAGGGAGCATCAGGGTATCATTCAAGCTGAAACTGGACGATGGTTTGATTGACTGCCTGAGTCTAGGAGGGAATGAACAGTATCATTTTCTTTATCCTACCGATTCGATTGTGATGCTGTGAATTCTACTCCAACAGTTTCAGTGAGAGTGACGCGCCCTTCTTAACAAGCCATCCTGTAGAAAGCTTAATAAGTAATGCGAATTCTGTTATTCGTTTTGTTGGATCGTATCGTTGGAAGGAGATTCTTAATTTCCCGTGGATTTCGCGTGATTGTCTCTGCTTACGGGTCCACCCCTCCGTTTTTGGCCCTTCATACAGCGATACTGTTTCAATCGGTGTTTCAATTTGATCGTGCTATTAAGTGGAGCTGCATCCAAGCCAAGTGCTAGCAGGGATGGTAGCTACCTTACATACATACATACATACATTTGCGATGGTGATGTTGGCTGGCTTATACCGTTCATACCACTCAATTGCCTAACCGAAAGATGGCTGCCAACTAGATCGCACTTATTTCACTCGTGGTTTCGCCAATCGGCTGGCTAAAAATTCACCTCTGGCATGGTTAACCGACTGTAAACAAATGGCTACCTTGCACCGATTGCCTAGCCAAAGGCGATAGAGCTCTCAGCTACCTATCCTATGGTTGTTCACCAGCACACTCTCGAGGATACTTGTCACCGCCAGCTGCCAATTTAACATCAAGCCGTCCTGAACAGCTCCAAGGCTGCCGAGCGAATGAAGCATTTCCTTTTTCTCCTTCCTTTGTTTTTGAGAGTGACTAAAACCCTTATGGACATTCGTCCCAGAAAAATGAGGCATATTGCGGAGGTGTGCCCCTTTTATATACCCTACTTACATTTGAAGTCTGTGACAGGAAAACTCTTGGCATTATGTAAATTTACTTAATTATAAGACCTTATATTTGCGTTATTTGCAATAGTTTAATGTTGATAATCAATATTTTTCAATATTGGAATCAACGCATAGACATATTTCTATTGGGGCAAAAATTTTGAAAATGTGTGGAGAAAAAATTGAGAAAACGGCAATAATCGCTTCTGGAGACATTCCTTAACGTATTTCTGAGTGTTCATCGTCTCCGTTGTGATGTACGGACTAGATGTTTTACCACACTCGCATATTGCCTGCCAAACCATAACCTTCTTACCGAATTTTTCGGTAAAAATTGCCTTCTCCGTTTCGGAGATGTCTTTGTCTTTGCTTACAGTATAGAATTGTGGTCCGGGAAGCGTTTTGTAATCTAGTTTCACATACGTTTCATCGTCCATTATTATACACCCAGAATTTCTACACAATAACTAATCGTAGAGTTAGCGGGCCCGTGGTTTCATGGACGCGGCCTGTTTTGGGTTCCTTTTGGGTTTTTTCTGCTTCCGGTATGTTTTTAGCCCAAGTCTTTCTTTGGCACGCATGACGTTACTCGACGAGGTCCCTAGTTTTTTCGCAACATCCCGAACGGAAGTCGCTGGTTTTCGCTTGTAGGCATCCCTGATCTTTTTATCGATATCCGGACTAACAAGACCGAAGTTCCGACCACTCTTTGGCGCATCTTCAAACGTACACTGTTCTCTATATTTTTGAATCGTAGATCGTACCGCTCCGACGCTTACACCCTCTTCCTTGGCCTTTCCTTCTCAAGGAGAGTCCGCTCACAGTGCACCATTTGTGCACGATACTTTTTCGTTGTTCCGGAGTAAGACCGCGCATTTTGATAGATAACACAAAACTGAGCACTTTTTTGATGCGATGTCATTCAGAAATGTGCAAACAAAACGATGCAGCCAAACCATGTTGAAATATTTCATTATATTCAAAGTGACCGTTAAAATAAGGTGTGCTTATACTTTCTGGAACAGTCGATAGATTAGAAACAGAATGGAAATGAACCATAAAAAATCAAACAGATTTTCTCCACCTTGATATTCAAAGTATAATAGCAGCAGTTTAAGCTGATTATTCAATTTTCAGAGATATGTTACGTTGCACGTTAAACTGTGTAACATTCAAAGATAAGCCTCACATAATGTAGTACTTTTCGCAACTCATAAATTTTGCATAAAGTAGCGCATTATGCAATTGATTGTTTGGTGAAAGAGAGGAGGCCCTTGTTCTACATTACTGCGTGATAAAAACCTTACCATTTTTTAGGCGGGCATGTTATGCGCACTTACAAAAAATAACATTATAATACATATATTGTTAAAAAATATCGACTATTTAAACGAAAAGTGATTAATTTCATTATTGAAACAAGATTATTTTTTTCTTCCACTAAGCAGTCAAACTTTCATGAATCAATGAGCTCCAAAGGCACCAAGTTTTCATTTACATCGTAGATTTTGTCGCAGTATAATACCACATGCCTTTCTAATCTAATCTAATCTCACACTAACGCAGCCAATTCTTGAAGGCATCCTGGAAAATGATGGTTACTTGAATACATCATTTTTCTTGTCATCGGCCAGGCCAACTGCGTAGTGTGTGCCTCAAAGAGGATTCCAAGAAATAGAACGATTCCAAAAAGATCTAAAATCGCTCTACTACTCTGAATCAAGGGAAGGAAGAAAGCGTGGACCTCCCGTACCAAACGCTTCCATGTAGAGTTAAACAGTGTGATAATTTGTACTATCTCGTTGGGAGCATAGATGCTAGAAAGATTAGTTTATGCTCCTTTAGCCTATGGGTGAACTCTTGGCATTTGAACCAAAAGCCTGGCACTAGTTGCCAAGGTTATAGCGCCTTATCTCGCTCACTGAAATGGTAATGGAGATTGAAATTGAAATTTTAAATTTTCATCATTATACTTACATTTAGTCGTTATAAAATAGTCTAATAATACAATATGCATTGAGATTCTCTCTCTCTCTCTCTCTCTCTCTCTCTCTCTCTCTCTCTCTCTCTCTCTCTCTCTCTCTCTCTCTCTCTCTCTCTCTCTCTCTCTCTCTTTCTGTCTCTCTCTCCCCCTTTCTGTCTCTCTCGCTCCCTCTTTCTGTCTCTCTCTCTCTCTCTCTCTCTCTCTCTCTCTCTCTCTCTCTCTCTCTCTCTCTCTCTCTCTCTCTCTCTCTCTCTCCCTCTCTCTCTCCCTCTCTCCCATCTCACTCTCACTCTCCCCTCTCTCTCTACTCTCTCTCTCTCTCTCTCTCTCTCTTACCCCCCCCCCCTTCCTCCCCCTCTCTCTCTCTCTCTCCCCCCCCCCCCCCCATTCCTCCCCCTCTCTCTCCGTCTCTTTCTCTCATTCCCCCCCCACCACATTCATATAAAGTTGGCTCTGTTTGGGTTTTCTTAGTTAGGCAAATAAGAAATTGAATGAAATTTTTATTCTCAGATTAATCCTTTTCTTTAATCTTCTAACTTTTTGAATATTGCGTTACTCAGTTTCGCTAATCTCAGACTCTTCGCTGTCAGAGTCTTCCGGTAGTCCATACAGCTTGTTCACTTCCTTTCGCAGCAGGTCTTTGCTTTGCAGCAGCTCTTCAAAATCCTGTCTCGTCTTACCAAACGATGCCAAGTCCTTGTCCAACGATTGGTGCCAGGTGTCACAAGGCCTGCACTTCCTTTTGGGGCCACTAAATTTGAACTTGTACGCAACGTGCAACAAATGGTTTTCGCTCCTTCGCATTATATGGCCCCAGTACATTATCCTGTGTATTTTTATCTTTTTTGTAAGCGTTCGGTTTAATAGTAATTTCCTTGTGGATGACCTTTTTTTGTTGTGCCCACAAGCCTCCAGCCATTCGTTCACGATTTTCCTCTCAAATCGTCGAAGCGATCGACGATTTTGGGATGTCAATGACATAGCATTAAGGCCAAATGATACAGTTGGAACTATCACCGTGGCGTATATTCTCCGGACTATATTCCAATGTGGCTTGTTTTTTTGTAGGAAAGGCAGGATGATTTTACTCTCCCGCGTTGCTTTCAAAGCAGTATAATACCTCATGCCTTTCAAACACCAAACTGGTTAGATTATTTCAGAGTTCCTAGTTAAACAATACGCTCACAATGCCGTACAAGAACATGATAAGTTCATGTAAGCGTTAACACCCCGTCCAGGAAAGCATGTGAAAAAGTATCCTACGACTAACCACACACGTTCATGTCATCATTGCAGGATTCGGTCCCTTTCGGTTGGTTTATGAAGTGACCGTGGTGGTTATGCTTTGATGCTACTGTTCTCTTGTTGCTTTTGTTTTTGTGTATGGCTTGTCGTCGTTGTACGGTCTCTACAGTTGGGTAGAGAATTAAGAAAACAATACAAGTGCATCTAACGAGTACGTACAAATGTACTAATGCGCACTCGTTGTAAAATGGATGGTTGAGCCGAGAATAAGCTGGTAGGTTTCTGTTTTTGTTCAACTTTGTGGGATTTACATCCCGCACGTATATAGTAGCATTGTATATTACAAGCGGTTTTCAAAACAATAACACGATGTTGAATAAAAAGAATTACGAGATGTAGTCAAAGGGATTACTACGTGTGTGAAGGAAGATGAGTGGAAATTTTCATGATTATTTACTCATCTTCTTACAGGCAAAGACAGGCAAATTGATTTTAAATAAAATCAGCGGCAATGAGTGGAAATGCCGAGTTCTCGATGGTGTAACGGATTACGCAGAGAAGGTCTCGTCAGTTAGTTCACGCTGTTCAGTTGTCTGGAGTTGAATTGCTAGCACCGTAGGCATCGAACTTTGTTCAGATTTTGCTAGGAAATGCAAGGAATGAAATAAACGCAAAAATAAATAACAATCAACGTAAAAAACGATTTGCACACTCTGAATGGGGCCAGCCAGAAGACAAAAGCAACAGAGAAAAGCACCAGAGCTAGTGTTTTCCACGGAATATTGAACGCACGTGAGTGGCAAAGTGTATCGGTTGATGTTTGAGTTTTCCTCGACGGTGTGGGTGGTGGTGGGAAGTCAGCCCAGACCAGTGCAAATGCAAAGCGGAAACGGCGGCAATGATTAATGACGATATGAACTTTGCTTGCTGGCGCGCAATGGAAGTTGAAGTTTTTCACTTGTCTTCATTTTTTAATTCAAACCTCGCAGGAGAGCTTCTGCGTTCGGTGCCGGTGCCGTTTTTGTTTTCTCTCCCGCTTCAGCTCGGCGTGGGAACTTGTTTAATTCGGAATATTAATTTTTATGGAATTTATTCTTTCTGCGCAAATGAATATAACAAAAGATTTATGAGCTGTCAGAGAGGATTTTTCACGTTTTCTGATTTGTGTAATTACGCAAATAAAACACTACTCAGAGGCGTTTTTATTTTCGGTTAAGTGAAGATGGTTTGTGTTTTTTTTTTTTCTATGGAAAAATAACAGGAAAAAGATGTGGGAAACGTTCTGCTTCAATTAGAAGCAGGAATGCGAAAACAGTTTGACATTTATTAGAAAGCCAATATAATATTTAAATATTATTGATATGTCATCGGCACATTTTAATTTCAAGCGAAGACAAAGCGCCTAGTCGATCAAGTTCAAATTTCAAGTTGTTTTTTTTTTATATTTGAAAATGTTCTTGCCATTTGCATTACAGCTCAACCCCTGGTCACACTGTGTTCACTAGCTGCCAAAATTGTCTGGAGCAAAAGGCAAAACTTTTTCGCGGCTTTAACGGTATTTATTCACTTGTTAATTTATTCATTTATTTATTGATTTTTTTTCTTGTATTTATTTGTTTATTTGTATTTTTATTAATTTATTTATTTATCTATTTATTTATTTATTAATTTATTTATTCATTTATTTATTTATTTATTTATTTGTTTATGTATTAAATTATTTATTCATCTATATATTTATTCATTTATCTATTCATTTATTTATTTAATATATTGATTTATTTATTTATTCATAAATTTGTTTATTTATGTACTTATTTGTTTATTTGTATATGTATTGATTTATGTATTTATATATTGATTTGATTTTTTATTTATTTATTTTTTTATTTATTCAATGATTTATTAATTTAATTATTTATTTATTTATTTGTTTATTTATTTATTATTATATAATTAATTTATTAATATTTTATAAATTAATTAATTCATTTATTCATTTATTTATTTTTTAGTTATATATCTGTTTTATTATTCATTTATTTATATATGTATTTATTTATTTGTTTATGTATTTATTTTTTTATTTATTTATTTATTTATCTGTTTATTTATAAAAAAAATGTAATAATTTATTTATTTATTTATTCATTTATTTCTTTAATAATTAATTCATATATTTATTTATTTATTTATATTATTTTTTTATTTTTTTTTTTATTTCCTTATTCATATGTATATTTATTTTTTTTTTTTTTTTTTTTTCTTTATTTATGGATTATTTGATTTATATACGTATTAATTTATTTACTTATTTATACATTTATTATATTTTTTAATATATTTATTTATTTATTTAATTATTTGTTCAATAATTTTATTATTCATTTGTTAATAGATTTATTCATTTATATATATTTATTTATTCATTCAATTATTTATTTATCTATTTTGTATATTTAATTATATTTAGTTATTTATTTTCTTATAAATTCATTTTTGTATTTATTTATTCATTTATTTAATCATTTATTTATTCATTTATTTATTCATTTATTTATTCATATATTCATTCATTTATTTATATATATTTAAATTATTATTTTTTTGTATTTATTAATATAAATATATATATAATATATATAAATAATATATAAATTTATTGATTTGTTTATATATTTATTTACGTATTTATTGACTTATATGTTTATTTATTAATTGACTTATTATTTATTTATTTATTGATTCATTATTTATTTAATTTTTTATTTATTTATTTAATTCATCTGACAATATGTAAGAGTCTTAACGAATCTAGTCTTCTATTCTAGTTTTGAACACGTCAACACTAATACTACAATCAAAGTCCTGATACCGATGATTAAATACGCTCATCTTTGACCGAACTGGTTCGTGTATGGTAAAACCTTCAACATTTGTGGTATATTTGACAGACCTCATACTGATTTCAACCGCACCATGGTCGATCTAATCGCAGGAATGGTAAAATCTAACGCATTTATAGTCAGGTGAAAATTGTTGGTGTTTGCGCTTAATTTAACCCTCGAAATGGTAGTTTCTACTGCGGTTTTTTTTTGCGTGTAGAGATAAATACCTTCTGCTCAAATATGAACGAGACTTTATAAATAGTCACAAAAAAAAGTTCTTAGATTGGTAGGACTGTTATACGTTTACATGTCAAATTTGAGCACGATCTGTCACGAAATTTTTTTTTACGGCACTATAAACAAGTCAACATCCAGTGTGTTTTTCGAATTTTATTATGGAATCAAACGTTGAGCAAAGAATAAGTTTGAAATTTTGTTATTCCCATGGAATAAAGGGTGATACGGTCAAAATTTGTTCAAGGGAAAACGCGTGTAAATCGGTGAAATCGTTTATTTAAAAAATCAAATTAAATTTCTTTTTCAAGTTCAATTAGTATAAAATTCAGGAAAAATATTCAGTTAGGCTTCCGCTTTCCCAAATCCGAATTGCCGGGCCTTACGCTTGACCCCTGCCATCAGATTTTGTACAGCCACCTTGTCCACCTTCTTCGCCGCAGAAAGCCAGTTTGCCTTGAACTGCTGCTCGTCCTTAGCAGTTTTTTGGTCTTCTTTAGGTTCCGCTTGACAATAGCCCAGTATTTCTCAATTGGGCGGAGCTCTGGCGTGTTGGGAGGGTTCTTGTCCTTGGGAACCACCTGCACGTTGTTGGCGGCGTACCACTCCATGGCCTTTTTACCGTAATGGCAAGATGCCAAATCCGGCCAAAACAGTACCCCCCCCCCCCCCCTCTTTTTCCCCCCCCTCCCCCCCCCCCCCCCCCCCCCCCATTTTTTTCCCCTTTTTTTTAAACTTCCCCCCCTCCCCCCCCCTTTTCCACACCCCTCCCCCCCCCTTTCCCTTTCTTTTCTCCCTCCCCCCCACAAACTTCCCCCACTCTTTCCCTCCGGCCCCTTTGCCTCGTATTTTGTTTATCATCGCGATTTGGAGTCACTACCTTCTTGTCACAACCTTACAGGTTGCAACGCACCTTACGCGCCCCATCAACCTTGTTCCAGAACAACACCCAATGTTGACACTGGAGCACAATCGAAGAACCACCCTGTCAGTCGCTGATTACGTAGAGGTTTGTTGTAGGGGAAAACAAAATCATAACAAAGCAAAATATTAAATACGGTACACGTGAATAGGTGAGCAAGTCAGGAGTTTTTTTTTCTATTATTTCTATTATTAATGTCTTATAAAACCTAAATCTAGCTTAAATCGAGTCGTTATTAAATCTAGTGCTATAGCTATAGAATTGTTTATACAAACATATCAGGTAATGAAACCATGAATGAAGATGAAATTACAAACTAACCTAATTCTAAAACAAATCCCCACAGTCTAGATACATAAAACATTCAGTAAACACGGATGGTTGTCGACAGCACGGGCAAATTGTAGCACAGAAACACTAAACGTAAGTAATCACAGTAATCACTAAGGGATTTTATGATTAAGTAAGATTAAACACAACGCACCGAAATATTTTATCATTTATTTATGTTATACCATAGGGTAGTTGCCATGATATTGGGCTAAAACAACTTAGTCTAACAAATTGTTTACTTATTTCTCCCAAGGGATTTTATAACTCTTCTTCATCCCGTTTTCTACAACTACGGGAAATAAAGTTACGAAACCGGAAAAAATAATCCTGTGTCTGTTTTTTTGTGCTGGCGCAACATTTTATAAAATCCGTTTATTGATCGGGGGCTTAAACTCGTTGTCACTATGTCAAAGCGGAGTGACGGTCAGAAGCGGGGAACTTCTCCAGTTAATAACCCACAGCCAGAAGTCAGCTGCGAGATATGTCAGAAGCCGGATGATAGCCGTATGGTAGCGTGTGATTCGTGCGAACAGTGGTATCATTTCACGTGTGTCAGTGTAGATTCGAGTGTACAGGAACGGGAGTGGAACTGCAATAAATGTCTTGAGGCAGCGAATCAACTTCCAACCGGCACATCTACATCTAGCAACAATACTGGGGCGATACCAAAGTCGAGAACCAGCAAACCAACGGATTCTAATCTAGAGGAATATCTACATAAGCAGTTAGCGGCAATGCAGAAAAGGTTTGAACGAATGATAAAGGAGAAGGATGACCAGCGGACGAAAGAGCTCACAGATCAACGGAAGAAGTACGATGAGGAGTTGCGACAAACGGAGCGTCGTGTTCTTGATCAGGTGGAAAGGCAACACCGGGTAGTTCGCTCAGGTGCAGGTGGTTCCGCGGCCAGTTCGATTGGAAATCAACCCGTACAAACGATGCTCGGTAGTGGAATAACGGCAACATCAAGTAGTTATCAGCCCCTGCAGATGGCCAGCAGTGTGGCAACGGCAAGTGGGATCGGTAACCAACCTTCGCCGTGGACGTTTGGATTTGGACCGACAGCAAGCTCGACAGGCAATCCGCTGCCACAAATTAATGTGCATGACATGAGCCAGGGTGATGATGTGCTAGCACAGGAACTGAAGTTACTGGAGGAGCGACACGCGTTAGAAAGGAAGCATATGGAGGAACGAAATCGACTTCTACAACAGCAAACAAACGCTGCAGCTGGTGGAGCTGGATTCAATCCTCATGCATCATTGTTCCAGCCGAGTGTTAGCGGTTTTTTCGGGTTTCCTTCGCTGAGCCAAAGCCAAGTGTCAGCCCGCCAGGCAATTAGCAAAGAACTTCCATCGTTTTCCGGGAACCCTGAAGAATGGCCGCTCTTCATAGCAAGCTACGAAAACTCAACCAGGATGTGCGGCTATAGTGACGAAGAAAACATGTTAAGACTTCAACGAAGCCTGAAAGGAAAGGCCCTGGAATCGGTGCGGTGTCGTCTGCTGCATCCTGCAAATTTATCAGGTGTAATTGCAACATTGAAAACCCTGTTTGGAAGGCCGGAAATCATCGTTCATTTACTGGTGAACAAGATTCGCGAGATGCAACCACCGAAAGCGGAAAAATTGCAGACGCTGATCGATTTCGGAGTGGCAGTTCAAAACGTTTGCGCCACTATTACAGCTTCAGGCCTAAACGAGTATATGTGCAACGTGGCTCTACTCCAAGAATTGACGGAGAGATTGCCGCCATCTATTAGGCTGAACTGGGCATTCTATCGGCAGGGACTGAACAGGGTTACACTCATGGAGTTCGGAGATTGGCTGGGGAAGTTGGTCGAAGCAGCAAGCATTGTCACGATTCTTTCCATCAGTGCTTCAAAACCAGAGAGACGTGGAAGGAAGGAGGACAACTACGTCAATGTTCATTCGGAAAGCAATTCCAGTATCGAAGTTCCTCCGAAAGATCGTCCGGTTACTGCTCCAAAGAGTTGTTTAGTGTGCCTGAAGGAATGCAGCGGCCCAGAAAAGTGTTTGAAGTTCCTCGATATGGACATTGGATCTCGTTGGACAGTTGTCAAGGAGCAAAGGTTGTGCAGGAAGTGCTTACGGAAGCATTTCGGTGCCTGCCACATTAAAATACCATGCGGAAGGAACGGATGCTCGTTTATGCATAATAAATTGTTGCACGATGACAAGCGGTATAATAAGCCTACGACTTCGGAATCAGCAACGCCGTCGAAGGAAGGATCAACTTCACAGAGCTGTAACACACATTCAAAAGGATCGAGAAAAGTTTTGTTTAGGTACGTGCCAGTGACTATCTACGGCAATGGGAAGCAAGTGACAACCTATGCTTTCCTCGACGATGGATCATCAGCGACCTTGATGGAGCACAGCCTGCTAAGAGAATTGGGCCTTAAAGGAACACCTTATCCATTGTGCCTCGACTGGACGGGTGGTCAGCAACGAGAGGAAAACGAGTCAGTCGTACTGGCTCTGAAGATTTCTGGCGTAAATGAAGCCAGTGAAGTATACGAGCTCTCACAAGTTCATACGGTTCGGGATCTTTCTCTCCCAAAGCAGTCGGTGTCGGTCTCGCAGATGGCAACCAAGTACAGCTATCTTGAAGGGTTGCCATTGGAATCCTATGACAATGTTTCTCCACGAATCCTAATTGGAATCAACAACTGTCGTATAGGTCATGCTCTGAGAAGCGTAGAAGGAGGCGAAAACGAGCCGGTGGTGTCCAAGACCCGCCTTGGATGGATAGTATATGGACCCTGTTCGATGAAATCCGGAGCAACAAACTCTGGTTATAGTGGTTATCACAGTTTCCACATCTGCTCGTGTGTAAAGGAAGAAGAAACAGATCTAAATGCAGCTTTGAAGGCGTATTTTTCAATAGAGTCTATGGGGATCTGCGGTTCACCCAAATCAATACCTTCGAAGGACGAAGAACGTGCAATGAAAATTCAGTCTACCGAAACACGCTTGATAGGGGACCGCTACGAGACGGGGTTGCTATGGCGATATGATCAAATACACCTACCCGACAACAAGGGAATGGCCCTGAAACGGCTAGCTTGTCTGCAGAAACGAATGAAGCGAGATCCCGAGTTAGCAGCAGCGATGCGCATGAAGATATCCGAGTACGTGAAAAGTGGTTACTTACGCCGACTTTCGGAATCCGAGAAGGCAGAGAAGCATACTAACGATTGGTATCTACCGATTTTTCCTGTCACTAACCCGAACAAGCCGGGGAAACTACGGATTGTGTTCGATGCGGCGGCAAAGGTCAACGGTGTATCGCTAAATACGTTTCTTCTTACGGGACCTGATCAACTGGTGTCACTACTTGCCGTTCTGTACAAATTTCGTGAGTTCCGTATCGCCGTCGTGGGAGACATTCGAGAAATGTTCTTCCAAGTCAAGATGAGACAACAAGATCAGCGAAGTCAGATGGTTCTATGGATCAATGGGAATGCAAACGATGAACCTGAAGTGTACGTGGTGACAGTTATGACATTTGGTGCAGCATGTTCTCCGAGCTGTGCACACTACGTGAAGAATCGGAACGCAGATAGATTCGAGGAGCAGTATCCAAAAGCAGTCGAGTGTATTAAATACGAACACTATGTCGACGACATGCTGGCGAGTGTTGAGACCGAAGAACAAGCCGTGAAGCTAGCAAGCGAAGTACGATTCATTCACTCTAAAGGAGGTTTTGAGATACGCAACTGGCTGTCAAATTCTAGTTTTGTAGTCGAGAGTCTGCACGAGAAGCACAGCACAGAGAAAAACATGAGTTTTTGCGCGGAGATGTCAACGGAAAAGGTGCTTGGAATGTGGTGGGACACCATTACCGACACATTCACGTTCAAGTTGTCACCGAAGCACGACGTGGAGCTGCTATCCGGTGTCAGGATGCCTACAAAACGTGAAGTCCTGAGAACCTTGATGGCAATATATGACCCTATGGGGCTCATCAGCAATTTCCTCATCTACTTAAAGATACTGTTGCAGGAAATCTGGCGTTCCGGATGTGGTTGGGACGATGAGATTAATGGAAAGCTAGCCGAAAGGTGGATGACATGGATTGAAGCGTTGCCAAATGTCCACCAAGTCAGGATTCCTCGTTGTTATAGAATTGCAACGTCTGTTAAAGCGACAAAAAATGTTGAATTGCACATTTTCTGCGATGCTAGTGAAAACGGGATAGCTGCTGTAGCCTACTTCAGGTTCGAAGAAAAAGGGAAAGTGGAATGTGCGATGATTGGGTCAAAAACACGTGTGGCTCCTTTAAAGTTTCTCTCTATCCCTCGTCTTGAGCTGCAGGCTGCAGTTATTGGAGCTCGTCTTGCCGATTGTATTGGGAAATCGCACCGAATGAAGATCGCACGCCGTGTTTTCTGGACCGACTCCCGTGACGTGGTATGCTGGCTACGATCAGATCATCGGCGTTACAGCCAATTCGTGGCATTCAGGATCAGCGAGCTACTCGATATAACGCAAGTGGGTGAATGGAAATGGCTGCCATCCAAGAAGAACGTAGCAGACGAAGGAACGAAGTGGCAAAGGTTGCCGGACCTTCAGCCAAGCAGTCGTTGGTTCCACGGACCTGAGTTTCTGTGGGATACGGAGAACAAATGGCCTGGCGATAGTGAATATCAAGGTACAACTTTGGAAGAAATTCGTCCCAGTATTCTTCTACACAAAGTAACTGACTTGCTGGTGAGCTTCGAGCGCTTCTCGACATGGAAACGACTGCTAAGATCGGTTGGGTATGTTTATCGTTTCGTTATGAATCTACGTAAGCACACCAAAAGGGCACCACTTGAATCCGGTCCCTTAACGCAGGAAGAGCTGAACCTCGCAGAGTTCACTATCTACCGGTTGGTTCAACAGCAGGCTTATCCAGACGAAATTCAGTTAATCCGCAACAGCAGCACGGAGTCACATGCATGGGAGCACACCTTGCCGAAAACCAGTCCATTGCACAAGCTGAGTCCGACCATTGATGAACACGGTGTTTTACGAATGCGAGGACGCATTAGCGAGTGTGAGTGGCTGGACGAAGCTACAAAGAATCCTATCATACTTCCGAGGCAGAACTACGTGACCAACTTGGTGGTCGCTGACTATCACGCAACGTACCGGCATCAAAATCACCAAACAGCGTTGAACCAGATTCGGCTTAAGTACAACATTCCTCGTCTTCGTTCAGAGTTCGACCGAGTCCGAAGAAACTGTCAGCGTTGCAAGATTCGTCAAGCAAGTCCCAAGCCTCCAGCAATGGGCAACCTGCCACCTGCCCGGTTGGCAGCGTTTCAACGGCCGTTCTCGTACACCGGGCTCGACTACTTTGGACCAATGCCAGTGCTAGTCGGCAGACGTACTGAGAAAAGATGGGGAGTTCTACTCACCTGCATGACAACGAGAGGCGTGCACATCGAAGTCGCGCATTCACTGACGACGGATTCGTGCATCCTAGCATTACGCAATTTTGTAGCAAGAAGAGGTTCACCGCTGGAGATCATAAGTGATAGAGGAACAAATTTCGTCGGAGCCTCACGAGAGCTGCGCGAAACCTTGAGGATGGTCGACGAGGAAAGACTTATGGCCGAATTCGTCAGCCCAAATACGAAGTGGACATTTAACCCTCCAGCCGCACCACACTTTGGTGGCTGCTGGGAACGCCTGATCCAGTCCGTCAAGAAGACCATGAACGACTTCGACCCCCCGCGTTTGCCATCGGATGAAATTCTGCGATCCTTTCTAATGGAGATCGAGATGATTCTTAATTCGAGACCGCTCACTGACATACCGCTTGATAATGATACAGAACCCCCTCTCACACCAAACCATTTCCTGTTAGGATCATCGAATGGGAGTAAGCCCCCGATCACCTTCGATAACAGACCGGCTGTGTTGAAGCAATCTTGGAAGATGGCCCAGCTGTACGCCGACAACTTCTGGAAAAAGTGGGTGAACGAGTACCTGCCTACGTTGACCCGCAAAACGAAGTGGTTTCAGCCTGTGAAACCTATCGTGGAAGGCGATCTGGTGTTGATCGTCGATGGGAATCTCCCAAGGAACTGTTGGCCACGAGGACGCGTGGTCAATGCCGTTCAAGCCAAAGACGGACAGGTTCGTCGCGTAACCGTGCAAACAGCGACTGGACTTCTGGAGAGGCCAGCGACCAAGGTTGCGGTGCTTGATGTCGGTACAGAAGAGGGTAAGCCACTAGAATAGCAGTGGCGTACCGAGGGGGAGTGTCACAACCTTACAGGTTGCAACGCACCTTACGCGCCCCATCAACCTTGTTCCAGAACAACACCCAATGTTGACACTGGAGCACAATCGAAGAACCACCCTGTCAGTCGCTGATTACGTAGAGGTTTGTTGTAGGGGAAAACAAAATCATAACAAAGCAAAATATTAAATACGGTACACGTGAATAGGTGAGCAAGTCAGGAGTTTTTTTTTCTATTATTTCTATTATTAATGTCTTATAAAACCTAAATCTAGCTTAAATCGAGTCGTTATTAAATCTAGTGCTATAGCTATAGAATTGTTTATACAAACATATCAGGTAATGAAACCATGAATGAAGATGAAATTACAAACTAACCTAATTCTAAAACAAATCCCCACAGTCTAGATACATAAAACATTCAGTAAACACGGATGGTTGTCGACAGCACGGGCAAATTGTAGCACAGAAACACTAAACGTAAGTAATCACAGTAATCACTAAGGGATTTTATGATTAAGTAAGATTAAACACAACGCACCGAAATATTTTATCATTTATTTATGTTATACCATAGGGTAGTTGCCATGATATTGGGCTAAAACAACTTAGTCTAACAAATTGTTTACTTATTTCTCCCAAGGGATTTTATAACTCTTCTTCATCCCGTTTTCTACAACTACGGGAAATAAAGTTACGAAACCGGAAAAAATAATCCTGTGTCTGTTTTTTGTGCTGGCGCAACACTCTATATCTCGAGTCCTTCTCGCTCCTCTCCCCGCTGCACCGCAGAAGACCACCCCCCCCCCCCCCCTTCCCCGCCGCACGGGGGGGGTTTTGTTTTTTCCCACCCCCACCCCCCCCCCCCCTCCCCCCCCCCCCCCCCTTTTTTTTCTCCCCCCCCCCCCCCCCCCCCCCCCCCCCCACACCCCCCCCCCCCCCCCCACAAATATATTAATTTTTTTTTTTTTTGATTTATTTATTTTTTTTTCTTTCTCCCCCTCCGGGTAGCCCGTTTTTTCTCGTCCCGCGCGCACAATTTTATTACCCCCCTCTCTTTCCTCGCACGCCATTTTAACACCAAAAAAGAGAATCCCAAAAACAAAAAAGAAGCAACATTCTACACACACACACCTTCAAAATGAGGGGTGTTCAGGTTTTTTAAATGCAAAATTGAAAGAAATACGTCAAGTTGATATTGACCAAATTTTGACCGTATCGCCCTTTAAGTGCCTCGAATGCATTGAAAATGTTGCAGAAAGCCTATGGGGAATCTGCTCTATCTCGTGCACGTGTGTTTGATTGATGTAAGTCGTTCAAAGAGGGTCGGATGTCAGTTGAAAATCTGCCTCATGATCGTCGTCCAGCAACATCAATAAACGAAGAAAACATCGAAAAAGTGAAGAAAATTGTGCTGCAAAATCGCCGTGTTACCAAAAGAGAAATAGCTGATGAGCTCAACATATCAAATGGATCCGCTCATAGACGTGTGTCCGTGCGTCTTGTTTCAAAATTGTTGAATTTACTTCAAAAAGAGCAGCGCAAAACTGTCGCTAAGGAAATAAATATATAATTTTGTTGATTTCCAAGCTCATCGTTTTCGCACCAACCGGGGGAGACTTGGTCCTATACCCAATATATTTCATCATTTCATTATTTCAATTATTTATTATTACGGCTTATAATAATTTGAGATAACTCAATGCAAACGTCTTCAAAACTTGGCAGATCGACAGGCAATAGATGAGAAACCACCTTGTACCTCATAGCAAGATGCTTAGAGGCGGATGAGAAGATTTGATGAGCTAACTCCCCCTGATGAGCTACCTAGCCGGTAAATTTATCTTCGCAGATAATGTTATAAAACTTGGCTTATGGCGGTACTTCATTTGATTAAGGTTTCTTTAAGTTATTTTCAAACACTCTTTAGAACGATCAATCAAATAAGTCTAAAATACAACAGAACCAAATCAATTCCGTCATGCCTCGATGAAATTATCATGAAATATGAATCAAACCAATTTGCTTTTGAATTTTTACTTGAGATCGGGATAATGGAACATACATATCAGTCTCATATGTATTTAAGTTTTAGTTGAAATGACTATGCTGTCCAGTGTTAATGGGTATAAAAAGCAATGCATTCACATATAAATTCAATCCTAAACGGAATACGTCCAGAGCTCAAGTGAAATTATTTTTTCTTCTAAGTTTCATACATACATATATTCAACTAATGCCGCAAACAATACAAGCTCCACTCTGACTGCTTTTATCTTGAAAGGAACTTTACTAAATTGACTATAATTTACAATATTCACATGAAAATTGCACTAACAAGCTTTGTCATATTTGGTAATGCCTACTTGTTCATGTTATGTGATTATATGGAGTGTTGGTTAGTACAATAGACGATCAGCAAGTTCACACGAGTGATGAACATAAACTCAGAAAGAAACGACGAAGAACCATGCTATTCTTCATTTGCTAAATTGAATTTAGTTATTTAGAAAACGTACGTACATTCTCTGGTCTGCTTTTTCAATTGCAACCACTTTCTTTCATTGATAAACTTTACCGTTCCTCTTGCCCTTATTTTTCACACCACAGCTTGAATTGCATCAGATTGCTGAATACAGCCCGTCTGAATTCTGTGCGGTGTTCCTACGTTACTCCTATTGCTATTCATGAGCCGGAGTGAAAATTCTCGTTTCACAACCGCCCGCTTCTTCTTGTTTTCCGTTTTTCACGCTTCCGGCAGATGTGCCGGTCTGTTTTGAAGATCATTCCGCTTCCGCTTTCAACATGTGTGCACTTTCCACAGTGTTTGCTGACAGATTTCAAATTGGACCGGTTACCCATATCTTCACTTGTTGGTTTACTTGACCCGATTTTACACTCTTTTAGACTCCAAGCAAGGAAGCGAGCACTAATCTGTTGAAGTTATTTTGATCAAACTATAAGGATTTTTTTGACCGATTTTCCCAAAATTGTTCCAATGTGCATCGGACCTGGTACGATTTTTTCATCTATTTTAAAACTAGATATTGCACTTAAATTAAGTTCGGTAGAGGGGCTTACCCGTCTAGTCGGTAAATGAATTTTGAATAAGTTTCTTGTTTTCAATCCATCGCATGGTGAATTTGGAATGCATTGCTTATGTCGTATTGAACTATTGCGGTGAATACTAGGCAGGTTTGGTTTTCTTCCCCCGACATGTTTCATTGTTTGGTATTGATTAAGCCAAGCTTCAGTCGTAAAATACAACCAGTACTAAATGAAAAAATAAACGTCTGGGTTGACCACTTGGCGAAAAACAGCTTCAATTATTTACTCTCAACAGCTAGATTCCTTGCCTCGCAACGAGTGAATAGTTGCGAGCAAAAACAACAACAGTTCTACGTCAACAGCCTTTATTAAGGTTGTACGTGGTTAGGTAGCTCAATGGTCTTGAAGACGTTATTTTACTACAATTTTCAGTATTATCCCCAAATTCTCCATATTTGAATTCAGAATTCAGGTTCAGAATTCTAGTTGTCCTGACACTCAAAAAATTATTCCCCAAAAATTTTGTATTTGCCTGCTTCCCCATAATCATTATTTCTTAAAACTGCTAACGAGTGGTGAGGGGAGGGGGGGGGGTTGGTTAAATGTTAAATTAGGTCTTAAACGGTATCGATTATTTCCATTAAATTCTGTCTCATTACTCTGCAACATTTTATGCTCGTTTTTTTTTTTTTGGTATAACGTCCGATCAGGATAATGCATAGAGTATGAGTTCATAACGCATTGCTGACTAACGCATAAAAAATGCTTTTTCCTCCAAATTGATCCACCAAATAAAATGCAATTATTACATTATTTTTACTTTCGTTTGCATATATGATCCTACTGAGTGATTAAAAGTTATTATTTATTATCTAATGACACTCTACCAGAATGTGTGGCATTCGTGTCAGGATTATGATTTCTATAAATGTTAATTTAATTATTTAGATTTCATTGAATAAATTGCTGTTTTATAACACATTTCACACTTTTTTTTATTCTGGTTCGTAAGCTGGTATGTCGTACAGTAAACCATTGATTCCACAAGATTTTCTAGTTTGCGCATATCCTCTGCAATCCTAGTAAATTGTATACTGTTACCTGAACTCAACAGTAGCTGCATACCGGTTGTGGTGTATCAATTATTATTTATCAATTATATTATTATAGGTTCCCCCAAAAATGTTCCGGGAGCGGTTAATGTAGCCAATGGCCTTCTGAAGTTTATCAATATCATATTTATGAAAAATCATGAAGATAGAGCTGCCGCACGGCATGTTTTGGAGTTGAATCTGTAACGTTGGGCGTTGTATAATATATTTTTTGGTTCGGGTTCATTCGATTGAATTAGTTAGAATTATTTTGAATTAAGTTAAATTGGGTTTGAAAAGATTTGAATTGAACATCAAATATTGACAAGCTATATTAGGTTAGATGCACTATAGATTTATTTTGCATGTCGACTGGTTTGTGCATCGGCTAAGCTGAATGCTATAAAACTAATAAATGCAACAATAACTCCTAACTATGAAATAACCATCTTGACGAAACAAGGAAAAAAGCCAAAAGGAATCTTTATTCGCCATGCGGATTGTTTGCTGGCGCTTTGATTAAGCATAAAAGATAATTGTTTGATCAACATTTCTTAGCGACAAGAGGATTTAAGCTCGATCATTTCGCAACGATACCGGCTGGAGAACAGAAGTTATCGTGTAGTTTCGGAAGTCTTTTTCTAAATAAGTGAAACGTTGTTTCTAAGAGATACGTACCAAAGGTACTCAATAGGAAGAGTGAATTCCTTTTGTGAAGTGGTTAGAACAAACGTTTAATTCTTTTTTAGTTAATTTAAGTGTACGTAGTCTCCGGTCTGTGAGACCGATAAAGCGATATCTTCTCGAGGTACGCAACTTGTTTAACGTACCAAAAAAGGTAATTATTTATTTAAGCCATGTTAAAGTTACATAAGACTAAAACGTATCATTCGCGTTGGACGTTCCAGCGCTCAGGCGCTTTTTGTGTACGGGCTGGAATTTGCGATCTACGTGTTGGGGTTTTTGTGAGAACGATCATCACCAACTTTTGTCCGGGGAGCACGGACGGTACAACTCGAGCTCGGGAGCCCACTAAGGCCCGCCTTACGAGTTAGTTAAACGGAAGGGGGTGAAGATCGCTAGACAACGGTGCGAAATTTCACCCGACGGTCGCCAATAATCCGTCGTAATTCCACAAATCGTTACAACCCCTGTGGAAAGGTTAACAAGAGCGCGGTTTTAGTGATCCGTAGCCAAGTGTCGGACACCTCGCTCGGTCATAGCGGAAAGGTACGCGAAGCCGGGTAGCTTGGAAAAGCGGGCTTCTATATTGAAGGAGAAGGTCAATTCCGGACGCTCTCGACGAATTTAAAATTGAAAGCTTTCCGTCCAGCCGCCACTCTTTCCGCATCTGTAATTCGGCCATACTCCCCGAGCTCGTCTGCCATCGCTGGACGCCATTTCAGCAGAGACAGCGGTCAAGTTTTCAACGCCGCCCTCGTCATCGGGATTTGTCACCATCTACATCGTTGTCGTCGCTATCTACGTGGCCAGTACCTCGCGGGCATTAACTCAGATAGTCATCGAGAACTCGCCAAAAACCTGCGCAGGTATGTGGAAACCTTTTTACATAGCCATGATTGTTTCTAAGTGAATATATTGTCCGTAACTGAATGTTCTGTCCAACCCGAATGAGTCGCGAATAACCGGATAATAAATGTATCAGATTATGTTATGATTTGAAGTACTGGGTTGAAATTTATGTTCGTTTTAGGCAGTTCCGATAGAATTGACTCCTCCTTAAATCCGTTTCCGTTCCCGTTAGCTCATTCGGATCAAGCGAGTTTAAATTTTCGGTCATGGGGGGGGGGGGGGGGCGGGCGGTAATCAAGCAGGATGTTTTCCTATTTCGTGGTTATTCAAATAGTGTTTGTGCCTTGGAGCTAAACGCCGTTCACGAGTCCCCTGAGGCGACTGTCTCAGAAAGATCGGGCAAATACCAAACGACAGGTGGCCTCCTGCTAGCAGGAGTGGCGCTAAAGCCATCTTGTTTCGAAAACCTCGTGAGAATTCTCCGAACGGTTACAAATCGTAAATGGCCTCTACTACAGGTTTCCCCGGGGACGTTCCAGTGGTTCCAAGAGTGGCCAATGTATCCAATGGCCTTCTGAAGTATATCAATATCATATTTATGAAAAATCATGAGGATAGAGCTGTCGTACGGCATGTTTTGGGATAAATTTACAGGATCAGAGTTTACAATAAGATTTTTGATGAAAAACCAAAAAGAAAGAGGTAAAAAAAACATGGCATGTTTTGTGTAACATAAAGAGTTATCCGCATCCATGACCCTTTATCGAAACCTGTTCCACGGAAATGGCCATATTTCGGTCAATTTAAGGCCGATTCTTGTAATCGACATTTCATTCGCTTGGTAATTTTGTTTTTTCGTGTGTTTACTAAAAACAATGTTTGACAACGGCATCTTGTACAAAATCTCATCACAAATTCAACATGTGAGATGGCCTCTTCGGAAACTCGGAACAACTCCAGTGATGGCCAATTATGTTACCAAGATATAAAACAAAAATAATTTTCCAGTCGAATGCTTTTTGGCGAAATTAAATCGGATAATATTTCATGAAGTTAGAGCACTTCAAAGTTGATCAAAAATTTGCCTGTCCCGATCATTTTGTCCATCCCCTGTACATATATGGGCCACTTCTAAGAAAGATTTTAAAATACAGTACGACTTTTATTCAGAGCATGATTACAAAACAATGGAAAAAAAATTGAAAAACTGCTATGCTCGCGTGAATTTTTTTTCTGAAACCCAATAGTATCATTATTTTAAACCTAAAGATGAAATTTATATCATCGTCAAACAATTCTCGTTCTCCAGCGATGAAACATGTGTGAAACTGTAAAATAATCGTAAGCAATAATTTATGTAGTCATTGTGTTTAATAAAAACAAATTTGAAAATAAATGCATTATTTTAACTTCCATTATATGATGTAAAACAGCTAAATAAATTTATTAAAATATCTTCTGATTGATGGGGACGCATGGTTGGCAAGTTCCTTTAAGTAATGAAAACGCGTAATGGATAGTCAGCAAGTCCTAAGAACATAGCATCTTTTAAAAAACTTATCTCAAAAACTAAAATACATACATCGCAAATTTTTGAATATGATAGGTAAAAATGTCCAATGCTTTAAGAAAAAATATAAAAACGAGGGAATGTTTTGGTCCTGAGACCCTAAAAACCTTAAAAAACTAAAAGAATCCATGTTTTCTTAATCAATGATGCAGTCAAAGTGATGTTTTCCTATTTTTCCTCAAAATAATGTTTTATTTCCTTTCATTTGCATTTTTATTGATAAAATTGTCCCAATGGTTCATGATTATTATGATTTTTTGAAAAAAATAATTTTTGAAAAAAGTCAATTTTTTTGGATCACCCTAAAGCAGAAACGGCCACCCTAATAACGAAATAAAAAAAAATACGGGTCGAATATTTGTTTGAAATAAATTTATTTGATGATACTAATATGTTTGAAGTAGATATCGATTTATATGTAGATGATGTAGATCTTACGCAACGTTCAGGGTTAGAAATCCGCAATCACTATGTCTTTACAGGCAGAACGGTATTTTTCATGGCAAAACCATCCGTGTTTAGCGCCACGGTCCTCAAATTTCGAAAGAATGCCAATAACTATTACATGAAACAAAAAGCTCTTTTCAGGGCTACTATTCTGATTTTGAAAGAGTGTTATACTGAATTATTATAAGAGTTTGCTCATTATATGCGCATGACCTACCTAATTCGTGAATCCTGTCTGATCCTGATTTTAGCATTTTTACCAAATATTTCTTAAAATCATGTTTCAGTATTTAAAATAACTAAGGGTCGTTTAAAGTTTGCTTACCTTTTGCAATTGCGGCCCGCTTGTTGCTGGCATGTTATGATTTTCTTCCCTATTACAGACATAATCTTATTATAACAAGTTGTTCCATGTTGGTAATATTCTCTTCAAATTCCGATAAGTGCTTGAAGGTGTCTGTTCGTTTTTTGACGTAGGACTACGTCTGTGTTTTCAATACTGGGGTACACGTTCGAATTGCGAAAATTTGGAGCGTCACGAAAAATATATAGGTTTTGAACGTTAATAACTAAGTCATTCCACGATTGATTTCCAAAATGTTTGCACCAATCGATCGGAACATTTTCTACGCTTCGATTTAAATATTTAAAACTATTGATTTTTAACATTCAACTATTGAAATTAACGCAAATATAAGGTGATGTCTTATAATGCCGATTTTTCAGAGTAAATTTACCAAATACACAGTACTTTGCTAGCACAGACTTCATATTTAAGTAAGGAACGTCTCCTATGCATCAGGAAAAGATATTTAAGGGGGACACGTTGGAATTTTCCTTCAGTCTTTCAGCGATCTCGAAGATGTTGAGTCAGCGCTCGGCTACGCACCGTCAAGTCGACCATCGACCGACTCTATTGCCAAGTAACATGTCTGGCCGTGACAAATTTACAGTCGGATTGCAGCTCCCACTCGGTCACATTTACCGTCTGCTCTGGAAGGGCACTACACCGAGTGCGTTGGTGCCGGAGCTCCCGTCTACTTCGCTGCGGTGATGGAATACCTGGCCGGTGAAGTGCTCGAGATGGCAGGAAATGCCAACCCGCGACAACAAGTAGACCAAAATCATACCACGTCACATGCAGCTGGCCATCCGCAACGACGCAGAGCTGATGAAACTTTTCCGGTGTGAACATTTCACAGAGTGTTGTATTTTTCAGGCTGTCCTGCTGTACAAGAAGGCCGAGTGAAAAGCCTAAGTTCAATTGGAACCATGTTCTCCCCGTCAACTAAAATCCGTCCTTTTCAGGACGAACAAATTAATTTGCCTATCTAAAGAGTTTGTTAATTTGAAGTTTCTCTTGCGTTCATCAAAATTTACATTCCCACGCACCGGCTCAACATGGCATAGCTTTAAAGGTCGCGTCCCGGAGTAAATGGCTAAGCACGTTTGATAACCAACAAACGAAATATATGTCCATATCTCGACTCTCTTTGGATAAGGTTTTGTCCCTGAAAAGGGCATTTTTCTTTTGCAAAAGGTGATGTGAATTTAACCTCCGAAACCATACAGCGTGATGATTTCATTTCCTCGCTGGTGTCTGGCGCAACTAGTGAGGCCCGTCGCCTTTTGTAAAATTTGTTTCGCATTGCCTTTGTGTTACCGTCAGATCGACCATGTAGTTGAGTTCGTTGTTATTCCTAGTTGTGCATAGCGGATTAGTTGCTGGCAAGTAAATTAGGCATATTTCTGTTAAGAAAATCATCCGTCTAGCGTGCAGTAATTAAAGCTAATTATTGTGGCGCAATAACTGAATTTCGTCCCCTTTGATGCAATTTGTATCACATTGCCTTCGTTCGTACCGCCTTCTTTCGTGCACTAGCATCCGACGCCATTACCTAACAGCTCTTAGCAGAATATTTTGATTCAGTCTTACGACAGCCGTTAAGCTGTGCAGTGGTCTTAGGATCGCAGTTGGCGGCAGCAAGCACCATGGAGCAGTCGTTGCCCGGAGTAGCGTTGGTGCAGTTGGCTGTTGGTGCCGATGCGCCCGCCAACCTCGCTGCGAGAAACATGGCTGCTGAAACCTACGAGTTGGCGGGAAAAAGCCGCCCGTGACAACGAGACAAGAATCATCCCACGTCACCTGCAGATGGCCACCCGCAATGACGAGGAGCTGAACCAAGAAGACCAAGAAGAAAGCCCAAGGTCAATCGTGAACCATGTTTCTCCCCCGTCAATTAAACCACAACACAACTTTATTTTATACAATATACACCTATATCCGTCCTTTTCAGGACGACCAAATCAGTTTGCCAATTAAAGAGTTTGTTTGGTTGAATTTTTCTCTTGTGCTGTTGGAAATTTCAATTACCGCGCCCCGGCTGAACATAGCATTGCTTTAAATGCCGCGTACCGGAGTAAATGACAAAGCGCGTTGAACAACCAACGAACGAAATTCAAGAACGGATAATTCGAGCCGAACTGCAAATTAAGGTTGTACTGCGAACGTTTAGTGTATGGGAATTAGATGGAAATTAGAACAATCAAGCGATCTAGATTGCACATTTCTGCGTAGTCCTACGTCACCTTTGCGCACAACCCCATTGGGCTGTACCTTATAGTTTTTTATCACATCAAGTAGTTATTCCACCTGCTACAGAGAATCGTGTGCTTGGAAGTCACATTGAGAATTTTACTATTCAAATTAGGTTCGTAGTTGCAGCGCGCTTTGGGATCATCCTTACCTTAGATCCATCCTAATAACATAGAAGGACATAAAGTACATTTTTCATCTTTTTTTGTTGTTATGATATTATAGTATATTATTGCATAAAAATTGGTTTCAGGTTATCGAAATTTGGGATGTACTGTCTTTTTCATGATGTAACATGTGTTACATAAGTCCTGGGAATACTTTCAGGCGTTTATTTGACAGCATTAACAAACACACAGATGTCAAACAATGTACTAAATGTCACGTTCATCTGTGTTCCTACTGAGCTGTCAAACTCAAATTGCGCAGTAGTTTCCATTAAAAATGTCGTACAAGCTGGATTTACGAGCACAAGTCGCCAACCTTTTTGGACGGCTTAGTACAAGTGAAATTTTGAGCGTGTTCAAAGACGAGCCAATATCAAAATCAACAATACACCGTGTTTGGAAAGATTGTCGTGATCATAAAAAACCGGAAAATAAAAAGAAAAGTGGTCGCCCAACAAAATTGAGTGCCAGAACAACGAAAAAACTGCTGTCAAGCGCTGAAAACAAGGTTGGCCAATCAACACGCAAATTAGCACGAAAATGTCATGACAGTCCATCGTAATCTATCGGAAACGTCAGCGTGCACCAAAATATACACAGCAACAACTCGAAAAAATACCAAACTGCTGCCGTGCACTTCGTCGCGAGCATTTTGGAAATGGAAAGTGCATAATTTTGGATGATGAATCTTACTTCACGCTTTCGCACCATGAATTGAGTGGTAACGATGGTTTCTATACTGCTAACATTAAAACAACACCAGACGATGTTAAATATGCCAGCAAATCTAAATATGAGCCAAAGGTGTTAGTGTGGGCAGCCATGTCATCTAAGGGTATCTCGGCGCCTTTGATACGCCCAAACAAGGCCAAAGCTGTCAATTCTGACGTGTATATCAGCCAATGCTTGCCGAAATTGAAGCAATTCATCAACAAATATCACGCTGACGACGAAATCATGTTTTGGCCGGATCTTGCAAGCTTTCATTACGCGAAAAAAATATTAGATTGGCTAACTGAGCAAAACATACCATTTGTACCGAAAAAGGACAATCCACCTAACGTGCCTCAGGCTCGTCCAATTGAAAATTTTTGGAGTGTTCTCAAACGTATGGTGTACGACAATGGCTGGGAAACTAGCAATGAGCAACAATTGGTTAATCGAATCAAGCGGAAGATGAAAGAAATAGACATAGACACCGTCCAGAACCTGATTCAACATGTTCGCCGTACACTGCGTAAAATCGAAGATAATGGTCCATTGAGCGTACTGTAAATATATTTTTCAACAATTTATTAATAGAATAAAATACCCTGAAGAGCATTTTAAAATCCGATTGTTTGATTTCAAGTACCATGCTTTTGATTTTTTCCCAGAACTTATATTACATATGTTATTTCATGTCTTCCAAGTCTTCAGGTTATTTAAAAAAAAATGTAAATTTAAAATTCATTTTTTTTCGCATGGCTGTTGTCTAAATGTTCTGGTTCATAGTGGATGCGCAAGTTTGTCTACAATTGCTGCAACAAAACAGCAGTCGGCACACATGTAATTTTCAGTTCATATTATAATGCCCCTTCACTATATATATTATCTTATATGACATTGTTTATTCATAACCATTACCATTCATCTTTTTTAGCATCATCATTACTATTTTTATCATTATTTGTGTTTTCGTGATTTATGAATCAACATAAAACTATTTTTTTCTGGTCCTCCAGTTGGCAAAGGTGCAGCTACAAAGCAATACAATGTTGGAGGTGGCTGGGTTCGATTCCCGGTCTGGTTTTTTTTTTTTTTTCGTTAAGCAAAATTTCTCGACTCCCTAGGCATAGGGTATGATTGTACTTGCTGCACAATCATACTAATGCAAAAATGGTGCCTGGCATCGAAAGTTCTCAATTAATAACTGTGAAAGTGCATTTAGAACACTAAGTTGAGAACAAGCAATAAGCGAATTGTGAAAGCAATATGCTTGAAAAGCTAAAAGAAGAAGAAGAAGAAATATTTTATAATTTTTACCTAATAGCTTATATAATAATTAATAATTATCATTTTGATCCTTTCTTCTCCTCTCATGATTCAGAAGTATCTAGTGCCTTGAATACTAGAAGCTGCAACGGAATCTGTGGTACTCTTTTGCACTTATTATGTACTGAATATATTTTTCTTTTCCGGTTTGCAAGTGGACATGTTACCGAATCTGACAGATTTGGATAGTTTCTGATTTACAGTTCAATCTTTGTCATTACTTTATCATAACTCACAACATCATTATATTTGATAATATTGATTTATTGATTTTAATTCATAGATGATTTAAACATTACTTATTGTTTTCACTTTTTTTAAAAACACTATTTAAAAAAACTTTTTGAGCGTATTAGCAGAACTATTGTGTTTGGGAAACAAGGAGAATTTAAAATTAACACTTCATATGATCACTTTAAAAAAAATAAAAATAAAATATTGAAGCACTTTTTCAAAATTATCACTAGTAAACGCGAGCAAATTCCTTTAAATTCCACTATAGGAAGCTTCTCTTTTGACAGATAGGCCTATTTCGTCTGCGACTTACAGACTTCTTCAGTGTCGAGTGCTCGACTTGAAGGGAACATCACAGTAGGTCTAGTATTTATAGTAGGTTTGTTGATACCTGAATGTATGAGGTAGAGTGTGTGAGGGGGTATACTGAATGTGTTTATGTGTGTACCTCAAAGGTTGTTTGGTACCTCAAAGGTTGTGTGTTGAAATGAAAGGATATTAATTCCTACTTCGTTTGAAGGTAGTCAAATTGGCGTTGTGTTGTTTTTGTGATGTTGGTAGAAATTTAAACAGCCACGAATATCCGTTTCCTTGATCCTTGTTAAGCAATTTTTTGGAATTTTGTTTGTGGATTGCTATGCTTTCCGCTACATTTAGTTTCCAAGGGTTTGTGATATGCCTTAAAATTTGTATGTTATTTAAGTTTAAAAAATGTTCTTCTTTGAATATATGTTCAGCTACTTTTGATTTAAAATGGTGTATGATCCCTTAAAAAAAAAAATTGAGTTTTTATTGAACTGTTATATTCTCTACAATACTCTCCTACAGGTCAACGTGACATTTCCGAGATCCATATAATCGTACACTAAAGAGCGGACTTTTGATCCAAAACTGCTCATTAGCTGAGCACAGAATGCTTGCCAATGATTTTTGATATTTTTTTTTTCGGTCTCTTTCAAAAATTTTGATGGAATCCGTTGCCTTAACATGTTTGCGCAAATATACCTTTGTCAGATCCCAAAAAGTTTCAATTGGTCTTACCTAGGGACAGTTTAGACGAATCATCTCGTTGGGTACGAATTCGACTCCGATGGCTTTCTATCAGGCTACCGAGACCTTCGCGTAATGCACTGATGCCACATCCGATTATGTTTCCGGATCATGGGGAGCAGGCGCCGTTCCAAGCATTCCCGAACGTAAATTTCAGCAGTCATCGTATCGGTTGTTACAAATGGATTTAAAAACATTCCACACTCACAAACTGCTTGCCAAACCATTGCAGTTTGACCAGCACGGAACGTGTAAAATTGACCATCCGGAAGCGTCTTATAATCTAAATTCACGTAGGGTTCATCATCCATAATTACGCATGCAGATTTTCTACCCAGCAGTTTATCGTATAATTTACGGGCCCTTTGGTTTGACAGATGCTGCTTGTTTTTCACTTCGTTTTGGCCTCTTCTGCTTCTTGAAAGTCCATAGTCCATTTTGTGTCTTTGCTCGGTTGACGATACTCTTCGAAGTTCCCAGCTTTTTTTGCCACATCTCGAACGGAAGTACCCTTTTTACGGGCGAAAGCTTGCGTGACGATCTGTTTGCGCTTTTCCGGAGAAATGCTTCGCTTTTTTATGAAAAGTAAATGCACCGGCACTTGAGACTGAACTTGAAATGTAAACAATGATACACAGTAATGATCAGCTGTTTAAAACGTCATCTGGAAGCAACAATGGTGCATCAAAATCGTTCTTAGATTTTTTGGGACACCCTACAGTAGAAGCCTTGGAAGCTCCTCTATTAATTCATCCAACAACTTAATTGCATTTTCATCCCTCAGTTTAGGGTATACTGAGGTGACTGTAATTTTCATTGGAGCATGTAGTTTTATAGCGATAGCTTTAATTTTAGTGCGGATATCAATTTGTTGAAGAGCGGGTCCTTTTTTATGGCTATTACTGCACCTTGTCGGCCATGTGCTCAGAAACATGCGTTCATAATTATTTCCCAGAAAATTGGATCCAATTTTGAAGTTATCAACATGAAACAATTTCAAGCACATGACGAAAGGTTGATAGTTTCTGGTCAAAATCTGAAGTTCGTGTACTTTGAATCGGGGTCCACATATGTTCCACTGAATCGCAAAGGACGATGTTTTATGTGCGATCCAATGGCGTTGGGTTCGGAGTAAGCCGAAGTTTGTGAAGGTGATTGTGGCGTGGTGTTATTCTGGTCGATTTCCAACTCGGCAGAGTTCAACCAGGGCGGTTTTCTTGGTGAGTTGATGTTGATCTTGTGAAGTAGACATGGTTGCGATACGTCACTGTTGACACCTGGATCTGCTGAGGTTTTGGTGGAAATAACCGATGTGGGAGACGGGTAGCTCATATGTTCTGTGTTCCTGGGGAAATCCACTTTCAGTGTTGAGGTTTCTGAATTCAATACGTGATTTTCTGTCCATTGCACGGAAAAAAAATCCGAGCCCAGATGCGTGAACTGCAGTCATGAATTCGAGAACAAGCTAAAATAAACCGTGAACTGAATCACGTAATCATGAAATAAATAATGTGTAAAGAGAAAAATCCTGAAAATGTCAACTAGTTCACATTTCGTTTTCATTTTCAGGAACGCTTTTTTTCTGTGTGTAGTGTGGTGGTCGACATTGCTCTGCCATCTTTCATTGTTTAGTGCAGCGTAAGTGGGTAAAAAAGTGGGAATTGATTTTTTCACAGATGGAAGAAAAGGCGAGATACTCTCCCGAGAAGCGGGCAGATCACGCCGACAGCTGCCAGAGTCTCGTCGGATTTCTCCGGAACATCTCGGGTCAGGGTCGGCGTGGGAAGCCTCGCGCTTGATGAATCGTGATTTAAGACGAAGCTCAACTCGCTGGTTGACGCTTCAATGTTGAATTTGTTGATGTTGTCATATTCCGCAGCAGTTAGAGCAGGTTACTTTGGTGTTATGGCGGCCGAGTTTAAAAATTGGTGATTAACGGGTTGATGAGAGAAAACGAAAGGAGTATTGCAGGTTCCTCCTTTTCAATCCGCTTCTTTGTTTGTTTACATGTCATTAGCGTAATATTCAATCGTTGTCCGGAAACAATAATATATTTACACTATATATTTGCACTATTAAATTCTTTATAATTACACAATAAATTTGTCATATTTCGAAAAAAATTCACTTGATGCTTTTGGATATCGGTTGAATGATTTCTGTGGTCATCAACCGTCGTGGTTTATGACTATATATCGAGCGAAATTTAGCGGCACCAGTGTAACGCGTGTTTTAAAACGAACGTATCTCGAACACAAATGTGTGATTATCGAGCCAAAAATGAATAGCTCATGACAAGCGTAGAACACGTCAAAACTTGTCTTTTTATGCAGTATCTTCTTGCACCCCTCCCAATAAATTCAATTCACTAGGGTTTACGAACTAAAATACGTTTAAGTTTTAAAGCATAAAAAGTAAGACCTTTCGAAATGTCAAATAAAATAGATCTTTACGTTAAGTGGCATAAGACTTACAAAAATGCCCACTTTGAACTGTCTGGGGCTACAGCTCAACAGAAAGCAAACAAAATCTGAAGTCAAATAAAGACGGAGAATGAGACATTCGAGGGTCTTGAAAAAGCATTTGACAATCAAATCAACGCCTTATGAAGTGACTAGGCTTCGTAAGCAAATTGTTTACAATAGTGATTACATCATTTTCGTCCAATTTCTTAATAGTATCAGCTTTTCTAACTCCAGGCGGTGGAGAAATAGGACCATCGCTATAGCTTAGATAATCAGAAGACTCTCTATCTCTCTGGCTGCGGTTTTACATCCACAGATTTGAATCCTGCAACATCTGTCGTAGATTTTACTTCCAAACAAGACGAATCTGATTCACTAATCAATCAGTCTATGAAGACTCCCAAAACTCCAACTCAACAGGATTTCATCGGAGATATCAGTGTTGCGAGCAAAGAGGATGCACTGATTGTGGCTAGAGATACTGGACTTGATGATGTGGCAAATCCTGACATTAAGAAGGTAAAACTGCACATTTCACAAAGGAGCAAAGGAGCAGACCCTGATGTTGATTAAGAAGAATGCTGAGTATCAGAGAAAATTCCGGGAGAATCGCAACAAAACAATTAGAAGATCGAAGTAGGTCACGCTCGGAGACTGACATGTGTGCTTCGCTACTTATTACTTATTTTCGAGAAAATTTGATACTGGAGTTGATGAGTAGTGTTAAATGTTTTTATTTTGATGAAGATTCGGTCACCAAAGCGTTAAATGTGGTCTACCACGAGGCTCTCGCCTGGTGTGGAAACAAAGTGTCCCCGCTGGAGACGGAATTCCAGAAATACAGCTTTCCGGCAGGAGGAGCTCGTGTTCAGCCGCGTCACTCGGAGATGTTTGATTCATGGTCCACAGCAACGGAATGTTCTGAAAATCCGGGTGAGCTCTTACCATTTTATCCTTTTGGACACACTCCCATTTGTTTTGTTTTTTTGGATTTTTTTTTTAGAATAGTTTTTGTGTATGAAAATTATATTTTTCGTGTGCCTCAAATGGTGAGTTGATAAAAAATGGATTTTATTTATTATTTCGTTATAATTTTTTCATCATATCATTGTGTATTATTTGAAATCATATTAAATTTTCAGGATGTAAAATTTCAACTTTTATAAACATGTCAATATATTCGCGTTTTAAATATCTAAATATTATATTTATTCATTGATATTATTAATAGGATACATACAAGTTTTCACATACATGAATTCATGTTTAGGTTGAAGGTTGGAAGCATTACTTGAAGTCATCGTTGTGTGCTCGGGTGTTTTTTTTTTCATATTATTGCATAGTTTGACCTTAACGTTCCAGTATACATTCATTAACTACTGGTTGAGATATATAGCTGCATCTTATAATTAATTGCATATCATTATTATTTTCATTTGGAAAATAATAATAGCAATAATAATGAAATTTTAACTGCGCCAAGATTTCAAGGAAGGTGATTCCAGGTTGTATAGATATTTTATTGCATCGTATCATTAAGTATTTTTCTATTAATTTAGATCAGCGAATATTATTTTATTTAATTTTTATATTCATAAATGCTGTACTATCTTGCTACGTTCGTATTGGATTAGATTAGATTAGATCAGTGACCAACCAGTGGATGTCATCATTTAGAACTATGAGATCCACTACAAATGAGTAAAATGGTGCAAGGAATCGGAACAGCACATCGACATTTTAGATGAACTATTCTGTATGTATAATTTCAGGTCATCCATGGAGTTTTCAAGTTTTGTTAAATAACTTTCAACATTTTTCTCGTAGCTATGACATATTGTATACTTTTTTAGGTTCATAATAAATACGCAAATCCTTCTACTTTTTATTCTTATAATATTACGTTATTACGTTACGTTACGAAGGGATATTCCCTTCACTATATTTTATATAAGATTCTATATGACATTGCATATTGATTTTACATTTTTATTATAATCATTCCATATTTTTATTATCATTACCATATTTTTCATTACTCGGATCTTCATTATTTATTTATATATGATTTTATTATTCTTACCTCGGAGCGTATGGTACGGTACGGTATGTTATGTATAGGTTAAATATTATGATATCAAATTTCAGGTGAAATTATACAAGGCTCAAGCTGAAGAGTATAGAAAGCATCCAGATAGTCAAATTCTGCGTTTTGACTATTCGGAATATTGAATAGGTCACTTCATTTCTGGGTGCCGATCAGGTGGTTTTCCTTAGCCAGGACGATAAGGCCAAAGTACCCATTGGAATGACAGCAGCACGTAAATAGTCACCACTACTCATGCACCTGGAATACCACGTTAGCTTACCAGACATGACGGGGTAGTAGCCGCGGAACATAAGCTTACTCCTTCTGTCTACAGCGCGATTTTTATGAAATCACATGGCCTTGGATTTCCAAAAGCTGTTACGTACTCCGAGCCAACCTATATTGCCATCAGGCATCTGAAGCATTTGTTTTCTAATGTTACAACACATTTGCACGATTTAGATGATTTAATGCATCTTGAAACATTCCTCCTTTTTATGAAAACTACGGATGTGAACAATGAAACCTGTCATGATATTCTTTGTGGATGGTGGACCTTGGATGAGAATCCAAGGTTTGCGTCTTATCAAAGAAAATATAGATTGAGTGAGTTTAATTCACTTTTATTACCCAAAAGTTATTGCTTATGCCGTGAACCATTTTGAGCATCACGATCTTGATGCTCGCCTCAAAATGCCCAATTTAACTTCAGTGCGCGTAATAACCAATGCGCGTTTAATCGTGTCGACCGAAAAATGGCACCACTTAGTTAGCAACTGACACTTCATCTGGGATGTTTATAATGATTGAAATTAATGTTAACTGTATCTGAAAAATGCTCACTATTCTGAAACAAATAATTCCTCAAGCCGTTATGGTATAGTTTAAAACCATTGAGTACGAAAAGTATATATAAGTACGTCCCTCATGAATTTACAGACAAATTATTTTCAAATTATTTTGACCTGAATCCAACAAAAAACTAATTTCTGCTATGATATCGACAAACATAATGTTTCATTTAAAATAATGTAACATTCTTCGGATTAAAACCTCTTCAGCTTGGCAGCATTCCATTCAGCTTGTAAAGATTTGCCCGTCATAGCATATCTATAGAATTGGTAAACCTCCCCTCTTGAAAAGAATCCATCACAAAGCTACGGAAAACTTCCTCTCGAGTATCTCATTTTCATGGATCAGCTCACGCTAAACAGATAACGCCGTACATAATTGAAAGACTTCTCCTTGTCAAATCTGTTTCCTTTTCGCACTTGCACAGTTCGATCTACATAGCTTCTACATCCTTCGACAACAACAGCAATGTTCAACGAACGGCAGCAGCAGAAGCGAGGTGAAAAGGCCGCGCGTGCTACAGCTTGCATTGCCCATTTTCCCAAACTGACTCTCGTGTTCGCCTTGGTCCAAAATGGGAGCATTTCTCGCGAAAACTCCATTCATTAAATTTGCAAACAACACCCTGGATCCGTAGATAGTAAACCAAGCAAAAGCATCGAGGAACATTGTGGCGATGAATTATGAATTAATTTTATCTACGTTCCCAGCGGGCTCTGTACTTCACTCACTCACTTTCGGTGGGAAATTTCTTAGATTCACCACGGCTTTCAAATGCACGCTAAGGGTTGAAGGCAATGTGGCATCCCGGATGGTTGCTGCCGTTACGCCATCATTTGTAAGACCATAGTTAACGGCGGAAGTAAAAGCTATAACACTTTGCCATGCAGTTGCCATAATTTTTCGACCAACTTTTCTTTCAGCATCGGGTGCAGTTCCTGATGTTTGGCTCTTGTTGTTTGCACCCCCCCTCCCCTCGCTATGGCCACCACCCAGTTTGGTATACTGTCGGATCCAACTTCTGCCTCAATCTTTTGTTGGTGTGAAATTATTTTCATCTTTACGCTCATTACTTGCATCATGCAAAATATCAACCCATGTTTGAAAGTTCCACACCATAAATGGAATCTAGACTGTTCCAAAAAGTTTAGATACAGTTTCTTCGTAACACAAAAAAACGACCATACTGTTCTTTTAGGAATTTAATTCTCAAGCATAGTAAATAACAATGTTTTCTTTAAAACTTCATTTCAGTTTGCTTGATTTTTCTTAGGGTAGAAGAGTTCTCTATTTTTTCCTTCTTAAGCTTCTGAAGAGTGCTTCCTCCTACCATGTTTAACACTTTAGGCCAATCTTACTCTAAATTTTTAAAAACTATCCGTCGGTTTCACGTATTTTGTCAGCTTTACCTTCGCCACAGCCCAGAATTTTCCACTGAGCAGATTGGTGCATTTATCTCCTTCGGGACAAATACGACATTGTTCCTTTTGTACCACTTCAGCGCACCTTTAGATAATGGCAGGAAACAAGATTAGGCCAAAATATAATAGGCTAGTTATGCTGTTTGATCATGGGTAGCAACTTTTTTCGCAGACACTCCTTCACGTTGATTTTACCAGTCATTGTGTTTGCCGCAATGAATGGACGATATATTTTTCCACATCCACCAACGGCCTCCTACAACATTATCTTCTTACCGAATAAGCCGATATAAGTGGCCTCCATTTATCCAAGAGCATCCTTTCCCTTCGGCAAGGTATAAAACTGCGGATCTCACAGAGTTTTATAATCAAGTGTCATGTAGGTTTCATCAACAATGTTAACACTGCCCGATATTTTGGTCAGCAGTTTGTCGAACAGCTTCCAAGCCCTCGGTTTCACAGATTCAGCCTGCTTGGTGCTCTGTTTTGACTGCTCCGACTTCCAATGAGTCTGCATGCCCATTTTCTCCTTGGCACGCGTAACTTAAGTCGAAGTACCTGACTTATTATGCCATGTCTCACACTGATGCCGTGTTTTTCAATACTGTCTAAGGGAATCTACGAAAGAGCACCTTTAAACTGCCCCAACATCTTCTTCCTTAGCCAGTTTTCTTATCTAAAGACAAAAAATAATAATAGCATCAGTTTCATTTGAATGTAAACAACAGGTCACGGTCAAAATTTTGTTGATTACTGCATGCAATTTGAATTGACGGTTAATCGTGTATTTATAATTATCGGAACAGTCTATATGTGTAGGCTGGTATACGTATAGAGTAGAATGCGAATAGATGTAAGGGAAAAAGTGAACATTGATTCCCCTCAAAACGGAACTTTTATAAAATGTTCATTGCCACGAAAAACTATCCCGGGCAATGTTTTTGCTCAGAACACTTTGAAGCGGACGAAGTTCGAGCAATGCGTATATGGAAGATAAGGGCACCCAGAGGGGATCATAGATAAATGATTAGATGTTTGGTATAGCTAGCATTGTAGAACCATGATGAGTGCTGAATAAAAATTGAGTTTTACATCGAGTTGCATAGATACAACATTCTTTCCAATGAGCTACATAATGTATAGTGTAACGGTTCCCGTGGTAATCTCAATTATCTCTCTTTATTCATCATATATCTTGCAGTCTCTTAATCCAGGGTATACCCAAAATAAAAAAGCAAGATTGTAATGCAATTTCGCATGATTTTGTTCCATTTCCCGCAATGGATCGTAACTTAGAGAAAAATGCAACATTGGTTGTGCAACTCAGCAATTCGCTTTGAAAAATTAAATGTGTGCGTGAGGTCTTGCAGTGGTATTAGTTGATGAGTGTGAGATTGGAGTCCGAAATTCCGATGGCTCACAAAAGTAAAATTTAGACTCGACTTCGAGAAATCGAACCGTGGCCGACAGCGTGGCGGGCCATTATGGTATCAATTCAGCCTCTTGAATAAGTTGTAAGGAATGGAATAAAACACCCTACAGTTGCTTCGATTGTCGAGGCACTCGGCGGTACAGCAATGAAGCAAATGGATATTTTCTCGACCAAGTTGTGTGCAACCTGTCACTCAAACACACTTGCATGGCTTCGTTAATTTCATAAAACGCTTTGTCGATCAAGTAGGACAAACTTGATGAGAGGGAGATCGGAGTCCGATGATGAATGAAAAGTTGCGGCATTCTGTAGTATCGACTCACCCATATTGAAAAGTTCTTGATGATTAAACTAAGACCCTACAGTTGCTTCGACTGCCAAGGTACTAGACGGCACAGCGATGAAGAAAAAAAGAATTTGTTTTTGAGGAATCTGTGTGCTGCCAACCGGATAGAGCACAAAAATTGTGAGATGAAAATATACTTCAAACCGGACAAGACTCGCACCAGTCGATGCCGCTTGCATTCCATTGTCTCTCATCTAGTGCGTTGTATGACACATCAGATGCGCCATACAGCGGACTAGATGCCACTCTATGCGACTCTATAGAATTAGAGCAGGATCGATAGGAGTAAGTGGTAAGTGTCCGGCATTGAACTACAACGAGTATATTCAAAAATTCCACAAAGTCTCCATTTACTTATTCAGCAATTTGAATCCATATCGATAGTAAAAATTGACGCTTAGGATTATCTAATTATTCATTATATGGACTGAATATTTGAAACTTCTAATATTTATTTAATCTCCCCTTTTATATTATCTAACATGAACATGTCGCAAAACACTATCAATGACAATATTTTAATCACATCGATGAACAATACGTTCAGGATTGTCAAATAGTTCATTTTAATAGCTAAAAATATGATGCTTCCAATATTCCTGGAAATTCCTGGAATTTCTGACGAAAGCATGTATCCACTATCATATTGGCCACATTTGAGTTCATAATTCGGTTGAAGTGTAAGAAAGGTTCAGTCCCACCATCGGTGAATTAATTCTGGTTTTTATTAATGTAATTACTTAATACTTAGGATTAGCAGGCCTTGGGTCATTTACTCGCGGTTTAACCGGAGTTGAAATCGGTGACATTTTTTGGGGATGGGTTGGACAGAGGAACATGAAAATAAGATTCATCATGTTCCTCTGTGGTCTCATCAGATAGTTGTCGCCGGCACTAGAACTTTTGGTGTGCCTCTGGTTGTGGTTATCGACAATGAGACTTCTCGAGATGTCAGAACAAAACCACAAAAAAAAAAAAAAAAAAAAAAAAAAAAAAAAATAAAAAAAAAAAAAAAAAAAAAAAAAAAAAAAAAACAAAAAAAAAAAAAACGAAACACACACAACTCAAAAAAAAAAAAAATTTTCCCCCAAAAAAAGAAAAAAATAAAATTTTTCCACCAGAACACTCGTCTTTTCATTTAATATTGATAGGAAATAAGATTTATTTATTTATTTATTTATTATGATTGTTTTCATCTGACATCGTGGTCTTAATGATATTAATTTAAACTAATTAATTGAAAATACGCGAACTATACAAGCGTTGTCTAAATGTTTCAGTCGTCAAATTAAAATCAAAAACGTTACATGCTTCTACAAATAGTCTACATATAGAATTGATGGGATCATTTGCTGCATAGTCAGTATTCCTTGGTGGTACCTGTAACAATTCTCTGGATCGCAAAAGACGTTCCGGGGCGTAAAAACGAACACGCTCGAGCAGAGCGGGACAATCAACTTCGCCTTTGATTATTTTAGCTCCGTAAACCGCTCGGTTAATTTTGCGACGAACATTCAGTGGTTCAATTCCCAGCAATGCACAGCGTTGCTCGTACGGCGGCAAGTTTAACGGGTCACGCCACGGTAGGTTCCTAAGAGCGTATCTGACAAACTTCCGTTGAACAGCTTCGATTCTCGTGCTCCAAATTGCCTCATACGGTGACCACACTATCGATGCAAATTCCAGAATGGATCTGACTAGTGAACAGTAGAGAGAGCGCAAACACAATGGATCGTTGAAATCTTTGCTAATTTTTGAAATAAATCCTAACTGACGATTAGCTTTGTCCACGATGGCAGAGTAGTGGAGTTTGAATGTCAATTTGCAATCCAACAGCACGCCGAGATCTCTAACCTTTTCCACACGTTCAAGTTGCTGCCCATCTATGTTGTAGTCGTACAGAATTGGGGATTTTCGCCGGCAGTAGGAAATGACACAGCACTTGGAGACGCTTATTCGGAGGTAGTTCTTGTAACACCACCGCGCAAAGCAGTTTAGAAGTCCCTGAAGTTCTATGCAATCCACTTCGTTACGAATTACGAGGAAAATCTTCAGATCGTCGGCATAGATAAGTAAACCTCCATTTGCAAGCAGAATAGTCACATCGTTAAAAAATAACGAGAACAGCAGTGGACCTAAATTGCTTCCCTGTGGCACACCGGATGCAGGAGTGAAAGACAGAGATTCTACTGATCCTATCTTCACACAGAGGCTTCTATTGCCAAGGTACGAATGTAGCCAATTGCACATCCTTTCCGAAACACCTAATCGAAGTAGTTTGGCTAGAAGAACATCATAGTGTCGAAGGCAGCCTTGATATCGGTATATACAGCATCTACTTGCGCACCGTTGTCCATAGCACTGATGCAGGTCGATGTGAAATCGCATAAATTACTGTCCACTGATCGCTTTTGGAAGAAACCATGCTGTTTTTCACTAATGTAAGCGCTGCACGAACCGAACATCACTTTGTATACGATGGTTTCCAAGCATTTTGAACCCGCTGAAAGGGAAGTTATTCCACGGTAGTTGGATACATCCGTCTTGTCACCCTTCTTAAAAACAGGCCGCATATGGGACCTCTTCCAAACAACTGGAAACTCCTGCTGTTGAAGCGATTGGTTGAAAACAGCTACGAGTGGTGCCATCAACGAAGCACCACATTTTTTGAAGATGCAGGCAGGGATTCCATCGGGTCCAGGACAATAGGACGCCTTAAGCTTCTGTAACGCAAACTCCACCATTTGCTCATCAACTTGGAAGACATCTAGATCAATCACATCTCGTGGTACAATATGATTGGCAGCATCAATTTCCTCGGCGGTTGGCACATGGCTCACAAACACATTGGAAAACTGCTGGGCAAAAAGATCACATTTTTCACTGGCACTGCTTGCGTTGACGTCACCAAGGTGCATCGATGAGGGAAGTCCAGTCTCCTTTCGCTTCGAATTGACAAAACTCCAGAATCGCTTTGGGTTACGACGAAGATCCTCTTGCTTTCTTCTCACGTAGCGTTTGTATAGAAAACGGTTGTATCCACGGTAGATACGACTTGCCTCATCAAATTGTCGTTTTGAGAACGGACACCTTCGGCGACAGTACTGCTGCAGCAACCTGAAACGTCGACGATGCAAGATGACTTTTACTTGATTTCATCGATCGAAGAGCCTCAATCGAACTGAGGCTATCCGAAAAGATGAAATAATGGAAGTTTGTGGAGGCCGCCAGAGTTTTCGTTAAAGACTCCGAAGCAAGTGGATCCATTGGTGTAACATTCTACCGTTCATTTCGCGTAATGGCAAGACGCAAGATCTGGCCAAAAAAAAAACAACAGGATCCTAATAAGTTCGAATCATGGGACGAAGTCATTTTTGTAAGCACTTTTTATATATACTTGGTTAGCCAAAAAGTTTTGAGAGCGGGAATGAAAATACATTTTTTTTTTTGTGGAAATCACTTTTATTGCTCAGTATAGTCTCCCATAAGATCAAAACAGTTGGTCAAACGATCTTCAAAATGTATAGTCTCATCACGAAAGTGATTTTCTGGAAGGCCTGCAAAATACTTCTCTACGACGGCTATAACCTCTTCGTTTGATGAAAAATGCTTTCCACGGAGGATTTTTTTGAGGTTTGAGATCAGCCAGACGTCAGAAGGAGCTTAATCTGGCGAATAGGGTGGATGCTGCAACAATTCGTACCCCAATTCACTGATCTACGCGAAAGTTTTTTGAGCAGTGTGAGCAGTTGCATTGTCTTGAAGAAAAATGATTGTTTTCTTCTGCAAACCGGGTCTTTTTTCACATTTTTTTTTTTTTCATCCAACTGGTCCATAAGGTCACAATAAAAATCAAAGCTGATTGTCTTACCAGTTTGGAGATAATTTATCAATAAAATTCCAAAAACTGACGCTAACACCTTCTTGTCCGATTACTGGACACGAGCTCGCTTCGGAGCCGAAGTGCCTGATTCACACCACTCCTTAGCCTCGTGTTTTGATTCAGAATCATGGTGGTAGACCCACATCTCATCCATACTGATGAATCGATGAAGAAAATCCTTTTTAACCTTTTGAAATTGCTCCAAATGTTGCTCAGAAAGTCGCATTCAAATGTGTTTTTGTTGCATTGTTTGCAAATGCAGCACCTATTGTGCACACAGTTTTTTTTTTTTTTCGAAACCCAAAACTTCAGCCAAAATATGCCATGTTGTTCCTTGTGAGATGCCTATGGTGTCAGTTATCGATCGATGATCTTCCAAAACCATATCCTGTATTTTCGCTATGATTTCTCGTGTTGATGCACTTTTTGGACGTCCTGAGCGTGGATAGTCTTCAACGCTTGTACGGCCACGTTCAAACTCCAAAACCCATCAGTGAACGGTTGAAAATGAAGGAGAAGACTCTTTTAATACTTCCACCATCTTTGCATGGATCTCAGTAGCCGATAAACCTTCCAAAACAAAGAAATTAATCACTACACGATATTCGGATTTTTCCATTGTTGAAAAATACACTGACACGTCAACTTCAAATGGCTTGTAAACAAAAATGAATTTGCAGATCGAGTACGTTCTTATGAAAGATGAAATATTAAAATAGCGTAGAAATTTTGGTTTTTGTACTGCTCCATCTTCTCTGCTGGGCAGGAACTTTTGGATAGACGCATTGTAGAAACTTCGGACGGCACGAAAGCGAACACTTAGTTCACAAAAAATGATGAATTTTTGGATACTTCATAGAAAATTAAACACTTTTTAAGATATTCTGTATGAAATATTGCAAACAATTAAGTTTTTAACGCTTGCTGTGGATGCAATTAAACGAGAGGAAATTTTAAAATTTTCTGTTAAAATTCATTATTTTTTTCTGTGTATTTGAAAAATAACAATTGGATAATGTTTCTACTCAAAAGATTAAGCTGCAATTGGGCTGGATATCGCTTTCGAGTAAACACTACCAATGCAGTTTTTCACGGTGATATTCGATCCCTAGATTCCTAGTCCAAGAAGATATGTTGTCTAAGAAATTGTGCAATGGTCCTTGCATGTTGACGGCATGTGAACCTCTTAAGGAAACCATATCAATAGCAATATTTTTTACGTAAAAGTTATAAAGAAGGGGGCTGAGGCATGAACCTTAGGGCAGACCCATGTAACTGATTCTGGAAATTGTCAGTTGTCCAAGTGAAAAGTTCATTTGGTATTCTGACAACAAATCGAACAAAAAATAATTTAAAATTCCGGGAAGTCCACATCTTTGCAGATTATCTGATAGGATTTCAATGGAAACTGAATCCGAAATAGACGGACACGTTGCTGCGAAGCTAAATTTCACAACAATAGCTGTTGACTTGGCAACGTCAACAACCTTCACCGATCGGCTGAATAGCAGCACGTAAGCACGTTTGCTTGCTGCTATGATGCAACTGGGATGAGATCGATGGTTTATTGCACTATAATTTCTGATGCACTGCGTTGCGATAAACTTGGTTAATGTAATCAGCTTCCAAGGCACTCAAATGCTATCAGCTACACACTGCGTTTTATTGGTCGGAGAAAACCACGCGGGAGAAAAAAAAACCACTTGGAAAACGAATGTTGTGATGAGACACGGCACATCTAGTCCGATCCAGCATTCGATACGGAATGTAATGATCACCTTGTGGAGGGTGGCTCGCAACATGCGTAACGACTCATCTTCTAATCAAAGTGATGAATACTCCAACCGATGAATATTCGATATCGCGAAAAAGGTCTTTCCGGTTTCTGTTCCAGCTAAACATATTTTTCGAGAAACGTCTCCAAACGGTGGCCTTCTGGACAGACCATTCACAATGCTGGAATTTTCTATGACTTTTCTTTCATCAAATAACGCCTCACCCGGAAGCGATATGATAAAATTCGATCTTCTAAAAAAATTCCCGCAAAAAGACGTTTGCTGAACAACATAGTACCGCCTGAATGAAGACAGGTCAAAGTAATAGCTATTCAAAATCCTATCAAACCAGTGTCTGATCATAATTCATACCGTTCGATTACTATAGTTTCGTGCATTTAGAAATTGTTGGAAAATATGAAAAAGAAGGCTCGATCACTGGGTCGAATCGAATAATTTGCTATCAAGTACATAGTTTGGGTTCCGTACGAACAAATGAACAAAATTGGACGACATTTTTAAGTACAATTTGTGGCACATGGTTGGGTGTACAGTACATCCGGGAGACGTTATAACTCTTATAGCTCTCACTCAAAATATTGATCAAATATGGAGTGTAAAACGCATTTGTAATAGACAATTTTGAAGAAATGCTAGGGCCACCACTACATAACGTCGGATAAGCGTCTTCCGTGCTATACTACAAACCGTGCCCACTTCACCTATAGCAGTTCCTCAATTCAATATGATCTTAGCATTAAACAAGTATCTTATGTAAACAAGTATCTCCGCAACAACTTCGTTCTATTATAATTCCGCATATTTTTACTGAAAAGTCAATTCCTCTTCTATTCCGGAAAAAGGTTGAGAGTCAAATTTTACACGATGAATTTTACCGTTTTTTTAAAGTCAGAGTATCCTTTCGTGTTTCCGAACGGTTGGGACTCCAGAAATCTAGGACGACTGTTACAAACCATCATTCCTATTGTATCATGGAGGGCGTGGTTTAGAGACCTACACGTAAGTCGTGTTTTCATGTGATGAGTAAACTAATCTTCAACCACTACCAGATAGATGCACACCTCTATCGAGTTAACCTCGTGGACAGCAATCTTTACCGGTGTGGAAACGTTTATGATGACATCACTCACGCAGTCTGACTGGTAATGTATGGACAATGACTACACCAGAACGTAACTTTTGAATACCCTAGAGACCCAAGGAAGACAACCTTAGATTCCTATTAGAGATATGATGCGATCAAACGATCAAGTATAAAAAAATCTGTTAATCTAAAAAGATTGTTCTTTTCATCATTTATTAGTTTGAGTTTATTTTGTTACGACATCTTGAAGAATCTCGGCCGAACACAATGTATGATGTAAGATCATGTCCATATAGCTGTATATGGAGTCTTTACTAACGCTTCCAACGTACCTAAACCATTGGAGCGTTTACTCTAGCTTCATAATAACAATCAGCTTCGACAATATTTATAAACAAATCTCGAAACACACAAATATGTAGAGGGGGTCAACATAAGAGGAGAGTGGCGATACTTGATTGGGGATTAAGCAACTCCACCCTCTTCTTATGTTGATTCCGCTACTTGTCTTCAAGTTCCAGTAATTATTGATAAGACACCATAGATCAAATATCAATTTAATACTCATCGGGTCATTTTAGGCAACATGGGAACACATTGCCTGTCATCTCCATAGACTCTGTTTGATATTGTTGAAAATGAGTACTTCATAATCTTCATTCTGTCTAAAGCCACATGAGACCCACCACAGGAGTAATCCTTTAAGATACAGCGAAGCAGAAAGTTTGCCTCAATTCCAACGCCAATTCCGCATGTCATCCTTTCTGTGGGCCATCAGCTTTCATTTCATTTAACCCCTTAAGCGGTACTCTCGCCATTTTGCGTCTCTTATCCGGTGATATTTCTAAATTATGATAAACTTTTTTCCGCACTTTTTGTACAGGAAAAAAAATTGAATAAATTAAGCATACTGTACGAGAGCGAATGCGAGGGTCGAGATAGACTTCATGAAAGGATAAAAGAAAAGGGAAAATGTAAAGACAGTAGAACCGCTTGGCGAAAGCTTACCGACCCGAGTGATAATTCATTTTCATTATAAAAAAAATTGCTGGAAAGCGACGAAAAAATGAATTACCCTTTTTTGTGAGCAATACACCACTGTAGCAGCAGCAGCAGCAGGAAGGAGGAGGGAAAATCTTCTCCCACAAGCTTGTTTCAACGTCCGTCCGCCTTTTCATCATCAACGTGGCAATATTCCTCTTCGGGACGACACAATGTAGAAACCTACTGGTTTCTTAAGAGCTCTGCCCCAATTCCAGGCGTGTTCTTCTTATAGAGCATACGGTGTATGGCAGACAGTATATCCGGTAAGGACAGGAACGTCCTGCGCTTTCTGAGATCCTTTTGATATCCAATGGTGTTATTAATTTATTTTATGATGATATTTCCTCCTTTATTTTAAGCTGTGCCATTTAACATAACCTCCACTAAGTGGCAGAGTGTTAGCTACGGAAGCACGGTATTCGTATTTTTTTTTTTTTGCATGGTTTAACCATTTCCCTGTACTGTCAGTATTTCGTTCAGTGAGAAGGTGGATGAGAATTGAGATTAATAGTAATAAATTAAAAGAAAAGACGTTTACTTTCCATTCCATGAGTAACCTATCTTTGAACTGGCTTCTTTGTAAATTCTAGATAAAAAAAAAACAATAATGAATCGATAACATATCTGAGTAAGACGAAACGAACTAAAAGTGGAAATGTTATGGTTAGACCTAATCATAGCTTTGTATTTTATTGCGTCTTACTAAAATCATGAATGATTTCAAAGGGTTGAGGTGCATGTAAGAATTGTGGGAGAGCCGATTCAAAAAGAAATTATTTGTAACTGAATGAATGATTTTGATCACCCGGATTTTTTTGCCTCCAAACTTAATTCACCAAATTATTTCGTACACAATTGACACAATTGGATTGCAGCGCGATAGCAATACAGCATAGCACAAGCTATGCGATGACGACCAGCAGCAACGTAAATAGTTGAAGAAGGATATTTAAAATGAATTTCCATCTCTTTTGTTTTGCCCCACTACCCCAAAATTCCACCATTCCTCACTTTTGAAAGATGTTCACGCCTTCTGCATCGCAATCTTATTTTGGGCCAAGCAATGTTTTTGTGTCCATGGTCGCCATGCAATAGGGAAAAGGCACGAGTAAATTGCTCTTGTCGGATCATATGCTTCAACGCGCCGCTGAAAAATGTCGACATTGGTAGCAATCCAGTCGCGTTTCGAACAGGAAGAAAGGCTATGAGCTGTGACAAAAAAAAATAAACGAATGCAAAAAGTGTTCTCCGAATCAAGTTGCATGGAGGATAATATTTCATCTGTTCTTTGAAAGTGTTCTCTGTGAAGAGTAGCTTCTAGTTCAATTGTATCTGCCTTGAAGATTTATTCCCTGATTTATGTTATTGGGTTGTGATTTTAATCATTATACAATATGTAGAGATGGATTTTTTTTTGGAAGAACAATTAATTCTTTTAGATGTCAGAAATCTCATACACAAATATGAGCTTTTTTATCAAATCGATTATTTAGAAGTTTCAATCACATTACCGTTTTTAAGCACACTCGAAAAAATAGCCTCAAACGCCCAAGTTTAAGACTGAAAACGTACGTTGCCAACGTGGCATTTCAAAGTTGAGCTTTGATGATTGAATGGAAGTAGTCACTGACCACCAGTGGACGTGTGCAGAAGTTTTGTATACCGTACAATCAAAAGATACCCGGAGACCGGAAGTACCAAAACCGGTATGGTGGGAGACGTCGAGCTACTGTGGTGACACCTGCCATGGTGAAGATCATCAAGAGGTGCCTTAAGAGAAATCCTCGACGTAGTGCAACTAAATTGGCGGAGGATCTCAACGTATCGGATCGAAGTCTCCGTCGGATCTTGAAAGATAAACTTCAGATCAAGCCCTACAAGATCCAGAAGCGGGTAACAAGAGCGAAAGCGCTGCTGAAGAAGGCCGCGGCAAGCAGTTTGGAGAATATCGTGTTTACCGACGAGAAACTCTTTACCGTACAGCAGTTCGTGAATAAGCAGAACGACAGAATTTGGTTGCCAGAAAGATCACAAACCCATGCCGACGTGCTGACGGCCACCAAGCGACAGAAACCAGCAGGACTCTGCTGGTTTTTGTCACTGAAGGAGAGAAGATCAACCAAAATACATATCGGGAACTAATTCTAAAGAATATCGTCGAACCGTGGGCACGTTGTCATTTTGGTTCCAGGGATTGGGGTTGTTTTGATCAATTTATCTGTTTGCTTCAATGTAGTACTTCATTTGCCGTACCCTATGCGGTCAAATATGTATTTTGCCTTCTATTGATGTCTTAAATAAACTTGTGTATAAAAACAATTTTTATTGTTTTTGTAACAACAACAACAACAACAACAACAACAACAACAACAACAACAACAACAACAACAACAACAACAACAACAACAACAACAACAACAACAACAACAACAACAACAACAACAACAACAACAACAACAACAACAACAACAACAACAACAACAACAACAACAACAACAACAACAACAACAACAACAACAACAACAACAACAACAACAACAACAACAACAACAACAACAACAACAACAACAACAACAACAACAACAACAACAACAACAACAACAACAACAACAACAACAACAACAACAACAACAACAACAACAACAACAACAACAACAACAACAACAACAACAACAACAACAACAACAACAACAACAACAACAACAACAACAACAACAACAACAACAACAACAACAACAACAACAACAACAACAACAACAACAACAACAACAACAACAACAACAACAACAACAACAACAACAACAACAACAACAACAACAACAACAACAACAACAACAACAACAACAACAACAACAACAACAACAACAACAACAACAACAACAACAACAACAACAACAACAACAACAACAACAACAACAACAACAACAACAACAACAACAACAACAACAACAACAACAACAACAACAACAACAACAACAACAACAACAACAACAACAACAACAACAACAACAACAACAACAACAACAACAACAACAACAACAACAACAACAACAACAACAACAACAACAACAACAACAACAACAACAACAACAACAACAACAACAACAACAACAACAACAACAACAACAACAACAACAACAACAACCCCCCCCCCCCCAACAACAACAACAACAACAACAACAACAACAACAACAACAACAACAACAACAACAACAACAACAACAACAACAACAACAACAACAACAACAACAACAACAACAACAACAACAACAACAACAACAACAACAACAACAACAACAACAACAACAACAACCACAACAACAACAACAACAACAACAACAACAACAACAACAACAACAACAACAACAACAACCGAACAAATATCTGAAAGTTGATTTCGGTTATTTGAGGAGGAATATACAATGAATGAATGCAACCCAAACAGGAGAAATTTACTCAATGATACCTTTATCCTATTCAATACATAATACTTTGACACCTTAGTAAAGTATAAATACCAAAAATAATACTTAAAGTATATTCTACGAATAGCAAGTTTATAACGAAATTAAGTATTACAATACCTCAACAATAATTAGTATTTATCATAGCTTTAGTAACAAAACCTGCTATACCCACAGGTATTCAATACTAAGCAAGTAACACGTTTAAGTATTTGTAAAAAAAGTTTTATCCCAGTTTAAATTGCACCCAAATTCTCATTTTCGATCAAACCGCATTTTTTACATTTTTTTTTTGTATTAAAATTACGGTTCGGACGAAAATATGAGTGATTAGTCTGATTAGACTGTGGTTTTCTCCCTCAAAACTCAGTTAAATGCTTATCTGAATATTGTAATTTAACTTTAATTTGAAGGAACACGTTTGGATTTTAATTGAAATGAATTTCCAGTACAAAAAAATCAAAACGAGTTTAAAAATTACCTTTTGCCTAGTTAAAAAATAATGTCAATTCCATTGACCACACCACAATCTACTGATGTGAGTAGAAGACGGGTTTAGGAGGTGCATTTCATAGACGAGTTGTTCGACAGCATACGGTTCATGTGTTCCATACTTCATCTTCAAGTATCTCTCTTCGCTGTAATAGACTTTCTGTGAAAAAATATAGTTTAATCACAAAATTAATCACTCTATAACCCCCCTATCCCTCTCTTCTTGCCTTACTTTTTCATTACTTCCTTCCTCCCCTACTCCGCCCCCACCCCCCCCCCCCCCCCCCCCCATCCCCCCACCCAACACCCTTCCCTTTCCTCCCCCCCCCCCCCAACCCACCACCCCCACCAACACACAACAACACTATTTACCCACACACTCCCAACCTCCCCCACCCCTCCCCCATTCCACACAAAATTTTAAGCTCCCACTCTAGCCCCTACCACCCCAATATAAGAAACAAGCAGCAACAACAGCACTATAAAAAACTCTTTTTTAACTTTTCAAAACCTTGGGGGATTCCGAGAGTCGAAGAGACCTCTGTTGAGCTAAGCGAGTGTTTGTTAAGAATAATATATTTTTCTTCAACATCATTGAGCATATTACACTGAAAATTTATTTTCGTAAAATAGCTTTCACTCGCTTCGTAATCATGGATTTTGTACATAGAACAAATGTCTCGTATATTGTATGAAACATTCATATTGCTTTTTATCTAGTGAAATGCTATCATTACACCTTATTGTATAATGCACGAAATGGATTTCGTGAAGACCAGCCAATCGCTGCTTCGCTGATGTTGCTGCTGGGATGGGCGGGAATAATTTATTTATCCCAAAATACAAATTGAAGCTCTGTCGAGAGTTATAACATCATACTTATTATTCAATTATCACCTCATGAGTCTCCATGGCATAGTGAGATCAACCGAGGATGCAGTATCAGCTCTTTCCAAAATTATAGGATCGAATCCCATGTCAGAAACATTAAAAAAATACGCTGGACAACTCCACGTGGTTGTGTTTTTTTGTCAATTACATTTCGAGTCGATAAAGTAGAGCTCTCAGTCATGCAGTCAACTATCAGAGAGACGTTTCTTTTAAATTGGTAACAACATATTCGTAGCTCTTTGTATTGTTTTTGTACAATGCACGAATGTTGTTTCTGTGTCAACAAATGCTTCGTGCTTTTGACAGTTGCGCGTGTGGCATTAATTACGAATGTATCTTCTTAAAAAGAACAAACCAGTTTCGTTGCTGAAAACAACGAACAGATTCGTTAGTTCTACCTTCGATTTTGTAATATAAACTAAAATTAACTTTCAGTGTAAAAAAGCACTTTTGTTCAACTTTTTTAAATTTTCATAAAACTTTGTTTGGGTTTTTGTATTTTTTACAATATAATACAAAAATTTTTTTTTATTTTTTATATTTTGTATTTTTTATTTTATATTATTTTATATAAAAAACAAAAAAAAAATTTTTTAATATTTATTTATTATAATTAAAAAGCGAGATTCGAACTATCAACTTTCGTATCCTCAACTACGTGACTTACCAACTGCGCTATTCTAGAATTGAATGAAGTACACACGAATCGGCTATATAAGCTCAATGTTATATATTGAATAGTAGCAGAAGTGATGCTCTTATTGAGCTACATTGATATTCTATTTATAGCGTTGTCTGTATATAAGCAATATCAGTGCTCAAATAAACCTTCTAAATGCTGTTATTAAACATCTGAATTACCAAGCTTTGATGGTTGATGTTCGGTTTTACTACGTGCATTACTGGCAAGGGCATATTGAACAAGAGACGATTAAAAGATATGACAATGTTTTCTGATGTTATTTGTAAATACTGCGCTGTTTTCTATTCTGATGGGCAATGTAAAGGGTCGCCTTTGAGCTATTTGCTTCAAGCAATTGACTATAATTTCAACTCTTGAAAACAAGTCAATACTTTTTCCCCAGTACCAAAAATTAAACTCATAAACAAAAACATAGGAATTAACTGAACTCAATGAATATAGCATCATTTATACAGTATAACTATAAATAGGCTATATAAACGATGATTCAACGGATTTATAAACTGTTATTTGACTCTTTGTTGAACTGTGTAAATTTAGTTACATATAAATACTAAAATAGCTTTTAATAAGCATGTTATTCAAAAACCAAAAATTTATTTTTCATAAACATTCTATATTTCCCAATTTTTTTCCCACAAAATTATTTTTGTAATAATCACATATCTTATTTACTCTTTCGTTTGTTTGTGTGGATTCCGGTGATGGATAACCGGGTTTATTAGTGCCGGTGGAGAACAATGTTCTCTTGTTGGAATCTTGAACTATTTTACACTGTAGTTTCCAATTCTGACTGTCTAATTTAGAGTTTTTATTCCTTCAGCATGGTATTTTCGGTTATCAGTTCCGCAATTCGTTTTTGCAAAGTCTCGATCTGTGCATCGCGTTGCCCAAACGAGTCTTGAGGTGTATCAACATATTCCTCATGCTATTGATCGTTTGTTTGCGGCTTTTGAAGTGGCTCCACACTTTCATTGGGAACTTCATCGGTAGTTTGAAGTGTTGCCTGCTCAACGTCCTCAATCGCTTTGAGCTCTCTGTGTTTGACATCCTTCTAGTTTTTTTAAGTCAACTGTCTTATTTCCAACGGATCAATTGCATCATTGTCCACAATCTGGGCCTCTATTACAATAAGACTCTCATGGTTCATAAACATGTCTTTGTTGAGAGGTTCATGATGACTCAAATCCATTGGCTGAAATTAATGCACAGTTTTTCATAAGCACACATCTACGTACATGCTAAAATACATGCTTACCTGTATTGGCATTTCATCCACAATCCGTGGTTTTTTGTTCGAGAGTCCCGGCTGCGGTTCAGTTGTTTTCTGTATAACAAATATAGAATACATTGAGGTTATGAATGTGAATCTAAAAAGGTACAAATGAAGTTATCCACTGAATGGAGCAGATTCCTACATTTAAAATTCTGCCAATTAACTTCATTTTACTTCCTCCAAACATGCCATGTTTACTGCATTTGCTTTCTTTGATGCACGTTTACGCAGTACATTCTGACGAGTTTTTGCCATTTTTGATAGGTTCAGGCAGCAAGAAACGCGAACACTTTGTCGTCCGTTTAGCAGAAAACGTTTTCTCTTTTGTTGAATTGACGAAAGCATATAGTTCTCTTCGCAAAATGAAAGTAGTCTTGTTTAAGTTCACGAAGAACATTCCAAAAGGCACAAGAAAGATTTGTTTTTTGAATTTAAATTATCTGTACAGGCACAAACGAATTAACTTTACAGAACCAAGTTTTCTTTTTCAATATACATCAATGATCTTAAAATTAAAATAACAGGATAAGGCCGGTTACTCGCTGCCATCTCAAAATTAGTCGGAAAAACAATTTTATGATTGGAAAGAAGGAGCGGAAATTCAAAGTATGATCTACAAAACAAGCGAATTTTAAATTCTAACTTGTCTTCTTCTAATTGTGCATTTTTTTTATTAGAACATTTTCAAAGATGGAAGAAAATACACATCGATATCAACAACCTAAAATTAAACATACAGGTTAAACAAACAACAACCTAAGACTCATGTAAGTCAAAAAACACATACATAAATTTCATAAACTTCAGATCAAAAATTGTCAAAATATTTGACAATATATCAATAGATTTTGCAAATTTATTTGAATTGAATAAATTTTTATGAATATTTCTTTGAGAAATTCATATTTTTTCAGTACGAAAATATCAGTGTTTACTTTTTTACAAGCTTCAAAACTAGGGCTACAACTTGTTCATTTATAACAGTTTTTACAAACCATTATTCACCGTATTCAAGAGCTTCAAATGGTGAGTTGACAACTTCGAAGGAGGGTGCGACCGACCTCTGGTCCTCACAAGTTCCTACCTCACGCCTCCACGAGTCATATGATCACAAAAGACTGCCAGCTGAAACATGGAGACGCTGGTTGGCGTAGCCTGGGCAATGTTGTCATTTTGACAATAGCGAAGTGAGGGGGTGCGAATCAAGATCGTGTACCTATAAATCAAATTGTATATCCATACCTGTAAATTCATATCATAGTATTTTCCATTCTCATTTAATTAATAATTTCTGCACGCTTTGGAATCATCTTTCCATTCCAAAACCATTTATAGCAAGAACCTGTCACGATCAAGACGAATAATATTGAAATCATGAAACGGAAGATCAATTCCGGAAGGGAACCAAGTTTCACAAAGAGCGAATGCATCACAACCGGTATTACGAGCTAATAATTTAAAAGATTCCAATTTAGTAATAATATTTCGACAATCTCACTGCAGAACAGTGATCAAATCCTCGACCTTTTTTGAAAAATTATCCATCGAAAGAAATGATAGCTGCAAGGAGGGTCCACTTTAATGTTAATTGATTCAAAAGAGTGGTCACAGTGGGAACAATGCTTTAAATAGAGTCATCCCAAGTAACAATTTTAGTTTTATTCCAGCCGTATAGCCGCCTCCCGGCTTTGTTGATAAAACTACATTCAAAACTGTTTTGTCTACCAACACCTCCTCTATGCTTCTTTAAAGCTGAAATTTGTACAAAATGGCCCACTCTATAGACGGTTGTGAAAACAAGTTAATAAAACCTTTATAAGAACATAAAGATTTTGAAAATGTTCTAGTGAAAGATGTTATGACCACTTGAGAACCTTCATAAAACCTTTCGGCTGCCATTAAAACCAGAATGCGGCCAAATTGCCACATCTGTCAAACTTCTCTGTGAAATCGAGGTTGGTTTTTGTTGCTATGCTTTGTTCGATTCTTTGCTCTTCTGATTCATTTAGCAGTAAAAAAAAGGTCTAGTGATGCGGGAAATTTGGTTTGATAGCAAAATATCCAAAACAAATGTTGTTTTCTACAGCGCATTATGCTCCAAATTATGTGCGCAATTATATTTATTATGAATATTGGCACGATAAGAGCAGAAAATTAATGCGCCTTGGAAATTATGCGAATTTACAACAACATAAATCAAATTAAAACAAATATATTCGATAAATTAATAATGAATTTTTTGTAAAGTGCATGGAATTGAATGAGATTATCTAAAAGAATGCTAAAATAAGTCTCCGATCTACAGTTTATTTGAATACCATTGAAAATTTGATGCATTTATTTTTCCACATTTAATTTATTTCTTATATTGCAATATGGCGATTGGAGTTTTGCCATAAATACAATGCCAATTTGCCGTTTAATGCATTTACGGGAGGCTAAAGGGTTTTAAAATGCTTTTTCAACTGACCATAATAAGATAAAATCAATGAGTCCTAAAACGGCATTTCAATACAGCATTTTTCGAGTTCATAAAGTCGAAATAAAACCTTTGATAGGAGTAAAAGGAATTTGAGAAACAAGGTTTTAAGATTGTTGTAAACAAGCTGCGTAGGTTCTCATAAACCTGACCTGACTATGAAACCTATTGGCACCTCTTGGTGCCATAATAAAACCAAATTGATTTCAAGTGGCTTTCATAAAACTTTAATAAAACTTAATAAAGCAGGATGGTGTTAGCAATGTTACTTGGGATGCCAAGTACGTAGATAGGTCATTGCCAGAAAAATGCTTTGAAAAGGGGCAGACATTTCAAAGTACTTGAAGAAACATGCCATAGTATCATCAAATGAGAACAGCCCAGATGAAGATGGGACATCTGTTCTTAAAATCGGGGCAACAGGGGTTTTGCATGTCCCCGGGAGGGATGGGAAATCCTGTGTGTAGTTGGTACTTCGAAAATTAGGAGGATTCGGTTTTTCCTTTTTCCCACCACTCCTTGGATTGGGCAAGCAGATTTGGGGTTCTTAAATGTTAGTCTAGATAAATATACTAAAAACAAAAAATTCAAAGTTATCTATTGTTTCGAAGTCTTGACACACACAATGTTTCATTCGAATTTGAGATAGTTTTGCCAAGTGCTATGTAGACTATTTGGCGCGAAATTTGTTTCATTATCTTAGATACATCTGTTCTGATATGAAAACTTTGTTCTGGGTACGACATTCTATAACGCAAGGCTCGCACGTATCTCAAAGCATCTTAAAACATCCTGTCAATACGTAGCAGATATCACGCCTCCGCAGCTTCAGAGGGCACTTGGGCTTAGAATTTGAGCAGTGCCTTCAACACCATCGTCTTCTTTCTTAATTAATTCATCTCCCAAGTGGTGCAAATGATGCAGATTATCACTTGTATGAAGTGTCTGTAATATCGCAAATCTTGAGTAGCTATTTTGCGCACCCTCGCGAAACCTAAATGCTGTGCACACAAAACCGCGTGAAAAACATTCTCTCGAACATCTAGCTGATTGCCCTTAACAACGAGGATGACACCACCTACCTTAGCAAACTGTGTTGACGTCGTCGTTGACATTGCTACTCTGCGCGGATATAGAGTTGCACACCTCTCTTGATATGCTAATTTTGACATAGTTTGAAAAACTCTTCCCTATTGTTATTGAAATGCATACAATCTGCACGCGGGCAAAGCTTCACGTCTTTCTTCTTTCAAAGGATTCGTATGAAGTATCACAATGTAGGTACGACTGACGTGCAAATATATCATCCTTTCCTACGGATCGAACTGGAGGAGTTAGAGTTGAAATTGACAGATATGCTGGTAGCAATGCTTTTGAAGCCCCCTCGATGGTTTGTTTGGCTGTTTGTTGAAAGTCTTTAACATTTTTATTGATTTCTTCACTGCAAACGACGTTCATCAACTGCCATCGCCGATAATATTATGATGAAAAGGGAAGAGGTTTCTTCTTGGATCGGCATTGTTGTTGGTTGATTCTACGTTGTCGCTGTCGTCTGCGCGTTTCTCGATAAACGAATATACGGTTAATTTGCCTTCGATGTCAAACAGACCGAGCTGGCATGACGAGTGCAGACTTCTCTGACGTTTGTTTAAATGCTTAAGTAAGTTTCTATTCCTTTGACTGAAAATCTCTTTAATAAAAGTACATACAAATATCCTTGCACCCAAATTTTACAATAAAGCACATATCCAGTTGGTTTATTTACGTTCCGGGACTTACTCCAAATGTTTATTTATTTTTGTTTCGGTAACTTTTCGAGAACCGTACTCAATCTGATTAACTTAGTTTGGTTGATGGCACATGAGTCATATATTCTATAATTCGTTTGATATTCAAACCACTTGAACAAAGAGAGGAACACGATGTGTGGTTTCCGTGTCAATGATGAACCACCATACTCGAGAAACGCCATAGCATGGGGGGTTGAGTGGAGGCAGTGTGAAGTGACAATTGTTGGAAGATCTTCTCTGTCGGGATACCCTTGTTCTATTGGCATTGTCTAAGGCTGATAACTGTCAGATCTTGATTCTGAACATTTTAGTAAGACTGGAGACGGGCATAAAATAATGGTATGCTTATATCTAGAACTTCAAATAGTTCCTTTACAACTTTAATTTGAACATTTTCTAAACAAATGCACATTCAGTAATTAAAAATTAAAACTACACAAACCTGTTCACCAAAATGTTTCATATCTAATGGGTCAAGCAAGGTACCTGTTCATCATGTTAAGTTGGCCCTCTGGACAGATTCAGCCAAATCGGTGGTTTAGAGGTTAAGAAAATTGAATTGATGCTAGAAGACAATTTTTGAGCTCACATTCATCAGAATGATGGACCCTTCGCTTCGTGCTCCATCTTAGGCTCCAGACGAAGGTTCAATGAGCTTCCATCATCCATCCATCTATCACCGAAATGAGCATTGGTTGTCATTAATAAGCAATGCTGCCTACTTTGTTTTGATGAACTGATCGCCACTCTTTTTAATGCACTATCAGAAAGAGCAGCAAGCAATTGACCGAAGCACTGGGTTTTAGTCATACTAACCTAGTTGTTTCAATGTTTCTATTATATACAAATAAAAATATTTCATAATAAAGACCGTGTATGTTGTAGTTGCTCCTCCGTTACTGATCAGAACTAATGTAATTGCACAGAGAACCACACAGATCGAGCCTGGGATTAGTTTCTTGAAGGTACACGTTAACCAATTCAATCTTTTTATACAGGGTGGTCCCAAATAAGTGACGCAGTATTTCGTTTCACTGTGGAATTATTCTAGCCATCGCAAGAGCCATCTGGTTGCCAGCATATAAAAGAGGGACTGATTAATATGCAAACAAACTAGTGTTCGCTAGATTCTGTCGACGGGAAGTGCCTAAGAAAAATATGGATTTCAAAAGACAACGGATTTTGCAGTTGCGTTTGGCGGGAAAGCGTCCCAACCAGATACTGGCCGAGATCCGGAAGGAAGGAATATGCCAGACATTAATCGACCGGACGTTGAAAAGATGGAGGACGAGAGGAACCATCGATCCAAAGAAAAAACCAGGTCGTTCTCGCAGTGTACGTACCAAATGGCTTGTAAAGGCGGTGCATGAGCGAATTCACCGAAATCTTTGTCGTTCTTCATATAAACTTGCTCAGGATATGGACGTCTCCAGGAAAACTATCAGATCAGTTCTTAAAGAGGATTTGAGATTGGTGCCGTACAAAAAGAAAGAAAAAAGAAAAATTCGGGAGCCAACAAGAAGAACAGAGTCATTCGTTGTCGCGAAATACTTCGTCGGCACGGTGATTCCATGGTTGTGTTTTCGGATGAGAAAAATTTCGTATTGCAGCAATGTTACAAAGCTCAAAATGACAGGGTCTATGCAGCGAGTATTCAGGATATCCTTTCTTTTCGCGCAGTTCAACGCTTCCCAATTCATACTTCGGTCATGGTTTGGGGAGCGTTTTCTTCAGAAGGTCGTCTACCACTGCTTTTCATCGATAAGGGTGTAAAAAGCAACGCAGCATACTACGTAAAAGAGGTCCTGGAAAAGCATTTGAAGAAACAGGACAGAATTTTGCGCCGTCCCATGGAGCAAAGATTACCCAAGCATGGTGCACCAAGAATTTGCCAGACTTCATTCCTAAAGAATTATGGCCAGCTTCTTCGCCAGATGCAATCCTCTGGATTTCTCTATTTGGGGAATCATGGAAGTACACTTTAGAGATCTCAAACCAATTGAAACATAAAGAAGATGTGGGATGAAATCTCCGAAAATCAGGTGCGTGCCGCTTGCAATGCCTTTCCGAAGAGGCTAAGGGCAGTAATCAAAGCTAAAGGCGATAGAATCAAAAAGTAAATATGTGCTTATAAACAATAAAATATACTGTGATTGTTTACTGTTTGCACTATAAAACTAAATATTTCAACCGATTACATTCTATCGTTGACGGAAAACAGGTTCCATATCGCTAATCGATTGTTAAGTCCCAGCGTTTGAAGGTTTATGTGGCAGAAATTCAATTATTTCAGTTAAACTCACTATAAATGACGCATGTAATCGGGAGGAAATGTTTCTGCCCAATAAATGGCATTTGTATCATGATTATTTTCACAGTTCTGCAATTGTAATGAACGTTTACACCAATTTCTTTTTATCTAAATCTATGCACGCCCATAGAAAGTTGAATAGTGTTACGTCACCACTCGTCGGATCAGCAATGTTTACATTATTTTTGCTTCCAATACAAGCACGCAGTGCGTTGGGCCAGACCTTATATAGACGTCATTGGGTCTTTGGAGAGGTGAAGCACGGTTAGTTTGGCAATCGTTGATAGAGGCCGTGTTTACCTCTGCGTCTCTACAATTCAATCCAAACATTGCATTAGGTCCAATGTAACATTTGTGTCAAATCGCGAAAAATAGGATTGAAAATTTACTTTATTTTTAAACCGTAATTGTAACTCAAACGGGTTATCTTAAATTGTTGCATTGTTTTAACGTGAAACGTCGTCAGGATTACAAAGAAAATGTTGCTGTTAAAGTTTACGATGATTCTAGGCGTGTTAATACATTTGTTACTTAGGTCCTATTGTAATTGTATTTTTAGAAAGTATGTACCTACATCGGACTATTTTGACTGCGATAAGCACTAATAAAAATAATTTTCGCATCAGCTACCTTTTAGTTTTATTATTGTGCTCTTGTACCGCCTCATCCTTGTAATTGGAAAAAATTCAATTAAAAGATGGTCCACATTTGAATACCCCAACAACTTGTAGCGGTATGATAATAAGCCATTTATGATGAGTAAACTTCGGAGTGATAAAGTAACCATTCGAATAACACGCAGTAGTAAATTCATCGTTCTTAATTGGTGAACTCACAACCAGAGGGAACGTTGTTCATGAGCTTCACTCATTACAATGTTCATCCTCTCACTAGGCGCGCATATTTCTCATTTTGAACTTTGAATCTGAATCCGTTGGGTTGAGCATTATCTCCCAGTAGGATTACTTGTCGTCGGGAATTTAATAATAAGAAAAAACCTCAACTTAAAGATTGGAATGAGCTAGTTAGATGGGGAATGCTTGGGAGGAAAGAAGATAGCATCTCCTATCAACTCCGAAGGTAATCGGAGATCGCCTTTTGATAAGTTCGTTTTCCGATATCCGGAACGAAGAATGCATTCAGTGGCCTTTCTGAGGAAATGAAAATTCTTTCTCGTCCACTTCAATCTGATCCGTGGAAGAGGCAGGACTGTGAAGGTTTTTTTATATAGTCACGCGGTGTGTTTGTTCAGGTAGTTAGAACGTGAATTATGTCCTAAAGTCAGTGTAATTAATTGTGCGTTTTATTCTATAGTAGGTGTAGCGTATGCAAATAGCTAGGCCAGTGCGGTAATAAATCTGTGCGATAGAAAAAAGGAGGTAACTATCTTAAAAATAGCCAGTACTTAAGAACATGCGCTCATAGATTCGAACAGTCGTTCGGCGGCTTTGATTTCCCACTAGCGAAGCCACCTCCCGCTCGGCACACCGCGCCTATTTTTCCTATAGAGTACCACTATCCTGACCCCACGTGTCGGTGTTGAAGGTCCTAACCTTGGCCAGGGTTAGAAGGGAGCCGCGCCGCCAATATCGCGCTCCAATAGAGCAGTTTTCCCGCCCATCGGAAAACCAACATTGTCGGCATAGTCGAAACTGCCATTGTATTCCGTGAAGCCAGCGTCGCAGGGGCGACGAAACAAGCGTGAGGAGCAGTCGGTAAGGTAGGACCAAACCGAATGAAACCGTGAGTAACCGAACAAATGTCCGCATGCATGCGTCGAACGTGAAATAGAGCACCATTCTAAAGATAGCACGATAGTAAAAATCCGCACAGTTAGGTAGAGAGAAAAGAGAAAGATGAGAGAACAGAATTAAGTTGAGGGTACCCGAATAGGAATAAATATGTGAAATAAATCTTCGTCGTTTTCAATTCCGTCAAATAAATGTTTTTTGATTAATGTTAAATAATCTTTGTTTAATTGTTAGGTAGAGTTTTCGTATAATGAGTGCACTGTTTTGAAGAGATTTTTCACGTTTATTCGTTGTAGTTGTTGTAGATTTCGTGTTTGTACTCCAAGTTGGACTGCTTGGGAATCTCAGTCCACTTTGCAGTTTTGTCCTGAAGCGTTCGTTGTAGTGGGCAGGATAATTTGTCCAGTGATGATAAAAGGTCACTGCAGTGCATTCGCTTCATAAAAGGTCGATCTGCGGTTAGCCTTTGTTTGTTGGGAGATGATGGTTTGAGTAGTTTCAAGTTTTCGCGTCTACTAGCTTGTTCCAATCCTTTGTGTAAGACTGAACTCGCCCTGGGGTTAGAGTTTGCCGGGCATCCCAAAACGACAAGTGGTCCTCTAACGAGGTGGCGCATAAGCCATTTGTTTGCAAAAACAAGTTACGGAAACGCCCTAGTAGACCAGTTTGAGTTAGCCGACTTGGGGCCGGCTACATTTGGCGCCCAACTGCAGGTCTCAGAATTTTTGTTGTTGTTCATATTAAATTTATTGTAGTGATATACTTGTTGAATTAAAACGTTTCATATTAAATTTCATTGTTTTGTTGTGAGTTAATTTATTGTTTCGTAAAGTGGTTCAACGTGCAAAATTTTGGTCGTTCGTAAATTAACAAATAATTTGTCCAACATGGCTGCTAGGTTTCCTAGAGCAGATCATCTGACAAGCGAAGAAGTAGATTATGAATTAATTATTCGGGGGAAAAGGGAAAACATTAAGGATGAACTTAATGATAAATGTCGGTTACTTAGAAACTTATTTCATGAAGATACTAAAGAAAATAGAGTATACGCATGTACTTACACGATGGATCAACAATTTGATTACATTGCTAACAAAGTGGACACGCTCACTAAACGATTGGAGAAGGGCCAGGACGATCGATGTATATCTCGATTAAAACATTATTTGATGAGGGCAGAGCGTTGTGTAACAGGAGATTTCAGATCCGTTCAGATGCGTGAAGATTTGATAAGAGAAATTAAAGGTCTTTTGCTACAATATGACCACCATAACATTATGGTAACTGAAGATGAGTCTAAAGAGTCGCTATCCGAATCTGAGGGGGCTGTGGGAGGAGTAAATTTGAAGAACTTAGAAGACCCGAATAAAAAAGGCGCTACTCCTAAAACAAATGTTGTTGGTTCGGAGAAGTCGAAAAATGAAAATGATTATGAAGTATTGATAAACCACATTCATAGGTTAGAGCAACAAGTGGCCGAAATGCGAGAAAGGGAACAGAGGCGCCATTCGCCAATAAATTCACCTCCCTTAAACACCAATAAAAGGTCTATGCGCAGAGATAGTGAGCATGAACAAAGTCCCTGGATGCATCGAAATAGGCGAGGGAATTTGGAAAGAAGATCTGTAAGTAGGGAGAGTGAACAGGAGCACAGCAATAGTAGAGGTAGGATTGGTCGATATCAAAGAAACAACAATACACGAGGAAGTAGAAGTCGTACCATAAATGAATCGGAAATAGTTACGGCTGACAGACGTATGGAAAAATGGCATCTATCGTTCAGTGGAGATTCTCGTCAGCGATCGCTAGAAGATTTTTTGCATAAAGTACGAAGACTGGCTAGAATGGATAACATAGACGAAAATATTCTACTACAGCGCATCCATACCATTCTTAGAGGTGAAGCTTACGACTGGTATTTATGCTACTCTGACGAATTTATCAATTGGGAAGATTTTGAGGAGCGTATAAGATACATGTATGGAAACCCGAATAGGGACCAAGGTAATCGACAGAAGATATATGAAAGGAAACAACAGCGCAATGAGACTTTTTTGACATTTAAAATGGAAGTCGAACGTTTAAACAAACTTCTTTCTAATCCATTGGACCCGGAAAGGATGTTTGAAATTATATGGGATAATATGCGGCCTCATTATAGGTCAAGATTGGCCTGCAGAACGGTGAGAGACCTGGGTATGTTGGAATACTATGCCTACCGGATAGACGCAAACGATCAAACTCTAAGACAGCAACGAGAGGGTCCAGCCAGACATCCCAATGCGGTACACAATCTAGAAGTGACGACCGAATCAGAGCGGTCGTACTTATCAGGTTCAGAGACGGAGGAAGTAAACGAAATAACGAGAAAGTTTGAGGGAATGGGGAGACCAAAAGAAAGAAGAACAGTCCAACCGGAACAGCGACGTAGTGGAGGTCAACAAAACATCGAAGAAAGAACTACACCTGTGTGCTGGAACTGCAATAGAAACGGCCATCTTTGGAGATACTGTCCTGAACCTAAAAGGATTTTCTGCTACGCCTGCGGAAATCCAGGTAAGACCACAGTATCGTGTCCCAATCATGTCCGGGATTCGCAGCCAATAGCTCACCATTCGGGAAACTGAAGTTGGAGTGTGACATTGGGAACAATATCACTCCAAAAGCAGAAGATGTTCCCCAGTGTGATCCTTTCATTGACCCTTTTCTTCAGGTATGCGAGGTCAAGGTTCACACAGGAAGTTGTCCACACGTAAATGTTACAATTTTTGAAAATGAATATGATGCTTTACTTGACTCTGGTGCTAGCGTCAGCGTTACTAATATATTTGACATTGCAGAAAAACACGGCCTGAAAATGCATCAGAGCCCATACCGAATCGTTACTGCCGATAAAACAGTTCACGAATGCTTGGGATACGTTCAACTTCCCATAGTATTCAGAGGGATTACTAAAATTATACCCACTTTAGTCGTTCCTCAAATTTCAAGGAAATTGATATTAGGTTATAACTTTTGGAACGTTTTCGGCATAAAACCAATGGTTTTGGGAGAAAACGGCTTTGAGCAAGTTGCGTTGATCAGCATCGATAACGAACAGACTGCTGAAACAATCGAGTTTTCATGCTTGCCTATCGAAGCATTTCCAATTATAAAAAATATAGAACCCGATGATACATTAGATATTCCTGAATTAGAACTTCCGGAGGCGTCGAGAACGACCCCCGAAACGATCGAAACTGAACATCAACTAACGACAGAAGAACGAAAAAGACTGATCAAGACAATGGAGAATTTTCCGTACACAACTGAACATCGTTTAGGAAGAACGTCCTTATTAGAGCACGAAATAATTCTGAAGGAAGGAGTTAAACCCAGACGAGTGCCGTTGTATAGGTGTTCACCAACAGTTCAAGCTGAAATGGAAGCAGAACTCGAAAGATATCGGAAAATTGATGCGATTGAAGAATGTGCCTCTGAATGGGCCAGCGCTCTGGTGCCAGTTCGCAAGTCGAACGGTAAGCTACGAGTTTGCTTGGATTCCCGAGGAGTTAACGCCTGGACGAAAAGAGATTCGTACCCTATGCGAAACATGGGAGAAATTTTCCATCGTTTAGGCCGTGCGAAGTACTTTTCAGTTGTGGACCTAAAGGATGCGTATTTCCAAATTCCTCTGAAAGAGGAATCTAGAGACTATACTGCTTTCAGGACCACACAGGGATTGTTCCGATTTAAAGTCTGTCCGTTTGGCCTTACCAATGCACCTTTTACAATGTGCCGTTTGATGGACCGAGTCATTGGGTTTGATTTGGAGCCTAATGTCTTCGTGTATCTAGACGATATTGTTATAGCAACAAATACCTTTGAGGAGCATATTCGACTGCTTAACATAGTTGCGGAACGTCTGACTAAAGCAAATTTGACAATTTCACTTGACAAAAGCAGATTCTGTCGAAAACAGGTGTCATACTTAGGATACCTTCTTACAGAAGAAGGTGTTTCAATCGACAACTCCAGAATTTCCCCAGTGTTGGACTACACCCGTCCTAAAAATATAAAGGACATTCGACGACTTCTCGGACTTGCTGGATTCTATCAGCGATTTATATGCAATTATAGTGCAGTAGTAGCACCAATATCCGATCTACTGAAAAAGACTAGGGCGAAGTTTGTTTGGACGGAAACAGCGGAAAAGGCTTTTGGTGATCTCAAAGCTGCATTAGTGTCTGCACCCATCCTTAGTAATCCGGATTTCAATAATCCATTCGTAATTGAGTCAGACGCATCGGACAATGCGGTAGGAGCAGCCCTTATTCAACACGTAGATAATCAGCCAAAGATAATCGCATATTTCAGTAAAAAGCTAAGCAGCACACAAAAAAAGTACGCCAGTGTCGAAAAGGAATGTCTAGGTGTACTGTTAGCAATTGAACATTTCCGACATTATGTTGAAGGAACTCGTTTTAAAGTAGTTACTGATGCGAGAAGTCTATTATGGTTGTTTACCATAGGCGTAGAATCGGGTAACTCAAAGCTGTTACGGTGGGCTTTGAAGATTCAGTCATACGACATCGAATTAGAGTATCGAAAGGGTAAACACAATATACTGGCGGACTGCCTTTCAAGGGCCGTTGATAGCATCTCGACGATAACGATAGATCCGGAATATTACGATTTAATCAATAAAATACGAGCAGATCCTACTAACTACCCGGACTTTAGAATTGTGGATGATCAGATCTATAAATTTGTGAAAGTAACTGACCAACTCGAAGATTGCAGATTCCAATGGAAATCGTATCCTCCAAAACCTAACAGAATGGACATTATAAAAGGGTTTCATGAGCAAGCTCACCTTGGTGCAGAAAAAACTTTGAAGGCGATTAAGGAGCGCTACTTTTGGCCTTCTATGGGGATTGAGGTAAAAAAATATTGTCGTAGCTGTTTACTATGCCAAACTAGTAAAGCCACCAATAAAAATACGACACCACCTATGGCGGATCAGAAAAAAGTAGTACAATACCCATGGCAGTTCCTGGCCATGGATTATGTTGGCCCACTTCCAGCGTCTGGTCGGAGCCGAAATACGTGTCTCTTAGTGGTCACGGACCTATTCACCAAGTTTGTGCTAGTACAACCTTTCCGACAAGCAATCGCCGATTCGTTAGTTCAATTTGTGGAAAACTCCTTGTTTCTACTATTCGGTGTACCCGAGGTGATCCTTTCGGATAATGGAACGCAATTCACATCGAAACCATTTCAATCTTTACTAACCAAGTACAATGTAAGCCATTGGCGGACGCCGAACTATCATCCACAGATCAACGATTCCGAAAGGGTAAATCGTGTGATTACAACTGCAATTCGGGCATCCATCCGTAAGGGACACACGGAGTGGTCAAACAACCTCCAGCAAATAGCTAACGCGGTACGGAATTCTGTGCATGAAGCAACACATTACACACCATACTTTGTCTTGTTCGGCCGCAACATGGTTTCGGACGGCCGGGAATACCGAAAACTTCGGGACGTAAATGCACCTAATGAACCCCAGCTAGGGAATGATGAAAGACTAAAAATGCTCGAAGATGTCAGAAACAACTTAAAAAAAGCATACGATAAACATGCGTCATATTATAACTTGCGATCCAACGTTAACTGTCCTACGTATGTAGTAGGGGAGAAAATTTTAAAAAAGAATACGGAACAATCGGATAAAGGGCGAAAGTTCTGCTCAAAATTGGCACCCAAATATGTACAAGCAGTTGTTAAAAGAGTTGTAGGAAGTCATTGTTATGACCTAGAAGATTCAAATGGGAAAAGATTAGGCATTTTCAATTGTAAGTTTTTGAAAAAATTAGTTCAGTAAAACTAATTTCTGTTCAAGCTATGTCGCTCTCAGTTTGTTGAGTAGTAACAATTACACCATGATGCTTTGCTCTGGTTGTATAAAACACATTTTCCGCCGTTTGTGAAGTTTAGCTCAGATCTAATCTTGAGCAGCCCCACAACATCTTTATTTACTGGGGCATCCTTGGGCGAGAACTTAGTTCTAGCCCAAGAAGAAACTTCACAAATGAGTTGGTAAACGGTTATTTATTAGCCATCCTAGGAAGACAATTCTTTCTGTGAGTAAGTTGTTTTATTAATGCCTATCCCCTCGACAAGAAGACAGAGCGAGTCCAAGATGATACCATCAGGACGATGAGCTACAATCCATAAACTCAGAGCTTAAGGGCGTTGACGAGGAGTACCGTTAAGCGAAGTTATAAAGCGGGAGTTTGAGATTGGGGACACTCAGATGATGATCGCGTCAGACTCGGATGTCATTCTAAAAAGGATTGACGATGAAGAGCAAACTTAGTCAATCGAGCAAATAAAACATATTACTTAAAGAAATGAATTAGACGCTAAGGAACAAATTTAAAGCATAACAATTGAAAATTGTCACGTATTCCAAACTAATAAAATAATTTGATATTTAGGGAAGTGATGGATAATTTCTTTCAAATGATTGATGTTAGTGTGTAGTTCACATCGAGTCTTAGAGCTAGTTTAGTACTTAATCCTAAAGACTTTATTGTTGAAAAATATAAAATACTGTATAATCTATTTGAATTTTAATTAGATTACGAGATGATCATTTATTAATCATCCCTATTTGGTACATATTGTATTGTACTAATGTATCTAGTTGTTTATTTATTTATTTATTCATTGATATATTTATTTATTTATTTACTTATTTATTTATTTATTTATTTATTCATTAATGCACTATTTAGTAATATAAGAGATGATTTATTTTCTTATATTAGATGAATTTTGATAATTTATTATTTATTATACATGTTATTTATTTGTTAATGAGTTGTTATTTATTAGAATATTTCATTTCATCTTTCATTTTGTTGTTAAATGTTCGAAATTATCTATTTAAGACTCCTTGAATTACCTTTGTGGCGTACTTTTTGAGTGCTACGTCAGAGACGTTTGAGTTTTGTTATCCATCGCTAGAACTATTTTGCCGTCTGATTGTTCCTAAAATAAAATAAGGTTATGAATATGTATTCTTACACAAATCTGCAACTAGAATTCAACTTATCTCTATACTTATCTGCTGAAAAACGCTCTGCTCCAGTTTACAAGTATCCAGTTCTGCGATCCACATGCACATTAGCGATGAAAATTCTTCAACGAAAGGCCATCGTAGTGAAGCTCACACTCCTTGTTTGGTCCGTTTTATTTTGCTTTCGCTTGATGCTACACTGCTTACCTTGAAAGCAATAGAAAATGGATTAGTTGTAACAATAACCACTCCAATGCTGCAATTCTTCTTTACGTTTAATCCACTTTTGCACGAAACAATTAAAACAACAAGTAACTAAATAGCTTTCTTCCGCTACGTTATAAAAACAAATGGACATTCTGTTTTGACGTTTCTGTATGTTCATCGAGAGACATCCGTGTTCAGCGATCATGATTGAATTCATGAAGTTCATTCTATATGTTTCGGCTGGTCGAGCATATTGCTTGACGTGAGAAACAGCATAGAGGAGATGTTGAGTTAACATTTTGAGCCCAGTGCGGGTGTACAACATAACGTTCTTAAACTTTTTTTTTACGTGGAGAGGAGAACGTTATGTCATATTACGTTATGGTTTGGGGGTTTGGTTTGGTTCTTAGAAAGACTTTGATCAAGGAAGAGCCTTGATGTTCGATCTCAGAGCAAACAGTGAGGTGAATTTAGTGTGAAATGTTTTATCCATCTTGAGGAATGGTTGATTTCATTACTAAATGATCCGGATTCTAGTAAGAGGGGTGAAGTTTAGGATTGGTTTTTTATCAATATTCTATAGATATTGATATTAATACCGCTTGAGTTAATATTTAATCATGAAGCTGAATAGTTTTGAGATGACTCTCGTGACTCAGAAATGCTGTTTTTTTTCCCGATTTGAGTTTGTAAATATTAGTTCGATGTGTTTCTTTCAGGTGAATTTCATTGAAAATGTAATTATCCATTTTCAAAATGCAAATTAAAGAACTACCTAAATTATTGTTTGCGTTGATTACTAAGCAATGTGATAGTCTGTGGCGATCGCTTTGGAATGTTCGCACAAGTATTTTATTTGCTGTATATATATATACATATACACATATATATGCAAACATAGTGTGATATTTATTTATTTACTTATTCATTTATTTATTTATTTATTTATTTATTTAGTAGAGTTTATTTATTTATTTGTTCTGATTTATTTATTTATTTATGTACCGATTGATTAAATTATTTATTTTTATATTTATTTACACATATATGTATGGATATTTACAAACTTATTTAATAATTTATTGGCACTAATATTTACTGATATATTTATTTGATATACATATATTTACACATAGTTATTCAGTTACAACTATAGTTAGTATTTATTTACATGATCTGTGATAACACAGTTAACCTAAGTCTGTGATTTCGAAAAGTTTGCCGTACGAAAATTTGGTTGTACTCCTACAACCAAATTTTCGTAAAACAAGTCCAGTGTTATGTAGCGGTATGATAATAAGCCATTTATGATGAGTAAACTTCGGAGTGATAAAGTAACCATTCGAATAACACGCAGTAGTAAATTCATCGTTCTTAATTGGTGAACTCACAACCAGAGGGAACGTTGTTCATGAGCTTCACTCATTACAATGTTCATCCTCTCACTAGGCGCGCATATTTCTCATTTTGAACTTTGAATCTGAATCCGTTGGGTTGAGCATTATCTCCCAGTAGGATTACTTGTCGTCGGGAATTTAATAATAAGAAAAAACCTCAACTTAAAGATTGGAATGAGCTAGTTAGATGGGGAATGCTTGGGAGGAAAGAAGATAGCATCTCCTATCAACTCCGAAGGTAATCGGAGATCGCCTTTTGATAAGTTCGTTTTCCGATATCCGGAACGAAGAATGCATTCAGTGGCCTTTCTGAGGAAATGAAAATTCTTTCTCGTCCACTTCAATCTGATCCGTGGAAGAGGCAGGACTGTGAAGGTTTTTTTTATATAGTCACGCGGTGTGTTTGTTCAGGTAGTTAGAACGTGAATTATGTCCTAAAGTCAGTGTAACTAATTGTGCGTTTAATTCTATAGTAGGTGTAGCATACGCAAATAGCTAGGGCAGTGCGGCAATAAATCTGTGCGATAGAAAAAAAAGGTAACTATCTTAAAAATAGTCCAGTACTCAAGAACATGCGCTCATAGATTCGAACAGTCGTTCGGCGGCTTTTATTTCACGCTAGCGAAGCCACCTCCCGCTCGGCACACCGCGCCCATTTTTCCTATACAGTACCACTATCCTGACCCCACGTGTCGGTGTTGAAGGTCCTAACCTTGGCCAGGGTTAGAAGGGAGCCGCGCCGCCAATATCGCGCTCCAATAGAGCAGTTTTCCCGCCCATCGGAAAACCAACATTGTCGGCATAGTCGAAACTGCCATTGTATTCCGTGAAGCCAGCGTCGCAGGGGCGACGAAACAAGCGTGAGGAGCAGTCGGTAAGGTAGGACCAAACCGAATGAAACCGTGAGTAACCGAACAAATGTCCGCATGCATGCGTCGAACGTGAAATAGAGCACCATTCTAAAGATAGCACGATAGTTAAAATCCGCACAGTTAGGTAGAGAGAAAAGAGAAAGATGAGAGAACAGAATTAAGTTGAGGGTACCCGAATAGGAATAAATATGTGAAATAAATCTTCGTCGTTTTCAATTCCGTCAAATAAATGTTTTTTTGATTAATGTTAAATAATCTTTGTTTAATTGTTAGGTAGAGTTTTCGTATAATGAGTGCACTGGTTTGAAGAGATTTTTCACGTTTATTCGTTGTAGTTGTTGTAGATTTCATGTTTGTACTCCAAGTAGGACTGCTTGGGAATCTCAGTCCACTTTGCAGTTTTGTCCTGAAGCGTTCGTTGTAGTGGGCAGGAAAATTTGTCCAGTGATGATAAAAGGTCACTGCAGTGCATTCGCTTCATAAAAGGTCGATCTGCGGTTAGCCTTTGGTTGTTGGGAGATGATGGTTTGAGTAGTTTCAAGTTTTCGCGTCTACTAGCTTGTTCCAATCCTTTGTGTAAGACTGAACTCGCCCTGGGGTTAGAGTTTGCCGGGCATCACAAAACGACAAGTGGTCCTCTAACGAGGTGGCGCATAAGCCATTTGTTTGCTAAAACAAGTTACGGAAACGCCCTAGTAGACCAGTTTGAGTTAGCCGACTTGGGGCCGGCTACAAACAGACTACATATTTATTCAATCGGATTATTGTAACAGGTTCACTAGTTACGAGAAATACAAGTTCTTTATCGTAAACCTCGAGGCCATATTGGGTTAGTGAAAAAACTTTACGATCTGATGCTAGTCTTAGACCCACATTAATAACATTAAAGTTTTTGGTTTACATCTACCCGCTCTAATAATCCCGTGCATCACCAGTACTGTATGGATATTGAAACACTGGAGCGTGTTTCTTCTATCTGCAATCTGGGCGAAACCATCGATGAGAAGCTTAGGTTCAATGAACATGTTGGGATTACGACTTCCAAAGCATATTCTGTTCTTGGGTTCATTCATCGACATGCTTCCGAATTAACTGACATACATGGTTTGAAAACACTGTGCAGTAGCATCCTAGAATATACTTCCCCCGTTTGGGCTCCGTACTACTAGCATATATTCTTTCAATTGAACGGGTGCAGAAAAAAATCGTAAGATTTTCATTGCGGCTACCTCACTGGAACGATCCAAACAATCTCCTTCCTTCCGCGAGCGATAAGCTTGGAATTGCTGTCTGCCAGACGCGTGAGAATACAGCGTTTATTTATATTCGACGCCATGAACTGTGTCATCTTGAGCAGATACCGCTGAACATTCCTACACGACGCTTTCGGAACTCCAACTTGCTTGCTGTACCGTATCACATAAGTTAAGTTAGAATAAGTACAGTCTGTACGATCTTGTGGTCGGAGACGGTGATAATAATAATAACGCAAATCATTCTTTATATACAAAATTAACTTACTTAGGTCTTCGGGGGGGTCTCCTACGAGTGAGTGTGTAGGGCTCATAATTTTTAATTCACCCTGCAAATACGTATGCGAACAGAAATAAACATGTTAGGTAAATTATTATCAAAAAAGGATGAAACTGTGTTTGGGGGGGTGGGGGTTACTGGCAGATGACAAGGGTGTAAATAGGCTCTTGTCATCTGACAATTAAAAAATCACATATACACACATACACACACAGTTATAAATACATCTAGTAGATACGTATGATTTCAGAAGTTTGAGTTTTTTGAGTGATCCAAAAGTCCGGTTTGATGATTTCTGAAATAAATGGTAATTCTTGTCATAATACCACTTAACAAACATACTTAAATAAAATCTTATTATGCTTATAAGCGCATGCGATTATTCTAAGTTAGTAGTCTAGTTAATAGTAAAAGTTTCGAACCGCAATTTCAAAGTAAATGTTATGCTGAAATGCTGATAAACAAATTGGGCCTTTAATGCTTGTCTTGCTGCTCTATGCTCTTTAATTATTGATTAAATGATAAATGGTTTTGGAATACAACGATGTTCCCAAAGCGTTGCATCCCCATATGTTGCCCGAGGTCACCTTGTACTCCGTAGATCTTGCTCCACCTGGTCTAACCATCTTGCTCATTGCGCACCTCGTCATCTTGTGCTAACCGGACTCCCATCCAACACCATTTTTTCAGGATAGTTGTCCGACTTCTCGCAAATTGTCCTGCCCTACGTTTTGTTCCGATTTGGCCACCTTACAAGTACTGGGTTCGTCAGCGAGCTGCGCGAGCTCATGGTTCATCATCCACCTCCAGACCCCGTTCTCCTGCACTGCGCCAAAGATGGTTCTTAACACCCTTCGCTCAAAAACTCCAAGTACTCGCAAGTCTTCATCAAGCATTGTCCACGTCTCATCCCCAACCTCTCTTGCTTGTGGAGCCCGTAGTAGGCACGACTTCCACTGATAATACGCTTCCGGATCTCACAGCTGTTATCATTGTCCACAGTAACAAGTGAGTCGAGATAGACAAATTAGTCAACTACCTTGAACTCATCACCGTCAATCGTTACACTGCTGTCTAGCTGGGCTCTGTCGTACTCGGTTCCGCATGCTAGCATGTACTTCATGTGGACGTATTTACTTATATACCGAGGGTCATTGGGAACTTTAAAAAAAAAGTTACTCTTACTATTACCACATGTAATTTTATTCAACTTTCACTTATACAATTTCTTAAAGACTATTTTGAACTACACTCGCTCGACGCTAATTAAAGACTGACTCTCCTACTTTTCTAAGACCATCTCGTAAGCTAACTTCCTAGGCTAATTTACTGTGGTCAGCTGGGAACAGATGCCGATGCAGATGTCACCTATCCAATTGTCACGTTCCAGGTGTCGGGTTCTAACCGTAGCTACAATGTTGCTTGGTGCTTCTTGGTGAATTAGAGCTTGTTCAAACAAATTTGGAGAAGCTATTCAGCTATTCTAGAAGAAACAGCTGAATAGCTTCTTCAAATTAGCTTGAACAAGCTCTAATTCAACACCGATGTTTGTTGGGTGTTGCAGGTGATCGTTTGATTATGTTACCGATGAGGCTGGCAGCTTAGTACAAATATCTTCTTGAGTCTGGCGTGCGTCTCTGACACCGCTTCAAATGTTCTACCGACAATGTCCACGTCATTGGCAAAGCAGATAAATTGACTGGATCTGTTGAGAATCAAGCCCCGCATGTTGAATGCCGCTCGTCTCATAACACCTTCAAGAGCAATGGTGAACAGCAGGCATGAGATTCCATCACCCTGACGAAGCCCCCTGCGGGATTCGAATGAACCCGATAATTCTCCCGATATTCTCACACAGCACTAGGTTCCATCCATCGTAGCCTTGGTTAGTCTAGTCAACTTTCCCAGGAAGCCGTTTACTGTATCATATGCGGCTTTGAGGTCGATGAATAGATGATGCAAAGGGGCTCTATATTTACGGCATTCCCGCAAAGTGTTGATTTGGTCCGTTGTAAACCAGTCTTCGATGAGGCTGACTTTCCACGAATCTATTTGCTAGTGGTGACAGTCACTGAAAGACGATTTGAGATAGCACTTTATAAGTGACAGTAAGGACAGTGATCGCACTATAATTTTCGCAGTCCAGTTTGTCAGCTTTCTTGTAGATAAGCCATATAATACCATCATTTCACTTCTCCGGCAGTTGTTCGGTTTCCCAAACCTTGACTATCAGTCGATGCAGGCAATAGGCCAACTTGTCTGGGCCCATCTTGATAAGTTCTGCTCCGATACTATCCCTTCCAACCGATTTGTTATCCTTAGGATGGGGTGGCACATCACCGTCACTTGCTACATTGCCGACGGCACTTCCTTCGATGTGTTGGTCCTCTTCCTGCACACTACCAAAATGTCATGTAAAATTCTGTCCGCTGAGACCGACACATGCAAGCGTCTTTTAGCACATAAGAATGAGTTGAAAGATATGAGAAAATAAATTCAATCTTTCGTCGAATTGCGTATGTGTCGGTTTCAGGAGACATAATTTTACACGAAATCTTTCTTTACGTTCCCCGACTTTTTACAAACATGAATTACGCCTCGTGTAAATTGCGTAATTTCTAAGTGTGTGTTCTCCATTCAGATGTTCTTCGAAGTGTTGCCTTCACCTTCCGGTCACCTCACAATCGTTTGTCAGATCCTTATCCCGACACATTTCAGCTCGCGGCACGAAGCCTCTGCAGGATGTGTTGAGTTTCTGGTAGAACTTTTGCGTTTCATGTGAGCAGTGCAGCTGTTTTAGTTCCCCCACACTCCTCCTCCTCCTGGCAGCGCTTTTTCTCCCGGAAGAGTTGGGTTTGCTGCCTCCGCTTCTGTCTGTACCGTTCCACACTCTGACGGGTAGCTTGACGCAGCATAAGTGCCGTCACTGCGTTCTTCTCTTCCAACACCTGCTGACAATTCATTCTGCCGACTTCGTTCCACGTAACCTAAGACGTTCTCCGCTACGCTGCTGATAGCTGTTTTTACGGTCTTCCAACAGTCCTCGAGAGGGACTTCGTCGAGCTCATCCTCTTCCAGCAACGCAGTTTCGAGCGATTGCGCGTAGCCTGCGGTGACGTCAGGTTGCTTAAAGGTTCGAGAGGTTCTGATGTCTGACCAGTGCCGACTATCTATCAAAACGTGGTCGATTTGTGATTCCGTTTGGTTTGGTGACCTCCAAGTGGGAGGCTGTGCTGGAAGAACACTACGGCTATGTTTTTGAAGGCGACGAAGTCGATGAGTCCAAGGCCGTTGTCTTTGGTCAGCTGCTGTGTCGTTGGTCAGCTGCTGGCCAAAGACTGCACATGCAGTTAGATGGGCTGAAAGCATATAAAAACTGCATTCTACGATAACCCGATTCCTGTTCGGCCATCTTAAATCCACGTCACATACTCTCTATGACAAAGTATGCTTTTCTGTAAAGGTAAAAAAGAAAGGAGAACACGGAAGGAAACAAAGCTATTACAACATCCTTCAGCTCAACATATAGATAACAGTAAATCACATTCTCAAACGATAGCCTTCCTAAAATTTTAATTAATTTGATGTAAAAAAATATCGCACAAGCCATTTACAGTTTAAATGGAAATTACTTTTTCGCCAAATTCCTCTGATGAAAAGTTCTTTAACTATTCTTATTGGAAAATTTTCCAACAACAACTTTGTGTCAGGAAGTTTTTCAAAAAAGTGTCATATGAAATAGTTATTAACTAATTTATGGATTGATAATCTTCTGCCATTATCAAACAGCGTGTTTGTTAAATCTGACATAGTTGCCATGATTTTTGTGCTGAATTCCACGTGCTCCTAACACCAATGTTGCCTGCAAAGTAGATGGGCGAGCTTAAATATAAGACAATAGAAACATTAATGGTTTCACTACTAATTAATTATGTTTTTATTGCGTACAGTGCGCCAATTTAAATTATAATGTTTTTGAAAATTGGAAATATCTTCTCAACACCATGGGATCCCAGTAGTGAACAGCAGTTTCTGCTAGAACCAAAGATGTGAAGAGAAAGTATCGATAGGTCCGATAGAGCTCGGCAGGTTATAAAAATTGAATAGAAGTAGTTTGAAATCGAGCGTAGGGCTTTGCTTTGGCAGTAGGTTTCGAAGCAGACATAGACATCTTTGCCAAACATTACAATGATGGAAGAAAAATGACAAAACAGCGTGTTTGTTAAATCTGACATAGTTGCCATGATTTTTGTGCTGAATTCCACCAATGTTGCGTGCAAAGTAGATGGGCGAGCTTAAATATAAGACAATAGAAACATTAATGGTTTATTAATTTTTTTTCTTACATTATTTGGAAAGTCACCTTCACCAAAGTAGTCGCTTTGAAAATTTTCTATTGGTTCAATAGCATGTTCTCAAAATAGTAATGCAAACTCAAAATTTGACATTCACATACTAATTCCCATACAAACATCAAAAAATGTGTGCGAAGTCTGTTTCACTCTAAATGTGCTGAAAGGCTATGACGGACCCAATTTTAAACTGTTCAAGCACTGAACGAATGGCCCAATTTCACGACAAAAATCGATAACTCGAAAACTACTAACTTTAGTCATATGATATCTTGGAAAGATTCTTTTGGTTTGAGTGGTACCTAGGGAGGTCATTTTATGCTCATAATAAAAATCTAACTTTTTATTCCTATGATTTAGAGGATTCTTTTACATACAAAATGGTAGATAATTTAATTTAAGGAAACATTACTGAAGAAGTTTTACTTCTATCTCATATACGTATCATTTTATAACATTTTTTTAAATTTTCCTCAGGGTGGGTCTAAAATTTTTTTTTTTTCAATTTGAATTTTTGAAGAAAGTTTTCAATTGTGTAAATGACTTTTAGCACATGGAATGACGCACATTTTGAAGGTGCAAGATAATTGCTATTGTTTAAAAAAAGTTATAGATGTTGAAGTGTGAAAAAATACGTTTTTTCAAGACGAGTCAGATGTTGTTTGCAAATATTTGCAAAAACAGAACTCGTAAACTGAAAGTTGGAACTTTTATCTACAAAATCAATGCAAAATAGTTTGTCTCCTATTGTCTCCTTTAGAAAAAAGCATTTGAAAATTGGTAGTTTTGCATTTTTCTGAATAACTTCCGATCAGCAGCATCAACAATTACTATCAAAGTGTGTTACAACGTGATTTTTTTTAAGACAATGTTTATATTTTCATATTTAACTATCTTAAGTTATTTATTAACATTTATATCACAGACAAACAGACATAACACATTGATCATTTTCCCCTACAAATCATCGTCATTAAAACACTAGCGCCATCTGTTGAGCACACTGTGATGGGTGGTGAAACTGAACAGATGGTGGTAGTCTGCCACCAGTGTTGATACTACTAACTAAGAAACCATACCATAGTGCACTGTGGAGCGAAGTTTTAAAAAATTTGCGTCAGTCTAATCCCCATCGGCAAAGTTGAATCTAAAAAAACTCAGCTAGAGCAGTAGTTAGGCTTGTCACTCAATCAGTGTCTAATATTAAAATAACTCTTCTATTATGGTTCAGTAGTTATTGGAATTCAGTAAACAATTTGACTTCGGAAACAGACGAAAAGGTAGCAGCACTTCAAACGGTTGTCTTCGGGGGAAAACCAATTGGCAGATTCAAGAAAGCAAAAGGTTATTGGTGGTGGCACATGAGAAACAAACAAGCACACTTCGAAAATAACAACGGCGACAACAGCAATGGAAACGATGACGATGTTGACATAAAACATTTTTCCCCATATTTTGATATACGATCCCTTTCTGTGATAAATAAATCACTATCATTTTTCACGTATGTACCGACACAGTGTAATGCATCGCATTTGTCGTTCCATTGCTGACATCAATTCCGTTACTTTTCGGTGTTGTTATATTTCTAGCTTGTTTCGTGCTCCACGTGTACCTTCGTTTCAATTCCGTTGTTCTGAATGTTTCACTATGAGAATTGGCAGCTTGATAAGGAATCAAATTTGAATTTGAACGAGCATTTACTTTACTTTTGCGATTATTTTTTCAGTAGCTAAAAGAAAGTGTTAAATTGGCGGTTGCAAATAAGCTTCCTAATAAAGCTAATAAAGCTTCCTAATGAAAATCACACAATAATCGATATACTTCGATCAATAAAAATAATATAAAAAGTAAACACTGGCATTTCAGTTATGGTTTGAAATTGGTCGATACAAGAGTCAACCTTAGCCCCTAACTGGCCTTTTCAAAGCTATAAATCTCAATAAATCTTGGCCGCTACTTCGGCGATTCTCACATCAAGCTTCAAGCATCTTGAGAGACGAATCCGTTCACAGCTTTACAATTAATGTATCCGATCTATGAAAGGAAATATTTAACTCAGACTCGCAACGTACCGTACCCATCAATTTCTAGATTTTATTCAACAACCCTGAGCAGCATAGTGCCATCAAAGGCAATCGTTAAAAGCATACCAGTTCCGGTGTTTGTTTGCAGTGTTGTTTATTTTTCATAGTGGATGCGGTAACATTCTTAAAAACGCAACGGCACTTCAACAGAAAGAGTTACGTTCAACCACAAACAGAGGCAAGCTGTAAAGCTTGGGGAAACATCAAAGCCACTTTGCCTATGGGGCGGTTCACGTTCATAATCTAACCGAATCCATTATAGAGCAATGGGTTCACAGCTCTTTTTAACCATAGCAGCAGTTTAGAAGCCACAATTCCGGAGGCCCAAACTGATGCAATTGCAAAGTGGTTCTGTGTAGAGCTCAAAGTCCTAGACCACCTCAGCACTCTGGTAAGCAGTGGATCTGTTGTAGTAGTGATGTTGGTTTTTCCGAATGGTTTGCCTGGAACTGCAGAAAGGTAAGCCTCAAGAAGCTACACCTACCAGATCTATGAAGGTAGCAAAAGCTACAGCCGAGACGTCAGTCAGGGGTCATAAATCTACAATACGGAAGAAGGAGCTACGGAAACTCAGTGTTTACTGGGGTAAGGCAGTAGTTTCACGTTTCGAACCCGAACAAGCCACAATGATTCGGATCCGGGTGTTACGGTTCATGGTGGTGGTTTGTGAACCGACGATGGCCGATGTGCATAAATTAGTGCATCTGTTCTCGGGTTATTTACGAGTTGCCAATCAATTTTCTGCAGGGTTTACTACCGATGCAAATTTGTCGATTGTTAAACCAGGGAAGTTATTTGCCTGTACCAATGGAATACACGTGTGGTTGGAAGTGGTGCCATGTTGAGCGAGTCACAGTAGATATACACGTAGAATTGTAAAATAAACACGGTTGGGATGGGTTTTACATTATTTGTATCGCAATACTAGCTTATGCGTTTTTTAAGTCGAGTTTTGCACATCAATTATGTTTGTATGCTTACAATCACAAGTAAAAGTTATCTTCATACCTAAAGTAGGAAAGCGAGACAAGGCGCATCCTAAATCATACAGACCCATTAGTCTTTCATCAGTCCTATTAAAGACTATGGAAAAAGTGTTGAATGATTATATCAATTCAAATTACATGAACAAGCATGCACTATCTGAGTTCCAGTTTGCTTACCAGTCTGGTAAGTCAACAGTTACGGCACTGCATAGTGTGGTTTCAAAGGTAGAAAAAGCTCTATCGGTAAAAGAAATAGCACTTTGTTCTCTCTTAGATATTGAAGGAGCTTTCGACAACGCTTCCTATTCGTCTATGGCTCGTGCCATGAAGAAAAGGAACTTTGACATGAACATAATTAACTGGGTTCATACCATGCTCGCAAAAAGAGAAATCACTTCAGAGCTGGGAAGTACGTCTATTACAGTACGAGCAACGAAAGGTTGTCCTCAAGGAGGAGTCCTCTTACCACTAATGTGGTCCTTAGTTGTAGACGATCTTCTAAGAAGCTTAGAGGAAAAGGTTTCGAGGTTGTAGGTTTTGCAGACGATATAGTCATTATAGTGAGGGGAAAATTTGACAACATCATTTCAGAAAGAACGCAATGGGCCTTAAAATTTACCCAGTGTTGGTGTATCAAGGAGGGCCTTAGCATAAATCCATCAAAAGTAGTAATTGTACCTTTCACTAGGAAATGGAAGTTTACTCTAAAAGCGTTTCAGCTAGAAGGATTAAAGATTCATCTTAGTGAACAGGTTAAAAACTTAGGAGTGATACTGGATGCCAAACTGAACTGAAATGCTCATCTTGAGTGTGTGATCGGTAAGGCAACTAGTGATTTCTGGATATGCTCAAAAACATTTGGCAGAAAATGGGGTCTAAGACCAAAAATGATAATGTGGATTCATACATCCATAATACGTCCAAAGGTAACGTATGCTTCCCTTGTTTGGTGGCCAAAAACAAAAGAGGCTACTGCACAGAAAAAGTTGTCAAAACTTCAACGGCTAGTATCCATTGCTATAACGGGAGCGATGCGCAGCACTCCATCAAATGCGTTGAATGCAATTCTAAATCTGCTGCCTTTGCACGAATACGTGCAACTAGAAGCGGAAAAGAGTATGCTTAGACTTAAACGGCTGAAAACTTTCCTGTCTGGTGACTTAGTCGGTCACCTGAGCATTTCACAAAGCTTTCAAAATGGGCCAGTGATGTATATGAATGGAGACTGGATGAAACCTGTGGAAAACCATGACATCCCTTACAACATACGTGAAACGTCACGTATAGATTGGGAAGTCGGAGGTCCCACTGTTCGCCATAGCTCCATAAAATTCTTCACAGATGGCTCAAAAATTGGAACAAAAACGGGAGCAGGAATCTTCGGCCCTGGGGTAGAAATCTCAGTGGCGATGGGAAACTATCCAACGGTTTTCCAAGCGGAGATCTTTGCTATAATAAAATGTGTTAACGTTTGTCTGAAGAGGAAATATAGATATGCAAATATTTGTATTTTTACACGCAGCCAAGCGGCACTCAAAGCGTTAAGTAATTATAAATGTACATCCAAACTTGTCTGGGAATGCATTTTTTCATTGCGAAAGGTGTGCCAAGAGAACTCGGTAAATTTATTCTGGGTTCCGGGACACTGTGGCATTGACGGCAATGAAAGGGCAGACGAGCTTGCTAAACAAGGTTCAAATGCACAGTTTATTGGCCCAGAACCATTCTGCGGTATATCATACTGTGCCATAAAAATGGAATTAAAAGTGCAAAGGGTGATGACCAATTGGTTGGTCACCACAAAGTGTGTTCAAGCGAAAAGGTTTATAATTTCAAATGTTACAATCAGTAAAAAGCTTCTGGAGCTCAATAAGAGAGTTCTTTGTACCTATACTGGCCTAGTAACCGGACATTGCCCGAGTAGATATCATTTGAAAAACATTGGCCAGGTTCAGAATGATATCTGTCGTTTCTGTAACACGGAACGTGAAACCTCGGAACATCTGCTTTGCAGTTGTGATGCTTTGTACAATAGCAGACTTAAATTTCTGTACAGTGGCTATATGCAACCTAAAGAAATTTGGACTGCAAATCCTGGAAAGGTGGTGGGTTTTATAAACTCAATTTTGCCTGACTGGGAGACGCGTCTTGGGCTGGTCACTTTACAAATGGTGATCTAGCTTTACGATGAGAATTAGAATAGTAAACAGGGGTAAACCACAAAAGTTCAACTCAGTGGACGCAGTGAATGTACGCCCCAACAAAAAAAAAATGCTTACAATCACTTAAAAAATAGACTCTCAAGGTTTTTTTCAAAGTATCACTCGTGTAAGTTTCTGGTGAACAAATTATAACAATTATACAAATAAGACGCTCTTGTTAACTGATATCGTTTTTACCTTTAACTAGCAAAATCAATAACTTTGTTGAAAAATTGTAGTTTTTTGAAGTATTGTATGAAGATTTCCCGCTGGCGATGGGTTTTTCGGGAATTACTCAAGAAGAAGGAAAAAGGCCATTCTGAAATTTACAACAATTACAACTAAGACAAAACTCAACAAGTAAAAAAAAATTTCAAATCATCCATGATTTTGAGCTTATTTCTTGGATATTATTCTCCCCTGTGCTTTTTTCAGACCTTTATTTGGCAGTTTCCTTACAATTTGAGAACTTCGGGCAATTCACTATGAACAATTTTCATACAAGCAGGCGAACGAAAACTGTTTTGCTTATTTTTTCTCGTTTAATAGATTAATCTGTGGTAGATATTATCAAAATATGTTGTACATATACCTATTTATTATTTCGGGAATAACTTTTTAAAGGACTTATATTTCCAATTATATCCATTGATACCTTAAAAACGGATTCGAGTAGAATTTTCTTTCAGAAGAACAAAATCATGATAACACTTTAATCGACATAAATGAACATCTTTAAATGACATTAGGGTGCCAATCGAATGTACATGAAATAATTGGCCATCAAGTTTCATAAAAGGGTAGTGCTCAAAAGTTTTGTCTCCTCGAAAAAAATCCCCATGCGTAATTTAAGCTTAATCGGACTTCGTTAAGTCCAACCCCAAAGCGGTCAAAGTTTCCCAAAGGGGATTGTATGTATGTATATGAAATTTCCGAAGCCGAATTTTATTTTGATGCCAAATGTCTAAGAAATGCAATAAACGTCGAGATTTGATGTAAACCCGAAAAAAAAAATTTGAAAAAAATCGACCTTCTAAGGACAACTTTCGAGTTGGGCGAGGGAATTGAATTTGAAATAAAGGATTTGAATTCAATTGCTGAGGTATTCATTACAACAGTAATGAAAAATATCTTTTGTAATTTTTGACAACTGCTATATTATATGTGATATTTCATTACGGTGGTTCACTTATTTTCCATTAGAATGGTTATTTTACTGAAAATTAAAAAAAAAAAAATTATAATTTGATTGGAATATTGAAGACAATAGTATTGAAATGGAAATAAAAAAAAAGGGAAAAAACCCAAATTTTAACTCGAGTTTTATATTTCTCCCGTCCATGCTCCAATATTCACCACTGTAAAGTTGAGAAATTATCCAAACAAAGAATGTGTGGATCGAAAAACGAAGCCATCACCCCTTGAAAACAAGGAGTCTTTTCACTTCTTTAGGTGGTCCTTTAAGACCCCTCAATGTGCCATGTTTAATTTGGCAAAACCTTTGCTGTTGAATGATCGAGCGTCAACCACTTTGTGTATTGCCCTAGAATCAGGGAATTAGCATATTGCAGATTCCATGCATATTTTATCATAGATTTACACCTGTTTTGAAGCCTTCAATCACTAAAAACAACTTAACTTACTTTCTATTCTTTGTCCCCATTGACCATCTATATGCTATTTGCCTCTCGTCCTGGTCGAACAAGAACGGTGTTCTTCAGAACCTTTTCCTCAGCCAAATCCATGTGTTTCATCCATTTACAGCCCAGACGGAAATATACGATTGGCTGAGCAGAAAAAGCACTCAAAATGCATTGAATAAAATATGTGCCATTGCCAATAAAGTAGTCCGATGGAAAACGTCCTCTGACACTATCCTCCCGAGTGCACTGCGGCGTCAATGAGAGAAGATCCATAGTAGCAGCGTGAATGGGTTAACCGCAAAATCAAAAGAGGAAAGTGTCAGAGTTTGGGTTCTTGTCGAACAGAGCAGAAAACATGTTGATTACTTACATCCTCCTGTAAGTGTTGGATTGGAATTGAGTTCCTCGTATTAATTCAAAATTTTGATTCTTCAAAAATCAGCTTTCGAACACAATCAATCAGCAACAAATCCTTGTTATTCTTATAAATTCCAACTAGTAAACTAGTTGGACTAAATGTTTGTTTTTTTTTTAAATCACCCATTCCTTCTTTTAATTATGTGATGAGGAAAAATTGCGATTGTTTCATGTCATATATTCAATGATATTTTTGTTGTTGCTATTACTCAGGCTAAAAATAACCGTGTTGATGATGCATCCTAAAGAGTGTATCGAAAAGTAGTTAGCAACATTCAAACAGTACATACTGTAATTGTTATATCTGTATTCTCCGTACGTGGAGTAACGATTATGATGTAGAAGGAGATGTCCGCTCATCACCATGAGGCACCAAAAGTGGACAGTAATGTTTGCTAGAATGAAAGATATGAAGAGAAAGTGTTGAAAGTTCCGTCAGTGTACGGTAGGTTGAAAATTGAATGGAAGTATAGAAAATTGAGCGAATGCGCATGGGTAAAGTAGTACTCGAACCAAGGATGTTAACATTGCCTAACATCCCACTGCGGGGTAGGTCAAGGCACGGACGAATCAGCCACCTCAACAGGCAACGTCCTTGGATCGAGTACTAAATACTTTACCCAAGCCCTTTCGCTCAATTTTCAATATTTCTATTCAATTTTCAACCTACCGTACACTGACGGAACTTCCAACGCCTATTCTTCATATCTTTCATTCTAGCAAACATTACTGTCCACTTTTGGCGCCTCATGGTGATGAGCGGACATCTCCTTCTACATAATTCAAACAGTAGTTAATCTAAAACAAGTTTAATGTGTTTTGTGGTGACATGTTTGTTTACATGTCAATAACAGTTGTGCAATCGATTGGTTTCGGTACAATGGATCGTTTCAAAGATGAGTCGAATTTATCTGGACACGCGAAATAAAATTCTGGACATTTGGTGCTTGGAAAAGGGTCTCACGTACACCCAAATTGCAAAACGGGTGAAAATGATCCACACCAGTGTCAAAAATGTAGTCAAAAAGTTAGGTAATACCCTTTTCGTGAGAGGGGTTGCATCGATCCGGCAGGAAACCGGGTCCCAGCCCGGTCGGGACTTGAAAGTGGTTAAGTACATAAAGAAACCCCCATCGGCGTCGACGCGGGATTTGGCTAAGCAGTTCAACACCAACATCGGGATGATTCAACGGATAAAAGTTCGGAATTCCCAGAAAACCACTGTATAACCGAATTCTGGAGAACAAAGACGAATGCATCATACTCGACGACGAAACCTACGCTTAGGAAGATTCGTGAGCGCAGCCCGGACCACAGCATTATACGAAATCGGTGGACCAGAACCTGGATGCGATTTTAACCTGGGTTTTGCGGTCGTCGATTTTTTTTTCGAAAATCAATGTTGATAACTACTTTTTGATAAACTCTCTAGAAGGTGTAACCAGCAAATTAATGTTGAAGAAAATACAAAGGTTGGAATGGACTAATTCTTCTGGGTTAAAATATTCCTACCTAAAGACCATCTAAAACCAAATTGGACATTGGACAATTCTGCAAATGCAATTAGGATCTAATCTAGGTAATATATTCTTAGGGTTCATTTTCTATAAATGCGTCAAGATCTCTTATCAAATGTAGATCTTTGATACATACGCTACAATATCCTGAAAAAATTGTTCGACTAACACAGTGCAAAGTGGGCCAAATTAGACCCAAAATCCCACCTAAGTAGACGACGCAGGGTAGGAGTTCTTAAAATAAACTGTTTTTGCGATAGTGTCTGCAAAACAACTGATATTGCTGTCAAGGTTTGACTGTAAGCAATAAGAGAACTATGATTGGTGAAACATGGATGGATTCACAGATAATGGGACATAACATATCGATAAAAACTGACTACTTTTTTTTAAATGTTGATGTTACTTAAGAAAGATACAGAGCATTCTAGAAAATCTTCATATCTATCAAAGGAAAAAAATGTTACTAAGCAAGGCTGGATCCTGGGATACGCGGGACAAGCTTTACGGGTGAGAAAAAAAATTTATACATATGATTGATATACAAATGCGCCTCTTCTGGGATTTCCGGAAGATAAAAAAAGTAACAAGAAAAAAAGCGTGCTCTAAGATTTAATATAAAAATGATGATTTGAAATATAGACAGTTCCAGAAAGTATAAGCACAGTTGTAATACAAAAAAGTCATGTTTTTTTTAGTTTTAATAATTTTATTTAGCAAATCGTATGTGTATTTGTGTTTTATATGATATTTTACTCTCGTTTAATCAAAATATTTAATCATAGCCAAGGCTCCTAACTTTTTCTCGAACATGTCTCATTAGCTTCTGCACAGTGGTACTTCCCACAATTTTGACCACTTTTGGCCAATCCTTTTATAATTTTTGGATGTCGTCCGCTGGTTTTATGAATTTTCGAAACTTTGCTTTGGTTAAAGCCCACAAAGTCTCGATTTGCCGTACCTCCGGGCAGTTCGGCGGATTCATGTCTTTCGGCACGTAACATACATTTTGACTTTTGTACCATTCTAAAGTGTCCTTTGCGTAATGACATGACGCCAAATCAGGCCAAAACACTACTTGACCTTCGTGCTGCCTGATCATCGGCAATAATCGCTTCTGGAGACATTCCTTAGCGTATTTCTGAGTGTTCATCGTCTCCGTTGTGATGTACGGACTAGAAATTTTACCACATTCGCATATTGCCTGCCAAACCATAACCATCTTACCGAATTTTTTGGTAAAAATTGCCTTCTTCGTTTCGGGGATGTCTTTGTCTTCGCTTAAAGTATAGAATTGTGATCCGGGAAGCATTTTGTAACCTAGTTTCACATACGTTTCATCATCCATTATTATACACCCAGAATTTCAACACAATAACGAATCGTAGAGTTTGCGGGCCCGTGGTTTCACGGACGCGGCCTGTTTTGGGTTCTTTTTGGGTTTTTTCTGCTTCCGGTATGTTTTTAGCCCAAGTCTTTCTTTGGCACGCATGACGTTACTCGACGAGGTCCCTAGTTTTTTCGCAACATCCTGAACGGAAGTCGCTGGTTTTCGCTTGTAGGCATTCCTGATCTTTTTATCGATATCCGGACTAACAGGACCGGATTTCCGACCACTCTTCGGCGCATCTTCAAACGTACACTGTTCTCTATATTTTCGAATCGCAGATCGTACCGCTCCGATGCTTACACCCTCTTCCTTGGCCAATTTTCTCAAGGAGAGTCCGCTCACAGTGCACCATTTGTGCACAATACTTTTTCGTTGTTCCGGAGTAAGACCGCGCATTTTGATAGGTAACACAAAACTGAGCACTTTTTTGATGCTATGTCATTCAGAAATGTGCAAACAAAAGGACGCAGCCAAAACATGTTGAAATATTTCATTATATTCAAAGTGACCGTTAAAATAGGGTGTTCTTATACTTTCTGGAACAGTCGTTATACATTCACAACAAGAGACTCAACACAAAAAAAATATGACAAAAAGGCTTATCAGTAATAAATACGAAAGTTCGCCGCAGATTCGGTTGTATATGCAAAGCAGGGTTTCACAATATCAGCATCAATCGACAACATTAGAGCGACGAAGAAACAATTGGCTTTCAAAAATAAACAAAACAAGATTTGAGTGAGTACGATGGGAAACAAACCAGCCCGAGGTTGAAAAGTTCATTAATATAGAAATAAAATTAAAAAAAAAACTCCACATTGCATGGGTTTCTATTTTCCATAGCTTCGTTCGAGTTGCTATCAAGTATCATCGATGTAAGTTGCCTTGATTATTTTCATTCCATCGGTGCTGATGCTAGAGCCATCACGATTTTTTACCTAAAACTGATGATATTTATGTGTTTCTATGTTTATACCAATACACGTGAATATAACACGTTGAATGTTTAAATTTTCATTTAATCACACAACTATTGTGAGAAAAACACTGAGGAAGGAATCAAATGTAAAAAAAATCTAATTTAAAGGGCAGGTGACAGTTTGATCGTCATTGAGAGGGCATACCCGAGCAAAAGTTTATATCAAAGTGAAAACAACTTCTAGTATCTGATTATCATTGTTTGATCACTAAATATTTCATTCAGGCTGAATAAACAGCCAAAATAACAAAAGAGATAACAAATTAATATTCGTTGGATATCACAACATTAACTCGTTTGATTATCATTGAGTTCATTTTGATAACAAATTTTGTGATGTGAACAAATTCCTTGAGATAATTTCAAATTATGTTATAAACATCATATCAAATCAAACACACCAATAACTGAAGTAGGGTTTCTGGTGAAAACCTCAATTTCATATCCATGACGTGCTGGTAATATTCAGCATTTGTCAGCATGCTGGTAGTATTCAGTAACGTTCGTCAAATATCGTCTTTAAAAATTGATAACTTAATTTGTCATGCGATAATAGGTGAGTTCAAAATGATATCTGAGATAACAAAACTTGTTACTACTTTCCGCAAAATGCTTCATACAAGTTTTTTTGCACTCCACACAACGTTTTTTTTTCAACCTTGGTTGAACCAACCACGTCGTTATTGTGGAAAAAAATATTGGATTGTTTTTAACCGCTGAAACCCAGCCGAGCGTTCCTCAAGGGAAGCAGACATTCTCGGCCGAATCCGACTGTTCATTACCAGCCGATACTTCCATCAAACACCCGAGTAAGAAAGGGTAACACCAGCAGGATCATCGCTGCAGTGACGGCCATCGCCCCATCCACAGCCGGTCAGCAACCGGTGCTTTGCCTACTGCACAGAGATTCATAGGCAAAGACAATGCACGAGTCCAAGTTGGAAAAAGAAGAAGACACCGAGTGGTGATAAATCTGACAGCTCTCATGTTAAAGTATAGGACGAAAATTAAAATGCTTCTAAAAAATTCGAATGAAATTCTAATTAAAAACGGTATGATGGAAGAAAAATCCAAAACTACTCAATAAAGACATTTTCAGCAAAATTAAAATAAAATTAAAATAATATCCCTATTGTGCAGTTTTTGGATGTTTAATCCATCATACAACAAACCACTTTTAATTAAAATTTCATTTGAAATTTTTAAAAGCATTTCAAAATTTTCGTTCTATATTTTGAGATGAGCGCTGTGAGATTTATCAGCACTCGGTGTCTTCTTCTTTTTCAACCTGGATTAGTCTATAGCTGACACAAAAGCAGCGTAAGGGCAAGAAGCATATTTTTGTTTTTGTTCCCACTCGTTTGTTAGTGGATTGTGTATTTTTCTCCCATATTATCCTTCAATCATCTTACCTTGCATATTATCCATTATTTTAATAATCTTATTAATATATCTACGGGGTATCCCAAGTAACATTGCCAAACCATCCAGCTTTATTAAGTTTTATTAAAATTTTATGAAAGCCACTAGAAATCAATTCGGCTTTATTATGGCAGCAAGAGATGCCAATAGGTTTCAAATTTTAGTCAGGTTTATAAGAACCTACACAGCTTCTTTACAACGATCTTAAACCCTTGACTTCTAAAATTCCTTTTTACGCCTATCAAAGGTTTTATTTTGACTTTATTAACTCATAAAATGCTGTTTTGAAATGCCGTTTTAGGACTCATTCATATTATCTTATTATGGTCAGTTGAAAAAGCATTTTAAAACCATTTTGCCTCCAGTAAATGCATTAAACGGCTAACTGGCATTGAGGAAAGCTACCAAGCGACCAGATAGTTCAATAGTAGCCATTGCTAAGATAAATTGGCTTTTTGGCAAAACTGTGATTTCTTGCAATCGCCATATTGAAATATATGAAATAATTGAAATGTGAAAAAATAAATACACCAAATTTTAAATGTAATACAATTGAACTGTAGATCTGAGAAAACTTTGGTATTCGTTTAGATAACCTTATTGAATTCTATCAATTTTCAGGAGTTTCATGATTAATTTACCGAATATATTTCTTTCAATTTTGTTTTTGTTGTTGTAAACTCGCATAATTTCCAAGGCGCATTAATTTTCAGCTCTTATCGTGCCAATATTCACCATAAAATTTAATGCGCATATGATTTGGAGCATGATACGCTATAAAAAAAACTCAATTTCTTTTGTATATTTTGCTATCAATCATAATTTCCCGCAACAGTAGAACTTTTTTCTTAGCCATTATTTACTGTTGAATGAATCAGAAGAGCAACAAAGCAAAACAACAAAAACCAACCATGATATCGCCGTGAAGTTTGACAGCTGTGGCCATTCAGCCCTATGCTGGTTTTGATGGCGGCCAATAGGTTTTATGATGGTTTTCAAGTGGTCATAACAGCTTTCACTAGAACATTTTCAAAATCTTTATGGTCTTAGAAAGGTTTTATTAATTTGTTTTCACAACCGTCTATAGAGTGGGCTACTTTGTACACATTTCGGCTTTAAAGATGCATAGAAGAGGTGTTGGTGGATAAAACAGTTTTGAATGTAGTGTCATCAACAAAGCCGGGAGGAGTGCTATACGGCTGGAATAGAACTGAAATTGTTACTTGGGACGTATGCCTCCGGCAGCTATAGAGATAGGAGGCGCTGCTACTACCAGTCGTCTACATTCACCTTAGGTTGTCTAATTTCGGCAGAAAGTGAAGGCCCTAGACTTTCTGGGTATTAAACGAAGTTTGACACGTCGTTATCCGGGGACCGAATTGCATCGGGTCAACCAAAGCCAGCTGCGTGTTACTGCGCCTACTATAAAATTGCAAATTAAATTGCTAGCGACGTAAGTTATAATGCTGAGTACTACGTTTAGGTCCGATCTCGAGATGTGAAGATAGATGGTGTGGTTTCTGCAGCGAGTCTGACGAGTGAAGACGTTATGGAAGGTAAGGAGTGCCTTCAGAATGGCATCCGTTCCTTGCTGTAGCTATACAACCCCGCCGCTACCTAATAACAGTAACCGTAAGAGGTTGTTAAAAACAAATACTACGTCTTCTCGCAATTAAATGCTCTTGGTCTATCGGATGTTTCACCGCTTTGAGGACTTATTGACCTGCTTATTCCTATAGTTGGAAACTACTTCAATTGACTGTATCATGGCCCCTCATTGGTGAATTCATGTCTTTCAATGATTAATTTGTCGAATGCATAATTCGTCGAGTCAGGATCAAGATATGATCACCGTATTACAATGGAACTGTCACAGTCTGATACCTAAATTAGACTCGTTAAAGTATTTGATTCACAATTCTGATTGTGATATATTTGCTCTCTGTGAAACATGGCTTTCTTCTGAAGATGAATTAAACTTCCACGATTTTAACATTATTTACCTGGATCGAGATGATTCATATAGTGGCGTACTTTTGGGGATCAAAAAGTGCTACCCCCTTCTATAAAGTCTCACTCCCAATAATCTCAGGCATTGAAATCGTCGCTTGTCAAATAAATGTAAAGAATAAAGATTTTTGCATAGCTTCTATCTATGTCCCTCCGAGGCCATTAATAAACTGCCGTAAACATTTGAGTTCAGTAACATTACTTCCATCTCCAGTTCTGATTCTGGGCGAGCTGAACTCCCACGGTACTGCTTGGAGCGAATAATATGATGACAACAGAACCGGTATTTTCTACGACTTAGGTGACGATTTCAACTTGACCATCTTGAACACTGGGGAAGCGACACGAATAGCAAAACCTTCTGCCAGGGAGAGTCGACTTGAGGAGATCTTTAAGCTCGAGTTCACTATCATTAGATTATCTGGGGAAGGTAATCAATGATCCCCGAAGTTATAATCATCTACCAATTATTATCTCAATCACAAATGGTTGTCAAAAAAACAGACCAGTCAATCTATCCACCTCACGAGGAATATTGATTGCCAAATATTTTGCATCGGCGGTAACCCTTGGTATTGATTCTACCGATCTTCTTCCACCATTGGAAATAAATACGAAGTTCTCTATCCGCATTGATCTACAAAAGTGCATTAGAACCTCAAAAACGACGTGTTCCAAGTACATCGCTCTAAAGAAGACCCACCACCCCTGGATGGTATGACGAATGCACTAAGTTGTATCTTGAGAAACCCGATGCGTTTAAAGATTATCGTAGACATGAAACATGGAAGCTTTTCGATAAGTACCTAAAGCTTGGAAAAAAGCTTAAAACTAACTCAAAGCTAAGAAACGCAATTACTGGTGTTCTTTTGTAGAGGGACCATCTAGAGACGTCGCTTACAATGCTTGTGAGAAAAGTCCGCTACATGCGAAACCGCAAAATTTCCCCGATATCTACCCAGTTCTACCCAGGTTCAAATAATAGCTATTTAAAAGCCATGGAAACCAGCGTCTGACAGTTTCGTTGAAAAGTGGTATTTGGTATGGCAAGCAATATGTTCCTGCAGTATGAAGTCTACCATTTTTTACACAACCGCAACAATCAATGCGAAAACCCATCGATCGGGGTGTTGCAGAAGATGTTGCTACCTTTATATCAGAAGCATAGTACCTTTCCATTGTTTTGGCCGGATTTCTGGTACATTACGCCAAAACAACGCTCAATTGACGGAAAAGGGTATAGATTTTGTTGAGAAAGACATCAATCCGCCAACTTACCCTGAGTTCCGGACCCATCAAACGCTATTGGGCGATTGTGAAGAGGATCTCTAAAAAGACTGTTAAAGCAGCTGAGAATATGTGGAGTTCCAAAAAATCTGGACTAAGGCATCAAAAAATGTAATGAAACACTTATCCGAAACTTGATGAAAAGTGTTCAATCAACAATTCGCAAATTCGTGAAGGAATAATATTTATTTCATCCCTCACAGTGTTCAAGTTCAATCGCGTACAATAAAAAATATTCTACTTGCTTGAGTTAAAGTATCATTTTTTATATAATTTGAAAGAAATATTTGTGGATAACATATTTTCGATACAATCTATTATGTAAGAAAGATCTGTATTGCATGAAGTATTAAGAAAATGTGTACTTTTTCCTGATATTTGGATTAGTCCTGAAGTCAACCGTCTTACTCCATCCTCTCCTAAGTATGTGCGAACATTTAACGGGGCTTATCTTGATAGGAAACTTAGCTAACTGAATTAGTGACAGAAGTTACTTTTACTACACCAGCTTGTTATTTTCTTTTGTTAGGCAGGAGGGGCTCTCAAAAAGTGCATGATAGTGTTTGTTCAATGGGCAAACAAGTTAATTTTTAATAATGCATGAAAGCCGATTTAGTAAAGATGCTGTTGGGCCACTTACAAATTCCAAAAGTTTTTCATTGGAAAACATAGTATTTGAAAGTGACGCTTGAGAACACATTTAAGAAGAACAGTAGAATTTTTATAACCTGACAACGTTGAATATCAGATACAATTGAACTGCTATTAAATCCGAGTTAACTTCACTTCAGCACCATTGTTGGTCAAATAAACGTGCTATCATGGAAAATTTCAATGATAGACAAATCAATGGATAAAGATCAGTATGACCCAAACTTCAGGGTGTAATCTGTCCTTGGCAGGAGCCCCGTAGCTATAATAAGATTTCAATCTGGGTATTATCAATAGAGCATTAGGGGCGATGGATCGAACGAAGTAATTTCACTCACCTTTTATCACTGATAATATAACTGTAAACGCGTTGGTTCAAACGCTCAGAATTTTTAATCAACGAACAATGACATTTTTTAATATTCGACAAGACATCCAATATTTCTAAGAGAAAACAATGTCAAACGCACAGCCTGTTCCCACCAGTTACATTTTTTTCTTTAAGTCTTTTTAAATCGTATCAAAACTATCACCTCTGAGAGATAAAAATTGAAAAATGTGTTTAAGTAATAATTCATTGAATTGGTAGTACTTAGGGATAACTTAAAGGATCAATAATTTATATAGATATTTATAATTATTTTCAAGAAAAATCTTCGTTGAAACCCTATGATGATATTTGTAAATTTCCAAACAAGCTTTCCACAAAGAAAAACCAATGCCAGCAACAGTAGCAGAAGCACAAGTATATCTTTAATTGATCCCTGAGGCGATACTTATGATTTTACACTTCCAACAGCTAGCATTGATTCCTAGCTTCGCTCTTTCGAGATGGTTACTGGATGTAGATGGATAATCACCTACTCTATAACTGCATCGCAAGGTATCCACCTATATACTGATGAGCGCTCCTTTGCATAACTTTGCTGCAAACCGGTAGCAGAATGCAATTGAGGCAAGCATAAATCAAGGTGATTAGTCAATGCACTCCGAATAGGACACCAGGAGGATGGTAGCCATTCAGTGCCCCTCACAAATAGTCGAGTAATTGGAAGCTCCGTAAAGTGCTTCAGCCGTAGATTAGAATTTATTCTAATTGAGAAGTGATGAAGAGATGCTTCGAGAATTAATATTCCAGAAAGGTGTCGTGTTTGCGTAAGGCATTCAAGTGTACCTCCAATTCCGTTTGTGAGCTTGTATACATTGCTTTCTTGGATGTTGTGTTCTATATGGCCTAATTGATTTTATTTCTTCGTCTACTCGACAACAACTGGTCCAACAGGAGAAATTGCTTGATGACATTAAAATACAAATTGTTAAGTTGCAATTCCACTTAAGTTATACTGCACGCAAATGAAATTTTGTTATGTTATTTTAATGTAAAATATATCGGAGTGGTTCAAAATATTGATTCAGCTCCCTGTCATTCGATCGAATTTCCTATCAGGTCCTGATTCTTTTGATAAAATTTAAGCTGATTTGGTTTCTAACTCCTACTGCACTGGTGTCTTGAAGTTTATAAAGAAATTATTACGGGAAAAGCTAGATTGTTATTCTTATCCAATCTTCGGCAAATGAATCCTGAGCACAAACAAAAAGGCTGTGAAGATAATTTGAGGAGGATTTTTTTTAGAGGATTTCGTTATCACATAAATTAGTCCAAATAACTAACATACACATTTTCTAATCCTGGCAACAAGATAAGATTAATAATCGTCTTTAACTATACTTCAATCAATTAAAACCTTATTTAAAGCCTTTCTCCCATTGTTTTTAAATAATTATAAACTTTATTTGGGTTTTCAATATTAATATTAATTTTTAAATAACGTTGTTAGGATTTCCTCACATAATCTGCACAAGGGTGAAGTTCACAACACAATAAATTTAGGAAAACAGCTTCGTTGAGAAAATCATTCAATCATAGGGACACAAAATCAAGAATAATGGAGAAGAAGTAGAAGATGCAAATGATTTGAAGCTACACTCCTCAATGTGCGTTTCGAATAAGCAGCTTTTGACACAGCACCCGGAGAAGAAAAAAGCACAAAATTAATACAAACGCAAACCTAAAAGGCCAGTATCGACTTCAAAACTAGAAAAGTTACGTAATTTTGTTCAATATAATCAAGCGGAATTTTGACAATTGATCTGCATGGAACGAAATGTCACCTTCACTTACGAAATAATCGGGCGGAATATTTTTCCGAAAGCAAAAGTGACAGCTCCCATTAGTTTGCGTGAAAACCTTACAAATTCCAATTTTATATTCGTTCTTTTCAGGTGGACACTGCTGCAGAGATTTCTTTTCGATTCTTTACTTTTCCGTTTCAGTAAACGAAATTTAACATGGGCAAATCCGGAGAACTTTGCGAAATGGGCGAATCTGCTTTTGTAAACAAACATTTGAATCTAGGTTTTTTAGCTAATAGAGGCTCAATTTCAAAAATTTAGACCACAATTAGCTAGAAGAAGTTTTCTTTTACCCAATTGTGGTGTTAGTTTAAGAAATTGAGCTTTTATTCGTGAGAAATCGTCGATTTAAATGTTTGTTCACAAAAGTAGATTCGCCCATTTCGCAAATTTCTCCGGAAATGTATTGTAAAATAATTTTAAATTATTTTTTTTCTCGTGGTTATGATAAACTGTCTAAGGTTTGCGTGTGTTCGTCTACAATTGCAGCAGGACCGCAATCTGCAGAGATGTTAATATACAATTAAAACTGTTATTAGCATTTTATGTTATAACATCCATTCACTATATTTTCTATGCTATTTTAATTTTCAGCTTCACATATATGCATCCAAGTCTGTTATAACCCACCAAACCTACGTTGTTTTTTTTTTCTTAAATCACTTATTTGTACAGAATCAATCAAATCAACTTTACAGAGCCAAGTTTTCATGTATATAAACATCAGTTACCATAAAACTAAGGTTAGAGGAAAGAACCGATTACTCGCGGCCGTCTCGAGGTTAATAGGAATAAGTATGTAACGGATGGGAAGATGGGTGGAAATTTGACGTTTGCTTTACATAACGCATTTGGTATAAATTCTAAATTGGCCAAATCTTATAACTATTCAACTTTTTTTTTTTCTTTGACTTGAACATTTTCGGAAAGAAAAACAAAAATACACAAAACCACAGATAAAAAAAAACAAATCTTAAACATACACGTTAAACTAACTACAATTTAAGACAAATGTTAGTTAAAAACACATATATGAGTTTCATAAACTCCAGATCACGTAGAGCCAAAATATCTCGAACCGGTACCTTGGGGTGTCTACCTCAAGCCCGAAGGGAATCATAAAGCTCAGATCTGACTTCATGATGCTCAGCACATGACCAAATTACGTGATCTGCGTCCTGGTAACCTTTTCACAGCGATTGCTGTCGCTAAGTCCAACGCGGTATAACCGAGCGTTCAAAGAATAATGATTGGACATGAAGCGAGACATCACGCGAATAAAGTCTCGACCCACATCCATACCCCTAAACCAAGATTTCTTCGACACCTTTGGGATGATAGAATGTTGCCATCGCCGCAAATCTCTTTTACACCATTTATACTGCAAGCTGTTGTGACTGTTGACGAAAAATAGGAAAAAAATCATTAAAGGCGATTTGTCGATCGTAAATATCGCCTTCCATAGCGCCCACCTTTGCAAGCGAATCTGCTCTCTCATGTCCCAGAATTGAACAATGAGATGGGTCCCATACAAAAGTGATGATAAAATAACCCTAAGATAAAGCACTTAGAAGCTCCTGTATTTTCATGAGAGCGGCCTTAGCGACCTCAAGTAGCGAATATCCTCTATAGAACTGAGACTATCCGTGAAAATGAAGTACTAATCCGGTGTTAGTGAGGCAACAATTTCTAGCCTAAAGGGCCTGTTCATAAACCACGTATACTCATTTTTGAAAATCTCAGAAAGCTCTTTTTTCATGACGGCGAATCATATATTGAGAGACTCTCTTTGATTAATTTATCTTTCATTTACATTCAAATCACCTTTACGTTTTTCATTCTATTATCTGCAAAAGGCTAGCCAGCACTCTTGTGTATCGATCTGTACTAAAGAATCCCTCGAAAGTTTTAAAATGGCGCAGTAATAAATGAAAGAGAACACGAAAGGAGAGAATCTCTCATTGTTAGATTCACCCTATTGAAAAATGTTTCAAGAAATCTACGGTTTTTTTGTCATTAGGGCGAATCTTCGATCCAAGAAGTACAAAAGATTCTACAGCGCATTGTTCGAAACAGTGTCACGGCCGCCGCGTTTAAACGTTTAAACTTGAAACGCGTTTCTCTCGAAACAATGTTTTTCAAAACTGCGTGAATGATTACAAAGAAAACGGCTGGACCAATTAACAACTACTTTTGACCCCGGAAAAGTAAACCCTTTTTATTGGATCCTGTCGCTCTTATAAATGTAATTTTTTGGATAATAAATATTTTTTATACAGTCTTAAATATTGAAAATAACACGAAAAAACGACACGCAAACTTCAACTTAGCACCAAATTTTCCATTTTAAAGCTACTCAAATTTCGGCTAAGTCAGACTCCGCTAAATTTAATGCAAAGTCGACTAATGAAAACCGATTTCTGATTCCAGCAAACGTGTGAGCAGCTACAATGCACGGAGAAGGAGAACTACCATCCAGCTCCAAGGGACATTGCGGACGCCATTTTGTTTTGTTTTTTGTAAAAAATTTATGAATTAAAATCAAAACTTTATCCAATCGAAATACCTAAACAGATTTTTTGTATGTCTTTCCTTTGCCTCAAAAACAAAATACAAACTTTTCCAATTTTTACCTCATTTGAATGAGAACCTGGCCTCAAAGAAGCTTAATAAGTCGTTTGCTGTTCTGAACCCCGAGAAACTCAATAACTTACTTTAAAAGACGGAAACTTCGTCTCATCATTTAAGTTGGCCGTTAACACCATAAATAAATAAACTCTTGATAAAGTTTATTTTTATTGTTACTCTGAGCATTTCATTTGAAGATTTATTCGTATTAACAATTAACTCAACACAAAATTTCATGTGACAAATTTATAATGAACAACTTTAAAACAACTTTATTATGATTATTTTTTCTTATGATCACTCGATTATTCCATATTCAAAACATTACAATCCCTACTTTACAGATTCTGTTGCTTGGGTTTTGATTTGAATAAGCTATTTGAAAAAAATACAATCAAGTAAAGATAAATTGAAAATTTTACCAATACTAAAGCTTTACTATGTTATGAATACATTAAGTTATAGTTGGGAACATAGCAAAAATGTTGCCTTAAAATTGGGTCTACGGGTTTCTTGTGAAATCATTGCTTTTGTTTTTATGTAAACAGTTGGCAGGATCAATTTAAAAACATAACAGCTTATGTTCATTCCACACAACTAGTATTCTCACAACTATTTATTTTGATTGGGAAGATAATTTATTTCAGCTTTACGTAGGCAGCTATTTTATTTAAATTAATCAGTAAGTTCAGCCGAAATTGAAAATATTACGCTCTCACTGTTTGAGTGATCCTTGTTTAAAAGTTAAATAGTAATAGCCACTCCTTAAAAATAATAGCTTATAGAGGTTGCATAATGAACACTTTAAACCATTTTCTTTGTTAGGCCTATACAATAACAACAACCTCCAGAAATCAACCCTTAACTTATTTGATCAGATTATGAATTGAGATTTTTTTCATTCATATCAAAACACATGTGGTCGGTAGTGTGTATTTATTTCGGATATATTTCAATCGTTATCACTGTTGTGGTAATGTGCAATTGAACGTTGCAAGAACGTTGCAAGAACGTAACATTATTCATTGATTCTATGTTGCGTTCTCATTACGTAGCGCATGTGGCTCAAAAAACGCATTTTGAAAACCTTAAGTATCAGAACGCTTCATTGGAACAAGAGTGTAAATTATTTGTTATGTAGCTGTAGGTTAAAATTACTGTAGGTTAAAATTACATTATAATAAAGATCACATACACTGGAAAATATTAGATTAGCAACGGTACTTTGCGGTAACAAAATATGCTTTTTGATACTGCAGATTTACTAACATAAAACTTGAAAACCAAGTGTTGAATAATAAAGATGTTTTGTGTGCTACTTGGAACTCGTCTCGGTAGATTTGCCCATTCATGGTACTCGGCATGATTCGCTGACCCATCTCTCTACACCCACAGGTGACCTGCCAAACCAAGAACTTTTTGGCGAATTTGTCCACCTTCTTCTTCCTTACCTCCTTAGGAACGGCCAACACTGATATGGCAACGTAAAACTTCTGCTCCGGTTGTAGCTTTGTGTCAGCCACTCGCGGTACAGTTTCCTAGCCCGGGATTCGACTACCGTGTTTGTTTGTCGTTCCGGTTTGGATCCACTCGTTTCATCGTTTTTTCGACAAACCAGATGGGAACCACCGCCTTCTTCGCCACATCGCGAATCGAATGGTTCAACATCTTCCTTGTCTTCGCCAGATCAGCTGTCTTCGGTTTTCCTGCGCTGCCTGGCGCCGCTGGGTCCTCTGGGTCTCCTTGAATGACTTCACCATCCAGAACACCGTCGAATGATGGAATCCCAGGTATTTTCCGATTCAACTGTGGGACGCAGCCGGATTAATAACGACGGCGCACATATTTTTTGGCAGATCTGCTCTTGTTAAAAACACGTTAAGAAGTTACAATTTAATCATTGTATATCATTTCAAGAATAATGGCATTAATAACTATTGAGTGTACTTAGGGCACTAATGGCTGGCCCACAATTTTTTTTTTTTTTTTAATAATCGTTTATTTGTACAGGCTCAATCGAATCAACTTTACAGAGCTAAATTTTCATATTTATATACATCATTTACCTTAAAACTAAAGTTAGGAGGATAGAGCCGATTACTCGCGGCCGTGTCGAGGTTAATAGGAATTACAAATTACGGATGGGAAAGAGGGTGGGAATTTAAGGTATGGTTTACATAACACATTAAATTTAAATTCTAAATTATCTAAAAACTTATAACTATACAATTTATGGTTTACTTTTGACTTGAACATTTTTTGAAAAAGAAAAAAAACACACATACACAGATAAAAAAAAAACTTATAGTAAACATACAGGTTAAACTAACTACAATCTAAGGCTAATGGTAGTAAAAAACACATAAATGAGTTTCATGTACTCCAAATCACGTACAGCCAAAATATCTCAAATTGGCACATTGGGTTGTCTACCTCGAGCCCGAAGGGAATCATAAAGCTCCGATCTGACTCCACGATGTTCAGCACAAGACCAAATAACGTGATCTGCGTCCTGATAGCCTTGTCCACACTCGCAGAGATTGCTGTCGCTCAGCCCAACCCGGTATAAATGAGCGTTCAAAGAATAATGATTGGACATGAGGCGAGACATGACACGAATGAAGTCTCCACCCACATCCATCCCCTTAAACCAGGATTTCTTCGACACCTTTGGGATGATAGAATGTTGCCATCGCCCCAAATCTCCTTTACTCCATTTATACTGCCAGCTGACGAGTGACTGTTGACGAAAAATAGGAAAAAATTCGTTGAAGGCGATTTGTCGATCACAAATATCGCCTTCCATAGCGCCCACCTTTGCAAGCGAGTCCGCTTTCTCATTGCTCAGAATTGAACAATGAGATGGGACCCATACAAAGGTGATGATAAAATAACGCGAAGATAAAGCACTTAGAAGCTCCTGTATTTTCATGAGAAAATACGAGGAGTGCTTTACCGGCCTCAATGAGCGAATAGCCTCTATAGAACGACCCACAATTTATTAGTCATAAGTTGAGATCCGGCGAACATTCGTTACAGAAACGTGAAATGCCTAACGAACAGAAAGAAGAACTTATACAAGTACATTTTTGGAGAGCAGTAAGTTTTACAAAATAACAACGCTGTCTTGTGAAGATATTTGCTGAAATAGAATTTCGTTGAAGAATAATGTCTTGAAAAACATAGATCAACTTTCCACAGCTGATTATTTAGAGTAAGCCTTTATACCCTAGCAGCACACAAGTTTTATAACGGTTGAAAATACTTTTATGTGACCAGATTTGGTTACAAAGAAGCTTACTCAACATAAAAGCATGAAGATGTGTTACTCGGGTAGCGCACTATGATGTGTAGTAGCAAAAATATCTTAAACTATATAACATGATCGATTATCTTTATAAAATTTCTTATTTCTCAACCGCAACTTAACGGAATGATACTTCTCAATTCAAGATAGAGCAAGAATAAATAAAACATGGGAATTCGACTTTCTCGATTTCTCTTCATCGTGTTACCCTTCATCAAAATAGAGCGACAAGAAGAAATTTTGACTGCAATCACCTTAGTGGTGCTATCGTTAATTCATAAAAATGCATTCAGAGCTGCTTATTGTTACCTTATTTTGAAAAGGGGAAAGTCGATGAAGTCATATTCGCCCTTGTTGCTGCTCTATCCAGAATTGTGAATAATTGCCCATAACCAAAAACAGTCCTAAGCTTCAAGCAACCCAGAGAAAATTGTGTCTAAAACTGAGGTTTCTTTTGCTCAAAGATGAAAGCATTCTCTACCTACCTATCCTCTACCGAACACCGAAGGCCACTTGAAAACTCTTTTGTCCAAGTTGCATCCCTTCCTGCTGCGATATAACACTTGCAATCTTATACTCCATGCACCGCATAGCGAGTATCTACCGCGAATGGGTCAACTTGAGGCAGACAAAAACAAGATGCAAAACTTTGATCGTGTACAAAAAAAAAACAGGCCAATTGAAGCGAACACTCAACTTTTAAAATAATAAAGGTATAAAACTGAACGCAAAAAAAAGCATGCCACTCAAATAGTGGAAAAACTGTCGGCAATGTACTAAAGTGCCATCACCGCATAGAACAATGAATGAGCTACAAGGAAATATGTTGAATGTTTCTGGTACTAGAATGAAAGCCTCTACTCTTGACTGAAAAACTTCTATTGAGCAAAGAGTTTTTGAAAGTTCCGTCTTCATGATGGTAAAAAAAATGCTCTTAAGAACAACAAAAGATCAGCTGATCCAAGGGGTGGTTTTGAGTGCTATGCAAGTACAGTTCGGCCGAAAAACAGCTTTACGTAATACTATTCGATATTTTTTACAAGGAAATATCAAAATACTGACATAAGAGAATGTTACGATGGATTACGTATCCATTGGGCTTCAACACGTTTTTTTTTCAATTTTTTGCTGACGAATCATTGATGACGTTAATGACTTCCATTCATTATGATCCAGAGAGTGTCCGTTTTCTTCATAAAGGAAGCCCTAATTTGTTACCGCATATCCACCACATTCTGAGGCTCTGTACACCCTCTTGATTACATTAATTTATTCCATAAATTTCAACCAAACTGTAATCACCATAGTGTGCATTTATGCAGCATGTTCATCTGTGGTATTCTTTGTAGCAACGGAGGTTTTTTTTTCTTCCCGGTGTTTCTAAAATATCCTCAACATACACTACCTTGGACTAGAACTATTTTTATCCTCATTCTCGTACAAACAAATCGGGAATGAACCACGTAAGGAAAGCTTTTCCGCGGCGTCGCGTTTCCCTTGACAGAAATCTGTGTTGCTTTTGGGTGCAAAAAACAACCCGACCAACGAAGGAAAATTTTCATGCTAACGAACAGTTTTATGTGCATCAAGTGGAGGAAAAAATCGTGAGCAATTAGATTGCTTTCTACACTTCGTGTTGGATTTCATATTTTCCCTGCTTAGCTCCTTTTTTACCTCGATTGGAGCGCGAGCTAAGATCGCATGAGCGTTTTATTTTCTATTTAGCTAGCCACAAGGGAACCGGAAAAATAATATCCCCACGACTGCTCTACTCTTGGGTTCAATACAAGGCAAAGTGGATGGGTGAATGTGCAACAAATAATAGTCACGGACCATGGCCCCTGCTGGATATGTCTCGGCTTCCACCCTCCACTAGCTGCGGTTGGTGGAAGAAGCTTCTAAAGCTTTTCCGTGGGCCGATTTGGCACTTGCCCTGCGCCGTTCGTCTTGCCACTCTCGTCGTGCCAACATGTGCCGGTTGAAATATGTTTGGAAAACATGTGTTCCTTTACGCTGAAACATTTAACCGAACATATATTTAAACGCAATCAGGAAAGTATGTTCGGCATAAAAACCGTAATCTTATCCAAGGAATGCGGGTACATTTTTTACATTCATGAGGCTAGCAGTAGAGAGAGAAGATTTTTTTGTCATTGAATGTTGACTAGTTGGCTTCATTTTTTGGAAAGAATACAGAAATTCCAATAGTAAGGTCTGTCAGATCGGCTACCGTTACTCATTGAATTTGTTTTTCCTCCGTATTCAGTTAAGGGAAGCATTTTCAACCGGGTGAAGGATAGTAAATGAATTGTGGGGTATGAACACACCGCTTACTTTCAAATTGGAGCATGGCTGTATGTATTTGAATGTCGGTTAGTTTGATTTAGTGGAGTTGACTCAGCAACGCACAGTGGTCAAAAAGTCAATTTTAACGCTCTCAACTGATAGCTCCTTAAATAGTGGAGCTAGAGCGATTGCGTCTTTGGAAAAGTTGATTGATATGACAAACTTCATATTTTGACGGCATGATTTTTGTGATCATTCCCCCTTAAAGTGAGATAAAAATTGAACTTTTTTAGGATTTTAAGATAGAAAGTTGATGTCTACAGCAAAATTGTAGAAAAAGTCAATACAAACAACTTTGCTCAAGACATATAAATAGTATGTTTCACCCAATTGGAGATAGAGAGCGTTTTATAAGAACTAACCTCCAAAAACAAATTTTTCACCGAAACATTTGGTTTTCAATTTTAAGGACAATATAATGTTCTACAAAGTTATTTACATTATCAACATATAAAGCTTTCTACAACATACTGTACCCGCATTATTTCAGTGGGATGAGTTATTGAACTTTTTTCCTTTTTTTTTCGTCGTATTTTCGACGGCTCACAGTGGAACGAACCTATTAAAATCACGCGTTTTTTTAATAGCTGGAAAATGTGCAATTTTACAAGGGTAGTCTCTCTGGAGAAGTTTATTATCATAAAATAGGCTATCTTTTTGTACCATTAGAGTGATGATGTATCCACGTATTAGGGTGATCCAAAATTTATTTTTTCAGATTGTGCACAAAAAAAAGTGTTGTTTTCACAAAAGTTGTAAAACACACTAAAACAAGCAACTTTGTCGAAGACAGCAGCTCGCTGTCTCTCAACGTTGACGAAATATGATCCATTGTTTATGAAAAGCCCATAAAAATCAGTTTTTGATCAATAATTTTGTAAGCAATCATTATAAGGGTTTCAAATATTCTACAAAGTTAGTCACTTTATTAAAATACACATTTCAGTTGAAAATTGTGTAGCGCTATGATGTATATTAGGAAAGTTATTGAAGGTTTTTAATAAAATTTAGTCACTTTTTCAATAACTTTATCTTAAATTGAGGCAAGTTGTGGCAAATCAAACATCTCTCGAGTGATTATACTTACTTTTAACTACAAAATACATCAACTTTTGTTAGGAGATATTCGGAGGAACTGTGAGATCCGAGTTACAACAAATGTCACCATTGGTAATTAAAAATGTATTATGGAATCAGAGAAACGATTATGTACCAGTTGTTAGAGATGGTGCTAGTGTAGTAAACTTCCATGTCTCACGAATAATACTTGATGCTGGTTTCAAAATGCTCAAACATTAACACAACACACGTCACAGTTGCAATGATTGCACAGCGTAGACAACATTTTCTGTTTGAATATGAGAGATCGATCAAAAGTCAACCAGGATGCTTTTGTTGAGCTTGAGTAGTAGGCGGTGCTTTTGGTTATCAGTGTTGTGAAAAGAACGATTGATATTTTATTCAAGGAATTTTAAAATTATAAATGGAGTCCGAAAATTAAGAATAATAATTTAGGTAAGTACACAGCTTGGCTTGGTGAGGTGTCACTTTCTCAAAAATCATGCAATTTTTTCAATATTTGTGCATATCTAGAAAACATTGACAAACGCTCGCTGTTTCTGGTTTGGAAGGAGACTGAAGGCACGTCAATAGAAAAATGCGACGCTGTTGTTCAGAAAATTATATTTTTATATAACATTGAAATCGATTTTATGCCAGACATTCGATCAGAAATTTCAAAAATTGTGATACATCTGTGCAAATATTTTGAAAATCTTTGGTTGAGACATAATCGAACGTTAAAGCGTGTGTTCGAAAAGCATGCTGAATATTTTGATCAGCTGTTTCAACTGCCTGATGAGCTTCTTTCAAAACTACCATCTACATCCAAAGGGAATAAGCGTGGTCGGAGGGCAAAACCATTTGACGATTGTTCAGAAAGCGTCAAAAGGCAAAAAGTTTCTGAGTTGCTGGAAAATTATGAAGCAAGTGAGCTGTGTTACGCTGCTCAGATGAGTCTTCGGGGTTGTAACAGAAAATATGAAGCTTCGGTTGTTCGAGAGGCAACGTGTACTACTCCTTCTCGAGCGAAGAAAATAATTTCTGTTCTCAAGGAAGCAGAACGGCCCAAAATTGTTCCTTACTCGGCAGATGAAGCACTTGCCATGATTTTGGACGTAAACATGACTAAATCACAGTACAACAAAGTCAGAAAAGGTTCTGTAGCAAGAAATGCTGACTTATATCCAAGTTACTGCAAAGCTCAGAAGGCTAAACAAAATTGCTACCCGTGTAGCAACGGAATTTCAGTAACCGAAACATCGATTGAAGTAAAGCTTCAGAATCTACTAGATCACACAGCCACGAGAATCATTATAGCGAATCAAGATAAACTTGACAGTTTTTCTCATACCGAGTTACTCAACGTTACAATGACAGTCAAATGGGGATTTGATGGCAGCTCGGGCCATTCCGAGTATAAGCAGCAATTTAGTTCTGATGATGGATCTAGAACGGACTCAAGCATCTTCGTCACATCTATTGTTCCGATCTATGTTCAGTCTGATGGAAAGTTCATCTTTCAGAATCCTCGGTCGTCTTCAACCCGGTATTGTCGTCCGCTCCGCATTCAGATGATAAATGAAACTTCAGAAATATCGATTCAGGAAAAAGATTATGTCGACCGCCAACTTGAGGAGCTACAACCAACGCGCATTACTTGCAATGGTCGAAATGTAGTCATCACATATGAAATGCATATGACTATGGTAGACGGAAAAGTCTGTAATTCGGTAACATCGACCAAATCTGCGTAAAGATGTTATATTTGCAGTGCAACGCCCTCCGAAATGAACGATCTCGATATTGTCAGAAAACGGACAGTGAACACAGATGTATTTAAATTTGGTTTATCTACACTACACGCGTGGATAAGATTCTATGAATATTATCTTCATTTATCTTATCGCTTGGAAGTGAAAAAATGGCGAGCTAGTGGAGACGTTCACGGAAAGATGGTGCAAAGAGAAAAGAGAATACAAAAACGATTTCGGATTGAAATGGGGCTAATTGTAGACAAACCTCGTTCTGGTGGAGCTGGAACTTCTAACGACGGAAATAGTGCACGTCGGTTCTTCCAAAATTGGGAAACGTCAGCGTCAATTACAGGATTGAACAGTAATTTATTGTTTAGATGCAAATCAATTCTGGAAGCACTTGCTTCGGGATTAGAGATTGACACTGTCAAATTTGAAGAGTATTGCTACGAAACGGCGGTAAAGTTGATTGAAAAGTATCCATGGTACTACCTACCAGTAACAGTTCATAAAATTTTACTGCATGGATCCCAAATTATTTCATCGTTTCTAGTTCCGATCGGACAATTGTCTGAAGATGCCCAGGAGAGTCGGAACAAAGATATCAAGCGCTATAGGTTAGATCATACTCGGAAGTTTTCCAGAACCGCAACGAACACAGATCTATTAAATCGGCTGCTTGAATCATCGGACCCACTCATTTCCAGTCTTCGAGCACTTCCCAACAAAAAAGATATGCCATTCTCCGACGATACCAAAGCTCTTCTTGTTGAAGCAACTGAACAAAGTTCTGATCACAGCGACAAAATCGACAACGAAAGTGAAAGCAATTTAACGTGCAGTAAAGGTGAAATGGTATGTACTATTGTTAATCCTAGTTAAATAAGTAGCCAAATTTTTAATTAGTTCTTTCTTATTATTTATTTTTTCAGGACTAAAGGCTGTTTAATTTTTTTTCTTCCAATTCAAATCATTTTAACACTAGATTTTAACACTCGTGTTATTCGTGAGACATGGAAGTTTACCACTACACTAGCACCATCTCTAACAACTGGTACATAATCGTTTCTCTGATTCCATAATACATTTTTAATTACCAATGGTGACATTTGTTGTAACTCGGATCTCACAGTTCCTCCGAATATCTCCTAACAAAAGTTGATGTATTTTGTAGTTAAAAGTAAGTATAATCACTCGAGAGATGTTTGATTTGCCACAACTTGCCTCAATTTAAGATAAAGTTATTGAAAAAGTGACTAAATTTTATTAAAAACCTTCAATAACTTTCCTAATATACATCATAGCGCTACACAATTTTCAACTGAAATGTGTATTTTAATAAAGTGACTAACTTTGTAGAATATTTGAAACCCTTATAATGATTGCTTACAAAATTATTGATCAAAAACTGATTTTTATGGGCTTTTCATAAACAATGGATCATATTTCGTCAACGTTGAGAGATAGCGAGCTGCTGTCTTCGACAAAGTTGCTTGTTTTAGTGTGTTTTACAACTTTTGTAAAAACAACACTTTTTTTTGTGCACAATCTGAAAAAATAAATTTTGGATCACCCTAATACGTGGATACATCATCACTCTAATGGTACAAAAAGATAGCCTATTTTATGATTATAAACTTCTCCAGAGAGACTACCCTTGTAAAATTGCACATTTTCCAGCTATTAAAAAAACGCGTGATTTTAATAGGTTCGTTCCACTGTGGCGGCTGTACCACACTTAGGAGCAGGTAGGAGCTAATAGAATTGACTGCATCTAATAGTACATTATAAGAGCTTTGAAGTGGTGGTAAGTTAGTCCGTCCACAACCGTCTGCTGGGAAGTTATGCTCAAAACAAATATCGATGGTTTTACTATAATTCATGATTCAAACATTACATAAATTGGCGTTGTCATGGTAACCACACCTTCAAACTCATTTTTTTTTTTCAGCTGAATTTTACATTTTATTTTTAGTCAATATTTTTATTCATTTATTTGTTACCATAATTAAACCGATTTTTATTTCAATTATTACTAAACATTTATATTTTCATTGCCGTTTTCAATTTGAACCGCTTCTTTTGCTAGCAGCTCTTACCTGCTCCTAAGTGTGGTACAGCCGTCGAAAATACGACGAAAAAAACAGAAAAAAGTTCAATAACTCATCCACTGAAAAAATGGAGGTATGGTATGTTCTAGAAAGTGTTGTATTTTAATATTCCAAATAACTTTGTAGAACATTATATGTTTCGGTGAAAAATGTGTTTTTGGAGGTTAGTTCTTATAAAACGCTCTCTATCTCCAATTGGGTGAAACATACTATTAACATGTCTTCAACAACTTGACTTTTTCTACAATTTTGCTGCAGACATCAACCCTCTATCTTAAAATCCTAAAAAAGTTCAATTTTTATCTCACTTTTAGGGGGATTGATCACAAAAATCATGCCGTCAAAATATGAAGCTTGTTAATCCATCAACTTTGCGAAAGACGCCATCGCTCTAGCTCCACTATTTAGGTAGCTATCAGTTGAGAGCGTTAAAATCGACTTTTTGACCACTGTGCAATGTAGATATTAGTTTAGTGATGTAAGCTCAATCAGTTGAACTATTCGATGACTCTCCTGATGCACACCTTTTACATTTTTTGGATACCGGCAGCATAGAATTAACATGCAACGCTATTGAGACAGAAGCAGAAAAGGATGTTGAACTGATACAAGTACGTAAAGCAATCTGAACTGGACGATCTGGGACAAAAGTTTGAAAAGGCTGGAATCAGAAAGGAAATTTTTAGACTACTTGGAGCCTTAGTTTTCCACACGTTTTGCACGAATGTCAATGTCAGAAAATCACGAAAAGCTCCCAAGCTCTTGATTTGATCCACTCTTTCCAAAACTTCTCCTGAAAAGGATTGTTTATAGATTTTTGGATCGAGAAATATTATTAAATGGACGAAGCGTGGCCATGCTGCAAAGGGTGTAATCGAAAAAAAAAATGAAACACACATATTTACTCATCATAATAAAACCAATTATCGGATTTTCTTGAAATTTTCAGGGCATGATAAACTACTAATTAGTAATGATTAACTTAATTTGCTTTATTCAATTTCATCTCCCATTCCGAATGCCCACACCTTCCTTTTCACTCCACCCATCAAAATGTGTACAACCGGTTTTCCCAGTGTTTTTGTTGTTTTTACCCAAATTTCCTTCAGCCCTGTTTTGATAGTTTTGGGATATTTGAGAAGTTCCGTCTTCATCATTTCCCAGAATTTTTCAACTGGGCAATGTTCCGGTGAATTTAGTGGGTCTATTAATTTTGACATACAATTGACTCCGCTGCTTAATCAGGCCAAAACAGAATTGATTCTTTCTGCTTCCTTATAAATGGCAAGTGACACTTTTAAGGCACTCTTTCGTGTACATCGCACCGTTCATTGTTCCGTATGTGATGAAGGGAGCGCTTATTTTATCACATCTGCAAATCGCCTGCCAGATCTAACCCAGCACGCCTTATGGTTTTTTGCACAAACCCGATTTAAACCTTGGACTTTTTAGCGACATGTTTGGACTCGAATTGACAAGTTTGGACGGTTCTTGAACTGTTGCTCTTCTTTCCTGGCCATTGTACTGTCCATTGAACCACTTTTACGACCACTCCCTTCCTTCCTTTGGGCATTTAGACACTATTTGAAGGTTCAAGGAGACACAGTTGTATTTGCAATTTCAAGCTTTTTAGCGATCCATCGGTGGGACGCCTCTGGATTTTAATTGTAAAAGCAAAAAAAAAATTCACGGACAGTTTCTTGTTTCAAAGACATGACTGGAACTAATGTATGAATAACTATAAAATTTAACAGATATAAACAAATCACTATGAATAAGATTTTCTCAAAGTTTCAGGTTTTTTACTCATACGGTTCAAAAGTTACAGAAGATTTTCGGTGTGCCATTTTTATCAAATACATACCTTTGTAGTCGAGAATATTAGTCGTAAACTGGTTAAACAACAAATGAGCAGCATCAGTATATGAAAATCCATTGTTTGAAGTACGCCAACAAATTCCAGGCAAGTTTAAATCATCAATAATCACGACATCGTCCGTTGTTGATTCTCTATCAACACTTGATGAAAGTGATTCCGTGTGAGCATCGATCAGTGAGCTATCAGGAGGAATGTAAATAATACAAAGGGTAAAGACAAGATTATGGTCAGCGAGTTCAATTGGTAGCCATAACTATTCCACGCCAGTCCATGCGTCATCATCGATTTAGTGTGTTCGTATATCTCGCCTACAACGCCACCTCTAGCTTTTCTGCTGTTGTGCGGACCATGATCACAACGGAAAACCTCCTATTGACGGTATAGAACTTGAGTCGAGGTAGTTTGGATTACTCTGTTTGGATTACTCTTGAGAGCTTGCACTACCCGCTTGTGATCATTTACACTTTACTGAGATCCATTTTGGCCAGACTTTTTCTTTCGATCGATGGTCAAACGTTCGTTGTACAGATTAAAAACACGAGTTACAGTAGATTTTACGATTCCCAGCATCCTGTTGAAAGCACAGTGAGAGAGATCCTGATCTTCGAAGAAAATATCAATTGAAAATACTCAATGAGTAAAAGGATACTGTTATTTGAAAATGATGCAATTTGATTTCTTATGCCATTTATTCTGAATAAGCCAGGTTTCAGAAAACGCAAGAATATCATAACTGCAGTCTAAACTGGACAGAAAGTAGTCGTCTAAACACGAATTTAAGCCAACAACATTCTGATAATAAGTAGATGTTCAAGATACCATTGAAGAGCAAGACGAGGTCTTGTTTCTGTTCAAGACCGACTGTTATTTATGAATTCTTTACTTCTAATTTTCAATTAAATAGATCAATTGTCGTTATTTTTGAGAATTACCAGGAATTGCAACACATCTAAATCTTAATTTTAGATTGTTGTGAAATCTCATGATCATGGGATGAATGTTGATTCATCTCTTGCATCTAATAACATCTCCTTGAATCGCTCCTCCATTTTTCTGCAAAATCCTCAAATTCATCATCAATCGTCTTTCTATCTACTAAGCGTGGGTGCACCTCCAACAGTCCAACAGATTAAAGTAAATCTGTATATCAGAGAGTGTCGCAGCTCTCGAGAATGACGGTACAAACAGTACAGTAGAGGACCTTTTTTTTTTTTTTATTTGAGGAGCAGCGTTACTACAGTATGTACCGGATATGGCCCTTGGGGGCATTATCTAAAACAATGGATTTTTTAAATAAAACTAATCTCTATTTATAGAATTTATCGAATTAATGCCATTAGTAGTTTGACTTCTTAAAGGAGGCTTCAGCTGCAGTCTCTTTCTGTAGGTCAAACCTGGTTTTCTAGTAGTAATTTATATATGACTGTGTGCTCGCACCGCTGATCACCCCTGCCGTGTATGCGGGATCTGGCATCCCCTGTTGTACGATGATTTTGTACAGTAGTGCAATGAGTAGTGAAAATCTAGACGTGAAAAGTTTTCTGCTGTCATTTTTGCACCGTTTTATTTGTCAAAGTGAAGCTTGTTCCCTGTTTCTTATTCTATACTTGATCAAATGGAATTCAGATTAGTATCCTTTATTTGTTTGAAACTCAATTAGCTTCAGGTCCCGTAGAGTAAAATTTTAAGGTCCTTAGCATGGGGCGGAGGGAGCACGGATGTCTCCTACATAGGATTAGGTAGAGATTACTGCTGTCTGTTTGTTGTAACGTACCACCATTGGGGCTTTACTAAGCCTAAGAGTAACGTGCCAACCGCTGAATGTCATAGCTGTATGTTGTATGGGTGGAAGAGACTAAAAGAACCCATTACTCCGTTCGGTGAGTTGGGGAGTCCGTCAAAAATATTGCAAGATTTGAAAGTGTGCTCTGTGAAACTTCTCAAAGAAGTAACTGGTGTCCGGCGGCAACTCTGTCAAAGTGATTTGGTGCCCTTTTGGCAATCTAATTAAGTCACCGTGGCCAATCAGTCACCATAACACTTTGTAAGTGGTCCCAACAGCAAAAGACCTTGATTAGATATACTGCCTGTAAAACCATATTCGCCTATATTGAGCCAAATCAGACAAATAATAATTGAGGCTGAAATAATGTTTTCTTTGGTTAAGCCAACTTTGCTATCTATTGCGCAATTTATTTTTGGTAATTTACGTGTAATATGCACAATTTTCTAAACAATTTTTAACAATTTAATGTGTCTGTCAAGCTCGAGCACATATTGCTGCATATCAGCCCCATTCTGTTTAAAAAAAAATAAAACTAGTAAAGTTTAATCGATCGCTTCACTTGTTTACTTTTTCCATCTATATATTAAATACTGGTAAACGCTGCAAATTTCTTTAAATTCCACAAGAAAAAAAAGCTTATCTTTTAACAGATAGGCCTATTTTGTCTACGACTTACAGGCTCCTTCAGTGTCGAGTGCCACTCTGCTTGTTGAATTCTTTGCGGCATAATTTTCTCATGCACGTTCGACTGGTCTCGACGGACATCTTTTAGTTGTACGTTGTAGAACGAAATTGTATTGCAAAAATTGTACAGTTCTTTGTGCAATTGTAACGTCCTAAAGAGCTCATCAGGATTTATTTTGGTGAAGTTTCCAAAGAAAAGGCATCTCAATTACTTTTTTGGGGACAAGAGGCAATACATTATTTCAATGCAATTATGGTTTTCACCTGATACTTCTTCCTTTTCAATTTTCATCATAGTTTACAGGGTTTTATTCTTTCTTTTAGCTTGGTTTACAGGTTTGTAAACTATTATGAAAATATGATCATTGCACATTATAACTCAAAAACGTTAAAAAAAACTGTATAATACTGATTACAGGCAGGGTGTACTATTTATTCAGCTTTAAATTATTCAGAGTTATTGGTTGTAGATCGTGTTGTGCCATAAGTAGATTTGTAGCCCAAACTTTACTTGTTTGCTTCATAATAAGAAATCGTGAGTTTATAAGATTAAGTTATAGTTTTTGTAAACGACATAAAAAAACAAATCATTGTTTGCGATCAAAGTCAAATGAAGATCACATCAGAGAATGCGATAAGTTTTCTTTCACCACCCGGTCTTATATTATCAGACATTCTTCTCGTTTCAGAGAGCGAGTAATGGCGCTATAACCATAAGCCATATGGGGCTAGGACTATAGTTAATGCTTAAGTCTCAACTGCTTGAAGAGAAATGGAGCATCACTTAACCTTCTTAGACTAGATGCTCCCAACGACCGTTTTAAATATTATTTTTGTTCTGTACAGCAAATAGGGCATTTCTTTCTCTTCATATCTTGCATTCTAGCAAACATGACTGTCTACTCTTGGTGCCGATGACAATGAGCGAAACATCTCCTTCTACATCATAATCGTTACTCCACGCTCGGAGAATACAAAGATAACAATTAGAGTATATAATAGAGATTTTTATACATATATAAATATATATATATATATATATATATATATATATATATATATATATATATATATATATATATATATATATATATATATATATATATATATATATAATGTATGTGAATAAATAGAAACAATCTCACCCAATCAGTAAAAAATTACAGCATGTAATTTCAATCTGTGCTGCTGTATCATGCAACACGTAGCAATGCTTGTGAGCTTTCTGTTCTTAATTCACGTTCTTTCTTCAACCAGCAAATACGAACATAGTGCACGAAAACCACCGGGTGGCTTAAAACGATGTTTCATTCCGGTGGCACAATCCGCCCTTTTCGCGTGGCCAAAAGTGGAAAAGTGAAAATGTAGCCCTTTTGCTGAAAGATAAAAATAATCATCTATTCTGCGTGCAAAAAAAAATCAGACACCCTTCCAGTCAACCCGCAACACTTCCGCTTACTTTTCCACTTCAAAATTGTATCTGTAAGCAATTCACACTTCCGTGGGAATTGTATTTGGTTGCTATCAACTGCTATTATTTATCAGCGGCAAATATTTACTCACTGATGTACGCGAAAAACAGATTACAACATTCACAAACTTCTCGGAGAACTCACAATTGATGGAAAGAGCTCATCGATCGACAACAATTCAGCCGTAGTCCTCATTAACATACAGCGGTTTATTATGTTTCGTAGATTCGGTAGATTCGCGACTGTGTCATCTACAAGCATTTCTTATCATACACTATCACCCCAGTCCAGAAGATAACCACCCTCTAAAATCACACTTCTGCTTCTTTTCGCACTTTGATCTCGCACAGTCACTTTATACTGTTGTCGATGCTTTCTCTACATTAACACATTTTCCACACAAAGTATAGTTTGCATATATAAAACATAATACTTTTCCAGTTCACTTAAGTTTAAAAAACAAAAAAAAAATAAATTTTAAATTTGTTGGAAAAGGAAAAAAAAAAAGAAAGGAAAAAAAAACACCTCCCTCCCCGCCACACACAGCATCTTTCCTCACCAAACCAAAGAACTATATAAAAAAAAAAAAAAAGTATAGTTTTTTTTCAAATTTTATTTTTTGAAAATTGGAAATATCTTCTCAACACCATGGGATCCCAGTAGTGAACAGCAGTTTCTGCTAGAACCAAAGATGTGAAGAGAAAGTATCGATAGGTCCGATAGAGCTCGGCAGGTTATGAAAATTGAATAGAAGTAGTTTGAAATTGAGCGTAGGGCTTTGTTTTGGCAGTATTTCGAAGCAGACATCTATCGGACCTACCGATACTTTCTCTTCACATCTTTGGTTCTAGCAGAAACTGCTGTTCACTACTGGGATCCCATGGTGTTGAGAAGATATTTCCAATTTTCAAAAACATTATAATTTAAATTGGCGCACTGTACGCAATAAAAACATAATTAATTAATAGTGAACTTTTTTTCCATTTTTCAGCACCTTTACCCCCACCACCCCAAAACAAAAAAAATTGTTTTATAATTTTTTTTTTTATTTTTTTATTATTTTTTTTTTTGTAATTATGGAAAAAAAAAAGTGTAATATAAACTCTGGGGCCCCCAACATAAATAACCAAAATCCCCAAACCCCCCGTTCACCATATACCACCACCTCCCCCCGCTCCCATTACCCATACTGTTCACGCTCCCCTCAACATTATTCTCCAACCAACCCCCCCCCCCCCACACCACAACAGACCATGTTATTATTTATTGTCCCACTCCCCCCAAAAATAAATCTTTTCGCGCATTCCATATCCGATGGGTTCACCATCCCACAAGTTCTCCCTGTTCATCTGGAAGCGGCTCCTCATAAACGAAACGTATAAAAGGAAGATACTACTGGTGCTGCTGTGAAGGGTTAAGTCCATTTTTCATTCACTCCACTATTGACGAAGCCAGTGGCCGAAACAATCGCACCTCGGTAGCTCGACTGACATGGCCGTAGGAGTTCTGGATAATCATCACAGTTCTGGTCTTTGTTTGCAAATATCGTGGTCGATATGGAAGTCGTTTGAGCTAGATCAGGCAGTAGGACAGCACTCGCTTCTTGAGGGTGAGCATCAACCGCGACAATACGGCAGTGCGCTGGCTGGCAAATATTATTTTATGCCAGATTTATGCTCATGTGTACCTATATGTATATATGTTCTTTCACTCATCATTGAATATAGGATATCAGCAAGCAGTTCTGTGGCGGGAGTTTTTTAAGCTCTTCCAAGCTCTCAGAAAACTGGACACGGTGTGAGCGAGTGATAGTTGTGCCAGTGCCAACAATCGAAAGCTAGAAAATAGCGGTGTAGCAAGGGTCGGGTCTTGTACGTCAATAGAACCCCTTTTCTGAAACATCCCCAACAGATCCGGTGGTGAGAGTAGGGTCAAAGTCACACATATGTGACGAGTACTTTCCGTGTCAACATTGGATTGGCGCATCGAACGAATGAACTGAATAAATCCTTCTGCAACAGAATCCCATCCTTCCAACAATAGTAGGCGCCCACTACTTTCGACTCTCGCATAGGACCTACTGCAGTTGCCGCATTTCACGTAGTACGTCCGCCAAGCTTTGGCCAAGCAACAACGGACTTCATAGGCATTCACCCGGAGCTAGTGGTACGTGAATCGAAAAGCGGCAAGAATTGATTGAATATTTCGCTGAGAATTAAATTGAATGGAAAGATAAATATTAAATATTATTCCGATGATGATATTTGATGTATGCTTTCGTCTCATCTCTATTGCTGTGTTTCCAAAGTTTCAAAGGCAGACAGGCAGACAATCGTGGGTGTAGAACATAACTGCTGGAGCAAATGAATTCAGGGGAGAAGGAAACTCCTATTTCAATATGATCAGTTGTGGCATCCAATGTTTATATGTTGTATTGCGCTCTTCTGTTTCCTCTCTCCTGACCTGGTGTACTTTTCAAGAGCATACGACTGTCTGGAAAATTTATGTTTAAGTGATAGCTGAGCCAATAATGCTATCATGTTGCAGCAACACTTGAAATATGTAGCAGTTTTGGGATGTTCTTTTTGCGTTACTGGGATCAGGGAGATTACAATGATGATTGGTGAGGATAACGGATTTAAATTTTGTGATTACCGTGTCGCATTTTGCTCTTCAGAACATGTAACTACGTTTCAATTTCTGGAACGGTTGATTGATTTCAGCAATATATCGAAACCAAAGATACATATCATCACATCCATCTCACATATCCTTTATCTCTAAAAAGTGAAACAACATGATTTTAAGTTTGACTTTTATCGTCTTGTTTGTTTCTACTTTTTTTTAATAAGTACTGAAGATTGTCGTTAAATTATGAAGTTCTAAGGGATGCCCACAGCAAAATCCGAGAACATTTATCGTAACATAGGGTTAATTGATAACTAATTTGCATCAAAATTGGTTATATTCCTATAATTGAACTACGCAGTTCCACCCAGTAAGTTTTTGCACAGTGCGTTCAGTCACCTGCCTGGAAGCCATTTCCCACTTTCAAGCCAAACCTTTCTCATTATTTGACTGTTCTTTGAATTTTTGAAGGTTTCACATTACAATGACCCAATATAATTCTGGGTTATTCGAAGGATTGCAGTCCTTTGGTGCAATGTTGATAATGTTTCCTGTAAACAACTCCTAAGCTGCTTTTCCATATTGGCAAGACGTCAAACCAGGTCAAAGCAACACAGGACTTGTGTGCTTCTGGATGAATGGTAGAAGGCATTTCTGCACGCACTCTATGACGTAAACTTATAAACGACCTATAGTTATAAAGATTTTATTCATCAAACCACAACTACATAAAACCTAGTTGGAAAACTAGGATAATTTAGATTAACACTTCACTTGATCACTTTTAAAACAATAAAAAATAAAAAATAAAGACAACTAAGCACTGAAACAGGTCAAGCACTCAATACTGAAGAAGTCTGCGAGTCGCAGACGAAATAGGCTTATCTATCATAGTAGAATTAGAAGGAATTTTCCCGTGGTTGTTAGTGATAGTTTGAAAAAGTGTTTTTTTTTTTATTCTTTTAAAAATTAGTCAAGTGAAGTGTTGATTTATATTATCCTAGTTTTCCTATAACAATTGTACCGAATGCGCCCGATGTTTTCGATACCCGAAGTGTTAGCATAGCGTCTCCTAACAAACGGCTGATTCAAGCATTTACCCAGCATAATGCAAACTGAGGATGGTTTTTGTAGTTATGTCCGACAAGCGATTGCAAGTTGCACGGCAAGCATCTGCACTGCATAATTTTATTTAAAAAAAATCTGAAATAACAATTTGACCTGTAGTTCTTCACGTGCACGAGAACTCCTTGCCAACTTTCTTGGGTAACATGTGTCTAAGATGCGGTCCTTAAGGAACGTGAGATCGCAAAAGTAAGAACGCTTTCTAAAAGAGGGAAAAATCTTCTTAGACCTAAGCGATCCTTCTTTAACAGAAATATTTAAGGAACGGACATGTCAATAAATCTTAGTAGTAACACAGTTAAGGATGGATTTTTCCATTGTCAAAATTCAAAAAATTGTCCCGGCATAATTGATACATATAATTTAAAGTGTACTAAGTTGATTTGCTATGGATCATTTTCAGAAGTTTATAGTTCATTATGCAAAACCTTTTATGAATCATTGGCAATTTATTTATGGACCATTTCAAATACTTGATGGATCATATGCATATATTTAAGTTCACAAAAGCTGCATTTATGGATCAATTTAACAGGTTTAAATAATGTTATGGAACCTTTTATGGACTATTTACTAAGAAGAAAATTTCGATCGCGAACCATGTTCCTCCGTCAACAACTAAAATCCATCCTTTTCAGGACGACCAAATCAATTTGCCCAACTAAAGAGTTTGTTTGAAATTTCTCTTGAGCTCATCGAAATGTACATTACTTCGCACCGGCTCAACATGGAATTGCTTTAAAAGCCGCCTCCCGGAGAAAATGGTCAAAGTTGTTGCTTAGTATCGATATATAAATCCCGATTCGACATTTAATACTAACTAGCAAGGACGTTGGACATTCAACAAACCTTCTGAATGAAGCAAACACACTTGGTGGTTCTTGCATAGATTAAACGTCCTTAAAAAAAAAAAAACATCGGCGTAGAGTGCAGATTTCATTGTTCATATGTTTCATATCATAGTCCTATGTTGTCTGTACTCGCTATCAAAGCACCCGAATCATTAAACCAGCAGGAAGAAGATATCGTGGAAGATGAACCGGAATGACAGCATCTACCCATTCGACAACCAACCATCACCTAGCGCTTGGCGATTGTCGGTACTACTCGGACCAAACCTGGACCAGCAATAAAAAAAAAACCAAACGGCCCATAATTTTCATGGAGAACCAGAATTAAAGTCACACACACACACACACACACACACACACACACACACACACACACACACACACACACACACACACAGACACGCACACACACACACACACACACACACACACACACACACACACACACACACATACACACATATTAATAACATAGGGTTTCAAGGTAATTAAGACTAAATAAATTGTAGTAGAAATTTATTAATTCAATGAAATAAATTTATTTACATAAACAAGGAATCCTACGTCATTATGTCATCATGACACGCACTTGACAGACGTTAACAATACACATAGAACCAGTTTGCTAAAATTCTCAGAATGTATACTCACACAGTTGAGAGGATACGGAGAAATTTGTGTATGCCATTTCCTTCGAATACACCTTTTAAAAACTGGAATTTCCATCCCTAAAATAGCGAAGTTATGGCTACCGTTATGAGATCCGTCCCTTATCTCCTTAAATTTTTATAAAAGCTGACGAAAATTTAATTGGTACGCACAAAAAGACTTGTAATTCATGGTTGCTTTACAGTACTTTTAATAAATCTTCAGAGTTACAGCATTAGATGGTTACATTTCTCCAGTTCGAACGAAATCTCGAGCCCATCAGCGCTCACACAGTGGAAACGGGCACGGAATCAGCGCATTTCTTCCATGTTGCCCGCATTTGCTGGATGTCCTTGACTGCCCCGACATACCACTCCAGAACCACCCTGGAGTAGTGGCAGCTGGCAAAATCGGGCCAAACGATGACTTTGCCCCTTTGCTTGCGGATGAACGGCAATACACGCTTTTTCAGGCATTCTTCGATGTAAACTTGGGATGTCATCGTCGAGGATGTAAAACTTTTGCCCGGGAAGCTGCTTAAAATCGAGTTTGACGTATGTTTCGTCATCGACCAATGTGCAGCCCTTGTGTTTCGTCAAAACACGGTCGTACAAGAGCCACGCTTTTTGGCCACGGAATTCTGCTTCATGTGCCGGTTCGCATGTTTACTGACTTTGTACAACTTGTATCCTTCCCTGGCAAAGATGTTCCGCACCGTTCGAAAGTTGCCCTTGTACCTTCTGGCCACATCTCCGGATCGAAAGACCTCAACACCTTGCTGCGCAGCTGACGTTCCCTGGTTCCAGTTTTTTCGTAGGTCTGCTGATTTCTTTCAACACTCAGGGTTTCCTCGTAGGTTTTGAGCACTCTACAAACTGTTGTTTTTGGCATCTTCAGTAGTTTAGCCAGCTTGGAACCGGAACACTCCCGATTTTCGAGGTATTTGTGCACAATAGTTTTTCTTCTTTTGACGTTAAATATCTTATCACGGCTTCCTTTTAAAAAGAAGTAACGCCGTTGGTCCCGGCCCATGTGTTGATGGGTTCGATATGTAGGGTTCGGATCATCTCTCTGGCGTGACAAACTAGCTTCAGACTGTAAGTAACGTATATACGAAACAACAACAACAACTTTTCTATAGACTATTTAACCTATGTGAACTATTCACGACATTGGCGTGACTTTCCATTCCAGTGAATGATTCAAATTATCTTCCTTTTATACTTATATTAGCCTGTCCTTTCGAAGAAGCATTCTGAACAGCCTTCCAAAACGCTTAATTTGAAAATTTAAAAATCGATACTTAAGTACTATACACCATGAAAATATTATTATTTTGATTGAGCATTGAAAATAGATCTCGTGGGTTGATGCCCACTTTAAAGACCAATGCTTATCGGAAACTGTAAAACTTAGCTTTCCTCCGTAACGTGTACACAAAATAAAACCCACTTGAATAGTAATTCATGACACAAACAGTGCCACCAATCCCGTATTTGGGGAACCTTTTCTCTGCATTTGAAAACTACGTCAAACTTTTCAATGATTAATTGACTTGTTTGGAAAATGTAAACAGCCCGTACCTATCGACGACACACAACAGAATACCACTCATCCCGAAGTAAACGGCACAACTGCCAAACGTCGACGATGCCCTCTTGTTGCCTTTGAAGCGCCAACGTCAACGACACTCACACCAAAATCTACAAAATCAAAACACACTCCACCGGGAAAAAGTGTTTGCGAAGGTATTTCAGTTCGCTGTTCTACGCTGGATAATGACTGTGATTCATTAGCAAATTCCAAACAGCACAGAGAAGAAACACTAAACCCCATGCCCCTACCCTGGTCTTCCATTTTCTGGTGGCAAAGTACTTGACTTCTGACGATCAAATTAAGAGCTGAAGATATTTGCTCTGTACGGGAGGGTGGGGGCTAGATTAGTATGTGTTTTTCGAACACAAACCCATCGGATTGCCTTCTTTCACTTCTGCTTCCCCATCAACAGTTGAGCTTACAATGTAAATGGTAAAGAATCCCCTAGAATTCATTGGATTAATTGGATGTGAAGCTTTACATCCATAGGCGTAGCCATTTTTTTTCTTCTGTGAAAACAAAGAAGGATTTGATTGGAATGGTAAATCACCCGCAATAATTTTGCATTCATTTTTAGATAAATTTACATTCACCAAAAAGAAGTACTTATTTTAGACTGGAGACCGTAACATTCAGAACATTAAGTAAATTAGAATCAATTGATCTATAATACCGAATGGTTTCCTCTTGTAGGTAATACTCGCAGATCATGAAAAATCCGGTCTATGGAAACAGTATTACTAATTTATTGTAGCAATCTCGATGATAGAATATAGACTAATAGCGCTACTAAACTACTAAATTGTTTTGTATTTCCAATCTTTGTCCTATAAACTAATTTACATTGTAAAGAGTTTTAGCCCAGTTCAGCATTGTTTTAAGAGGTTTTATGTGTTTTAAGTGTTTGATGTTCTTTATGTTTTAATTAGTTCAGCAGTTCAGCCCTTGGGGCATTGTTTGTTAAAATTTGATAACCTACCTAATCTACAACTAAAACTACAATTTGAAAAATCCTAGGGGTGGGGAACCAGATTCCGGTTGACCTGGTGATCCGATGTCAGGCAGCGTGCCCTGTATCGATTGATAGACTCACCAAAGCGATCGTCGAGCATTTTTATCTCGGCCAGACGGTGGACCTCAGATGTTCTTGTCCTCGGAGGGGTTTCCGGTGATGTGTTTTTGCGCAACTCTCCCAGATTGGCATGCTGTACTCGATGACTGGAAGTATGATTTGCTTGTAGACAGCAAGCTTGTTTTTCAGGGATAATGTAGACCTTCTGTTGATCAATGGGTACAGTAGCTTCAACAGAACGTTACACTTTGTGACAGTTTTGTCAACCTGCTCCCTGAAAATAAGCTGGCTGTCTATTGTAACGCCAAGATAGACAGCTGATTTGGCCCATTCCGCCGTTGTGTTGTTTAGGCTTATTTTACAATCCTCAGGCGGAACAAGTTTGGGAGAGTATAGGGGAAATAGGATGACCTGGGTCTTCGCCGCGTTGATACAGATCTTCCATTCGGTGAAGTATTCTGACAGAACATTCAGGCTTCGCTGCAGTTTTGCTGTATGCGCTCTTGTTACCCTACCATTGTGGGCGACTGCGGTATCATCGGCGAACAACGACAGAGATCCATTTTCAGGGAGCGGGGGTATGTCCGAGGTGAATAGGTTGAACAGAAGTGGACCTAGTATACTTCCCTGCGGAACACCGGCGGAAATCTCCTGTGCATCTTAAACTGCACCTTGCAGCGTAACACGGAATGTCCTGTCCGTCAGATAGTTTTTAATTATCTTCATCAGAAGGATGGGAAGGTTGTATCGATGCAGCTTGTACACCAAGCCATCATGCCACACGTTATCAAAGGCCTTCTCAATGTCGAGAAGTGCCATGGCAGATGATTTCGAAACAGACTTGTTCCGTTAATGGATGTTAATGACTCGATTAAGTTGTTGAATTGTCGACCGACCACGTCGGAAGCCAAATTGTTCGTCGAGCAAGATTTTCAGCTCGTCGGCAGATGAAAGAAGCCGACGGTAGATCGTTTTTTCAAACAGCTTGGATAATCCTGAGAGAAGGCTGATGGGCCTATAGCTCTTGGAACACGAAGGATCTTTCCCATGTTTCTGGATGGGTATGACTTTGGCTGACTTCCAACACGAAGGGAAGTAGCTAAGTCGGAGACATTGGTTGAAAACCATTGCCAGATGGTTATAGAACTGGGGGCTCAATTGCTTGAGCTCCAAGTTCATGATGTTGTCGAAACCTGGGGCCTTCATGTTCTTTGAGCCTTTGATATAAGTCAACAATTCATCAGCTGAGATCTCCAACTCCTCTGTGAAATCGTTGCGGCTTAGATGGATGTTAGTAATAAGCGCGCTAACGGCAGCTTCGTGTGGACTGACGATGTTTTGTCCGAAATTATGGGAGCTGAAAGTGTTGACTTATCTCAGCAGCCTTCTCTGCAGGAGTTATCAAGCGATCCTTAGTGCCATTGTTGTCTAGTGGGATCAGCGGTGGAATGCGCCTTGGCTTGGTTTTCAAAATTTTTGTCATCTTTCAGAACGGCTTTGCACAATCTGGGAGAGAGCGGATCTTGTCGGAAAAATTGTTATTCTTAAGGTTCCACCATTCTGACCTTAATAATTTTCGTCACTCGTTTACAGTGACTTTTTAGCGTTGGCAAACTAGTTCGCTGGTATTGCCTTCGAATGGCGTTGCGCAATTGAATAAGTTCTTTAGTGGGTCTATCAATGGGTACAGAGTTGCTCACCTGATCAATCACAGGTACATGTTGCTCCCGGGCCTGGGAGATCGCTTGCTCGATGCTCTGCAGCTGCCGTTCGATGTCACCAACCGAATCAAGGTGCATGTCGAAATCGATGTTGTCGTCAACGTGTTGTCGGAACCTCTCCCAACTGGCGCGGTGATAGGAGGAGCCAACTTCGGTCACCACCAGATAGTGGTCCGAGCTGAGCTCCTGGTGTACGATCGGCTGGGCGATGTTGTTCCCCATGTTGGTGAGGAAGATGTCGATTGTCGAATGGACCCCGGATCTGCTCAGCCGGGTGGTAGTATCCGGGCCCAGGACGGTGTTATGTCCTTCATCCAGGTCTTCCTGCAGAATTATTCCGTTTCGGTTCCGCCGAGTGTTCCCCGAGGTGTTGTGTTTCGCATTTAGGTCGCCGGCTATGACAAATTGCCCCTGCCTCCGAGTGAGCTTGCGAATGTCGTTCCGTAGGACAGTTGTTGTTCCGTTAGCGGTGCTGGCTTGCTTGGGACCATAAGCCGCGATGATGGTGATAGGGCCGATTACAGTTTCGACCTCGATTCCGATGGCTTCGATTGACTGCAGCTGAAGACTCGGAAGCAGATGGTAGTTGATGTTGTAGCGCAAGGCGATCGCAACTCCTCCTCCACTAGAGCCGCTACGATCAAGTCGCACAATCCGGTATCCTGGGACGAAAACGGTGAGTTCCGGCTTGAGATGTGTTTCGGTGACGATGGCGATGTCGATGGCCTTCCTGTTAAGTAAGTCACCGAGCTCGATTGTTTTGTTCCGGATGGAACAAGCATTCCAATTTACGATGTTGATGGTGAGATTATGGTCCATATTTGAAAATAAATTTCATCGTCACGGATGTGGCGCCTTTGAGCTGTTCCTCCTTGGAGCGGCAGGAACGTAGTTGGCGGTAGAGCTCTTGGATGAACTCGACCATTTGCTCCGAGTCGTAGAGCTGTCCATCGGCGAGTGGTTGCGTGGAGGTACTGGATTATGCTTTCGGTCTTTCCTGAGCTACTTTGTTTGATGTCAACAGTTGGAACCGTATATGATAGCGGATATAAGTACAAAGTAGATGCGATATACGTACATGCGTTCATTTGACTTCCTGTAAAATGTACGTATATCGCCTCCACTTTGCACTCTTATCAGCTATCATATACGATCCAGTGTTTGCTGGGCAGGGGTTTTGTAAAAAAAGTCGGCCAGTTGATAACGGGTACCAATCGGCTCGATGTGCACCATACCGCTCTCAACCAGATCAGAGATGAAGTACTGCTTCACGTCAATGTGTTTGGTCTTTTTACTTTCCAGGTTCTTGGCCAAACCAACGCATCCTCGGTTGTCCTCGTAAATATGCACAGGGTTGGCAGCTACATGGAGGTCATTCAGAATCTCGCTGATCCACACGGCCTCTGCTGTTGCTGCGCTGAGAGCAACGTACTCGCTTGACAACAACGAAACCGTCGATTGCTTCTTGCTGCTCCAGCATACGGTACATCCATAGACCTTGAAAATGAAGCTGCTCACGGGTTTTCGGTCCAGAAGGTCGGCCGCCCAATCGGCATCAGGTATCGCACCACTCGCTTCAGTGCAATCCAGTTGAAGAGCTCTGCTGGAACCAGCCTAGATAACCGACAGGATAAAATACATCTGGCCTGACACAGAGCATGATGTACATTAGGCTCCCGAGCAATTCCCGATATGATTCTTCAGCGGTAGGCCCATCTCGTGAAAGTTGTAGGCCTTTTTCCATGAGTGTCCTTGTCGGATTGCTCTCGCTCATGCTGAAACGATTCAGCACCTTCACGATGCTAGTCTCCTGCGATAGCCTCATGGATCTCCCACTATGGTTGTAGTCGATCCACATTTCGAGAAAATGTCGTAGTTCGCCACAATCGGCCATTGCGAGGCAGAGGACAGTTTCTTCTTTAGCTGGTTGATGGTGTCCAAGTTTCTTCCCGCAATCAAAAGATCATCGACGTAAAAGATGATGTACAGCTCGTCACCATCGCGGTACCTGACGTACAGGCAGTAGTCTCGCTTCGACCAAATAATGCTCATTTTCTCGATTTCATTGGTGAACTTCTGGTTCCAACACCGTGGCAATTGCTTTAGTCCATAAAGTGACTTTCGCAGTATGCAAGCCATCCCCGGGGCTGATTTCAAACCATCTGGAGCACAGATGTAAATAGTTTCCTACAGCTCGCCGTGCAGAAATGCTGTCTTCACAACCAACTGGTAAAAGAAGAAACCTTCGTAGTCGCCTACCGCAAGGATAATCCTGATTGTCGTAAGCTTGGCCACTGGAGCGTACGTTTCTTCGTAGTCCAGTTCCGGTCCAGACACGCTACAAGCCATAGGCGTAGCCAGGGGGGGGGGGGGGGGGGGGGGCAGGGGGGGCCGTTGCCCCCCCCCCCTAAGTTTTGATTTTATTTTTAGAATTTTATTATTTGTTTCAATATATTATTATTTATTTTTTTTTCTCTAGAAGGTTGCAAGGTAACTTGTTGCAATACAGTTGATGTTACTCCAATACTACTCAATTAAGTCACAACCAAGTCACTGTAACCAAATATGACGATTTTGTGTTGCTTGGGATGTTTGTCAGATTGCTCCTTTGCCTAAATAAAAAAGCCAAATTACGCGAAGTTGCCTCGATTTTGTAACAAGTTGTAGCACAAAAGCGTAAAAAATTGACATCCATGAGAAAAAAGTTGTAATTATATAATAGTTTTTAAATAGTAACGAGTAACAATTTTATTACAATATTTTTCCTTTAACCTAGAACCCAACCTATGTAGCCTAAAGTATCTAAAAACCCCAAGCAGCACACAACAGTCAAAACTGATTTCAGCAGCTCTATTGTGACTTAATTGAGTCACAGAGCAGTCACCTTTACTGGGTTGAAACAAATGTGCTACTAGGGAAATATCTCTTAATCTGTAATGTTAGCTATTAGATAAGCATTGATTGATTTTTTCCCCACTAGCTGAAAGTTGAAGAAGCTATGCTCAATAAAATGTTCAGTTCTTCTGAATATTCAAACCTATGCTATAGCTTTCAGAAGCCAAATAATACTAGATTAAGAAACACAGTTGATAGTTAGAAAAAGTATCAACGAAAAATACTTATTTGAACTATTCATGGCATGGGTCAAACCGCCCCGTTACCCCGCTTTCCCCGTTTTAGGGTACTGTAGTTTCGTATTATTGAGAATATATGTTGATCATATCTTACAGTTTGATTCAGCGTGTGAGAAGCAGAACAGCAAGCTAGTCAGGGCGAGAAGTTGCAGTTGTCTTATCCTATTCAAATAATTTATCCGATTTTATGAGCATGAGCAGGATAATGAGCATGATTGACCGCCCGAAGTTGTTATTCCGTTACTGCCAGTTCAGCTGTTATTACTCAGAAGATCAACAGATGATGCAAACATGCTCAATGTGTAAAACTGGTGATCCCAAACTAAGGCAATACCGGCGCTGGCCTCACCCGAATGCAGGTCAAATAAGGAAAGGGTAGGAATGCGTTAACGTTTATTTGGACGTTTTATTGGAAGCCGAGACCACCGCCGCAGTTCCACGAGAAATCACTGGGATTTCGGATGACAAGATTGGGTGGCAGCAGGGTTCGTTTTGGTAAACAATAAGCTGAATTCACGCTTCGTTTAGTAAAATATTTAAATACTAGTACCGATTTCTGATTCGAACCGATTACAACAGTAAGGATGCTATTGGGGCCACACACAAAGTGTAAAGGTGTTTTTTCATCGGAAAAACAAGGTGATTTTTTATAATGTTGGAAATCCGATTTGATCTGAGTTAAACCAATAATAAGGATGCTATTGGAGCCACTCACAAAGTGTGATGGTGGTTTCCGTTAGGAAAACAAGGATAATTTTATGAACGCTTGAGAGACGCTTTGTTGTTCTCTTACTGTGCTCACTCGATCACTCGTTACACCGAATTATAGATAACCGAAACAACATGAAATGCGCCATGCTCGATAGGAAAATAGTGCGTAATAAAGCATCGACACAACCTTTCACAGCCGATGCTCGAACCAAACTCTTTTTTCGTAACTTACAATTTTTACTACTGTATTCTACAATCTATTGCACTGCTGTAACTAATAACTGTATCAATCAAGTTGAAGTGTCTAATGAACAATCTATGCTAATCCATTAAAAATTGAAATTGAGGGATTTCGTAAAAATAAGAGTCCGTAGATGCATTTTGTGCCTTCTGGTAACTTTATGTTTCTATTGATATCCATGCTCATCGGTTTAATACCAACCGGGAGAGACTTGGCCTTATACAAATGGATCTCATTATCTCCAGTCCGCTCAACCAATTGCAACGTTTTGTGATAGATTGGACGGATTATTATAATTTGAGATAACTCCATGCAGATGTCTTCCAAGTTTGGCAGATCGACAAGCAATCGGTGGAGAGTTTAGAGGAAGACCGGAAGAATAAGCGATGGTTCTGCGCGTGTTTATAAACAGAAGAACCTTCATAACAAAACGAATCATCGGGTAAAATACATACGGTTTTTTTTTTTAATTATAAGCAGTCTAAAGCAGTTATTTGATTCATTTTATCCAGAAGTACCATAAATGGACATTCGAAAGTTTTTCAAAAGTAAGTATAATATTTTCCAGCATGTAATTAAAAAAAAACAAGCAAACAAAACAAAACGAATGTTTTTTCATGCAGCTGAAATAACCACGAATAGAAAAATATGCAAAATGGTTGTATTTCTCGAATTTGAACAACAATGATACACCGTTTTGGTTTCATACTACTCAGATACACATGATTGCTACATATACCGTGTTTCGACAGAACGTGTTTCAGTTGGATCATATAAGATAAATCGGTTCAAATTTCAAAACGCAGATGCAGATGTGTATATAAATTATTTTTAAAATATTGAGGAATAGCTGTTGGAACGCATATGAATTTCTTTTCGTCATTGATGAATAAAATTTCTTAAATTCTTTACTAACTACTCGTGTGTTGAGAATGCAAGTAGCAACAATTCAGCACAAAAAACACAGCTTGCTTACATTTGTTACTTACGTCGTTTTAAAAGGTTATGTTTGATGTTCCTGTTTAGAAAATATCAGATAAAATAATTATACTAAAGGTGAGCAAAGGGGACACAAACCATAAGCTATAAACCACCAAAACTCAAAATGTATGTTTGTTAAAAGCTAATCACTTATTGTTTGAACAACCATTAAAAAAATATAATCTATTCAAACGGTGTGAGCATGGTGAGTAAAAAACGGTGTTTCTTCTGTGTTGCTTTGGGTGAGAGGGTCGCGGATGAAAAGTACATTTTCAGTACAAACTGCAAACAAATTCGGTGGTTATTCTATACAAAAATCCAACATGACCCGTTAAATGTTTGGCATTCAATGTGGTTTGATTTAAAAACATGGGAAAAATCGAAAGTTTTTAAAATCTTTTTTTTATTCCAGAACAAGCTTAGAATTGTTTAATCTTGTTGCAAGAAACGGACGGGTATTGTCAAATACTTTGGGTGAGAGTAGAGAAGATAATCCACCCGCATTCAGGCGTAATGTCACATAAATGGGGCTCCATTCCCGCCCCATCTGTCGGAACATGAAAATGACCCTACTCTACTGGTCCACCGGGCGTTGTATTGTCCGTTAAGTGTCCGTTAATATTAATTGTTCAGTATGTGCAACCACTGGTTGGAGACGATGTACTTCTCTCTCTCTCTCTCTCTCTCTCTCTCTCTCTCTCTCTCTCTCTCTCTAAAAAAAAACTCGCCCGCCCCCTCCCCCCCCCCCCCCTATTTGAAATCCTGGCCACGCCTATGCTACAAGCTGCTCATTCACGACTGGAGCGTTCGGCGCTTGCGCACTGCTTTAGTTCGGAGCTATTTTGCTGGTTTAGATTAGGGTGTCCATTAAAAATCAGTTTTTTCATTCTAACTTTTTAGTTTAAAATGTTATAAGGTGCGCAACTAAGTTCCCGCTGTTTAGCAATAGATGGCGCCAATAGTAAGTGCTGGTCGAATGTTGTACATCTCAAGCGTCATAAACCAAGCTCAGACATATGGTAAACAAACCGCTTTGCCAAATCAGTGATTTTGGTTTAGTGTTATATTTTTTGGTTGTTTGAAGATGTCTGATTTCGTGCCAAATAATCGTCATTTGCGGGAAGTGTTGATTTTCTTCTTTTATTCGAAGAAAACGGCGGCTGAAGCACATCGAGAGCTCCAAAAAGTTTACGGTGATGCTGCTCTGAGTGAAACAACGTGTCGTGATTGGTTTCGTCGCTTCAAAAACGGTGATTTCAGTGTTGATGATCGTCCGCGTGAAGGAAGGCCAAAACACTTCGACGTCTCTGAATTGGAGGCATTGATCTATGAGGATCCGTGTCAAACGCAAGAAGAGCTTGGTTCAGGATTAGGAGTTTCCCGCCAAGCCGCTTCTAAGCGATTGCATGCGTTGGGAATGATTCAAAAGCAAGGAACTTGGGTTCCTTACGATTTGAAGCCAAGAGATGTTGAGCGTCATTTTTTCGTCTGTGAAGAACTGCTCCAGCGGCAAAAAAGGAAGAGTTTTCTACATCGCATTGTGACGGGTGACGAGTAACCCAAACCGGAAACATTCATGGGGACTCCCCGGACATACTTCAACATCGTCGCCTAGGCCGAATATTCACGCTGCGAAGGTTATGCTGTGTATTCGGTGGGACCAAGTTGGTCCCAGCTGTTGAAACCAAACGAAACCATTACCGGGGAACGGTATCGAACTCAATTGATGCGATTGAGCCGAGCACTGCACGAAAAACGGTCACAGACACGAAAAAGTGATTCTTCAGCATGACAACGCTCGACCTCACGTTGCGAAACCCGTGAACACCTACTTGGAAACGCTCAAATGGGAAGTCCTACCCCACCCGCCATATTCTCCTGATATTGCACCGTCCGATTATTAAAGGGCGAACACGAAATTATTGCGACACCGAAAATGTCATGCCAATTTTCTTATAATGTTTAGAATCAAACCAAAATTTTAGGGTAGTTTTATACATATTTTTACTTCAAAAATCAAAAGAAAAGTTAATCGATGGAGCCTTGAGTGTAAAATTGAACGCATTTTCGCTTGATGCCCTCCATCAAAGTCTTTACAGTGTCATCCGGTACCAGTTTCTCAGTTTTTTTTCCATTTTCTTAACATGTCCTTCTCGTCTTTGACTGTCTTCTTACTCTTCCGAAGTTCCCGCTTCATCATTGCCCAGTACTGCTCCACCGGGCGCAGCTCCGGACAGTTTGGCGGATTCATGTCCTTTGGAACAAAATGGACAGAATTGGCCTCATACCACTCCAGGACACTTTTAGAATAGTGGCATGATGCCAAATCTGGCCAAAATAGCGGAGCTTCGTCGTGCTGCTGCAAGAACGGCAAAAGGCGCTTCTCGAGGCACTCAGATTTGTAGATCTCGCCATTTACTGTGCCCTTTGTCACGAAAGGCTCACTCCTCAGTCCGCAAGAGCAGATGGCCTGCCAAATGAGATATTTGGAGGCGAACTTCGACATTTTCTTCTTCTTAAATTTGTCGTCCACATAGAACTTGCTCTTGCCGGTGAAAAACTCCAACCCCGGAATTTGCTTAAAATCGGCTTTTATATACGTTTCGTCGTCCATCACACAGCAGCCATATTTTGTCAGCATCTTCTCGTAGAGCTTCCGTGCCCGAGTTTTAGCCGTCGATTGTTGCCACTCGTCGCGGTTTGGGAAGTTCTGTACCTTGTATGTATGTAGTCCAGCTCTCTTCTTTGCATTCTGGACGTAGCTCTGCGACATGCCGATCTTTTTAGCCAAATCACGGCTTTAGACGTTGGGATTTGCTTTAATCATCCGCTTCACCTTTCCCTCCGTCTTTTTGTTCTCCGGTCCCGGTTTCTTCCAGCTCCTTTGCCGTGGTCCAACGTCAACCGCTCCTGGAACCGCTTCAACACTCTGGAGACGGTTGAATGGTGAATGTTCAACATTTTTCCCAACTGCCGGTGCGACAGGTCAGGAAATTCCAGGTGTTTGGAAAGAATTTGTTCTCTCGACTCGCGTTGGTTCACCTCCATTTTCGTTGAATCGAAAAACACGACTTCGAGTTTGACAGCATGTAAACAATAAACATCAATGAGAAAGTGTGCAAAATTTGGTTGATTTTTACCCAATGGTAAAAAAGTTATGCCCTGTTGAATGTGTCGCAATAATTTCGTGTTCGCCCTTTACTTGCCCGTCGCCCCCACACCCCCCCACTCCCCACCACCACTCCCACCATAACAACACCAAATAAATTGATTCATAGCTACCAACAAACCAACAACAAAACCATCAAACTAATAGTTATACCACAAAAAACCAAAAAGGAGGAAAACACAGATAGAGAGGAGCAAAAATAATAAAAATATATCCTTAACCTTCATTTTTAAAAAAAAATTCCCCTTTCACCAAAAAAAAAAAAAAAAAACACTTACCCACCCAAAAAAAAAAAAAAAAAACAAAAAAAAAATTGAAGAATAATTTATGTGTGTTTTTGCCCAAAAAAGTGTTTACGTATATTTTTTTTTTCAAATGTTAGGGGTGATGTTAATGAAAAACATGTCCGGTTCTAAGCAGTCCCCGCTCGTGTGCCCCAGGAGTACCCGTACTCATTTATATAGCATTATGTTCCTTAATATGCATTAAAACAAGAATTTGATGGTTTTCTGGCCAATTCTCGCCTAAACAATCATAAACCTAAGGTCGAAAAGAAAAAACGCATATTTTTAGTTCAAATTACCCCTAACTTTTGAATGATAAGTTGTATTTAAAAACTTTGATTTCTATATTTTGTTTGGACATTACCAAACAAAAAAGTTAGAATAAAAAACTATTTTTTTTAGAGACGCCCTGAGTTAAAACAGAAAATTAGTTCTATCATGGTCAAATAAAGAGCTAGAAAAATGATGTCTTGAGCAAAGTTGCTTGAAATTGTATGCCCTACAAACTTGTGTTTAACATCACCGTTCTATTGTGCTTTGTTAAAAAGTTAGTAACAGCGCCGCCCTAGCGGTAAAGTTTGGAACTACAGAAAGATCACCACAGGATGGACATGTTTTTTAAATACAACTTTGTAGAAGACATCATGACTCGGAAACGTAACCTTTAGAAAATATTAATTTCGCCGTGAAAAAAGGCTTTTCCGACCACTGTGCTACGCCTCGACGACTCACCATGCGCTTTGCCTCTTTCTATTTGTGAAGGGAGCGCAATGGTTGTAGATCCGATTGGATCCTGTTCTGGATCCTCTAAGATGTCTTCACTTATGTCTGAGTCTTCTTCTTCGTCGGTATGCTTCTTCGCTACAAGCACTTGTGGTTCAGCTTTCCCTCTTACTCGTACGTCGGTAACACCAATAACTGTTTCTCCTCTTTTCTAGGCAAAATATGCGTACGGAAAACACATCTCATTGAAACCACTTTCCTGCTTTTCTTATTCCAGAGTCGGTACCCATTGGGGACATAGCCAATCATTATGAGTTTCTGGCTTTTGTTGTCCAACTTCTTGCGGAGTTGCGCGGGAATCCACGCATATGCCTTGCAGCCAACAACCCGTAGCTTTGCTAGATCCGTCTTGGATCCAATCCAGCATTCGGCCAGTGTACTACCTTTCAACACCGCTGCTGACAGACTGCGGCTTATCAAGTACACTGCTGTAAGAGCTGTTTCGTTCCACATTGACTTCGGCATTGATGAATCAATCAGCATGGTCCTCACTTTTTCTAAGAGCGTCCTGTTGAATCGCTCAGCCACGCCATTCTGCTGAGGCGGGTAGGCGACGGTGGCTTCATCCTGGATACCCATTGTTCTGTAATGTCGAGCAATATTCCCTGCCTTGGTTAACAGTCAGTTTCGAGATCCCCATACCGAACTGAGCAGTCACCACCGCTTCGTGTTCCCGAAACTTCTCGAAGACCTCCGACTTTCGCTTCATGAGGTAAATCATGGTGAAATAAGTTTTATCGTCGATGAACAACACAAAATACCTGGATCCATCCCAGGCCGGTGGATCGATTGGGCCGCATGCATCGGAATGCAACCGCTCGAGGGTTTGCTTCGCTCTTTTACGTGTTCCGTCGAAAGGATCCCGACACTGTTTGCCCTGGGCACAGGCGTCGCAAAATCGAATCTGTCCAGGCTTGAAATCCACACCGGTCGCCATATCCTTTTGCACGATCTTGGCCATGCCACCATGCCCGAGATGCCCCAAGCGACGATCCCAAAGCTCATTTTGATCTACCTAGCAAACTTTTGCAATCGATTCATTCACCTTGATGCTAAGCTAGTAGAGATTGCCCTTCATCGATGCCGTCGCGGTAACAACACCGTCTTTCTTCAGAACCGCCTTTTTCTCTAGAAACAGCACCTCCACACCGGTAGCCGCTAATTTTTTTTACCGACAGAAGATAGTCACAGAGATCGGGCACGTACAACATTTTCCGCACATTCAGAAACGCGCCATGGTAACTGTATCCATTTATCACGCCTTCTTCTATCGCCACCAGATGTTGCCCATCCTTAGCAACGTTTATCACCACCGGCGTCCTCCAGTATTCGACAGAGTCAAAAAACGTCCTGACGTTCACCAAATGTTCGGCCGCTCCGGAATCCAGTTTGAACTGGATAGTATTGCCGGCTTTGTCACACCATCATGACTCACCATGAAGCTGACCGCATTTCTTACTGCAGCAGCATGGACTTCTTTCAGCTTGCAGTTCTTCTTTATGTGGCCTACTTTGCCGCATTTGTGGCATTTGTCTTTGAATTTGTCGCCACGCTTGTTCTGCTGGTTGCCTGCAAACGCCGCTGGTTTTTCCTCCGTTGATTCACCACGGTTCTGCTCTTCCGCCAAGAGCCTTTGCTTGACGACATCCAAGGTGAGATCGTCCTCTTTGATGTTCTCGAGTGCCGTAACCAATGGATCGTACGAGTCCGGTAAGCTCAGGAAAAACTGGGACACGACATCACCATTAGCCAGCTCTGCGCCAGCCGTTTTTAGTTGCCTCACCAAATCATCGAATGCCAGAAGATGAGACCGCATTGAAGCTCCATCCTTCATTCGCAGACGCCCTAGTTGCTTCCTCAGGAGCGTCCCCCCCCCCCCCCCCTCCCCCCCACCCCCCCCCCCCTCCCCCCCTCCCCTCCCCCCCTCCCCCCCTCCCCCCCCCCCCCCACCCTCCCCCCTCCCCCCACCACCCCCCCCCCTCCCTCCCCCAAACCCACTCCTTCCCCCTCACCAAAACTTCCCCCGGTATATATTTATATATATATATATATATATATATATATATATATATATATATATATATATATATATATATATATATATATATATATATATATATATATATATTTTTTTTTTTTTTTTTTTTTTTATATATATATATATATATATATATATATATATATATATATATATATATATATATATTTATATATATATACTAGCTGGCCCGGCAGACGTTGTCCTGCCTATAATTAAATAAGTTTTTGAAAAATTTGGGAAGGAATTATAGGAGACGTTTATTTGCCATAAGATTTCCATTAAATTTATTTATAGTTAATTTTTTACTGTTATGTGATGATTTTTTTAATTTTACAATATGTATTGCTGCTTATTGCAACGCCTTATGATAAACAACGTTTTTAGTTTTGCCGTTCTCTACGTATACAAACAACGCTGCTGGTTTACCAACACGTGAACAGGCGACGTAAAGTTGGCCGTGTGAGAAACACGGATATTCCAAATTGATTCCGCAAATTTACAATGACTGTCCTTGTGCCTTGTTGATAGTCATGGCAAAAGCAAGCCGGATCGGAAATTGAAGACGCTTGAAGTTAAACGGCAATTCATTCGGGACCATGGGAATTCGTGGAATCAAAACATGTTCGCCTTCATATTTTCCCTTGAGAATGGTTGCTTCGATCACGTTGTTCATCAGCTTTTTTACAGTTAGTCTGGTGCCATTGCAAAGTCGTGGTTGGTTGATATTGCGCAGCATCATAATCACCGAACCGACTTTCAACTGAAGATTATGTGGTGGCAAGCCAGACAATTCTAGGGAATTCAGAAATTCTGTTGGGTGATTTACTACTTCGTCTTGATTCATCACTGTGTCCACCGATTTATACGAAAAAACTATTCCCGGAATTTCGTTTTGAATGGCCACATTGAGATCGTTGACGTCTTTATTTTTAGGAGCCAATATAGCTCGTTCACTCAGCCAAATGTGGTTTTTGTAGTTCTGTACAATGTTCGGAAATACTCTTTGAATAAGTTCTTGTTTCGTTGCAGTGAAATTGCAAAAATCTCTTGGCAACGTAATTAGTCCTGTTGAAATGTCTACTGCAATTTTCCCATTGCCAATGTCCAGCAATGTCTTCGAAAAGATATCTGCGGTTTGATCATTCTGCAACTGAACCCGCATATTTGAAGTAAGTTTGAGTGTCTTTACGTGCCGCCACAAATAAGAAGATTTCAGACACGCGTTGATTTCATCAGCAGCTGTTGATCTTGGAATGATGGGGAGTGTCTGGCGAAAATCACCGGCGAGCAATATCAATGCACCACCGAAAAGGTTGTCATTTCCACGCAGATCTTGCATTGTTCGATTCAATGCTTCCAGTGATTTCTTATGTGCCATCGTGCATTCATCCCAAACGATTATTTTGCATTGCTGCAGAACTTTGGCCATCGCACATGTCTTGGAAATATTGCATGTCGGGTTTTCATTGATCTGCATATTCAGTGGGAGCTTCAGAGCAGAGTGTGCCGTTCGTCCGCCATCCAACAACGTAGCAGCAATTCCTGAAGATGCCAGTGCTAATGCAATCTCACCTTGCGATCGTATTGTTGCCAGAAGAAGAGTTATCAGAAATGTTTTTCCCGTGCCTCCAGGTGCATCAATGAAATATATACCACTACTTCCATCATTGATAACTGTCATGATTTTGTCGTAAACATGTTTTTGCTGTTGGTTCATTTTTGATACATTCATGCGAACATTTTTACTCAGTTCTTCACGGTTGTATTGTTGCTCGCGCTGCAATTCTTGATTGAATGCTGTGTGCATTGGACGATCTGACGGAACCATACCCAATTGTGTCAATAATTTATTAGCGATCATTAGACACATATCCTCGATCAACACCAATGCTTCATTATGCATTTCCACGGTGATTTGAATTTCTGGTTTTGAAGTTAAGAGACGCATCCGATGTAAAATATCATCCGCCATATCGTCCTTGAATTTGTACTAGTTCTTTGGGGTCGAAAGAAAACATGTTGATATAACAATTGCAAATAATGTTCTTATTTGATTTGGATGTGATGAAAATATTGCTTCAGCAAGCGTATATTCCCAATGTGTATCATTTTCTAGCAATTGTAACTTTTGACATGCTTCACGATATGTTGAACAAACTTCATCATTGAATGTTCTCAAAGCTTCGAATGATGTCGGTCCACGAACATTAACTAATAACAAACGTAAATAGAAGCATTCATCATTGCTGGGATGCACTGTATAAATCAGCCCCAAAGCATCTGTCGAAAACACATCCTGATGATCTTCAATTGGCGTTCCTTGTTTGCGCCGTTGGAATTTCTTCGAAGATTGATTCCAAGTATAATATCTTGGCATTTCAGCATAAAGCAACGTTCTTGCAAATTCATCAACTTGGCAAGTAGCGAAGAAACTTGTCAATGTCGTAGAAGGTGGTTGTTAAGCCCTTTTGCACAGCGTTATGAGTGGTAAAATATACGCGTTGACCATTTTCGAGATGAGTTAGTCAAAAACACATAAATGAGTTTTAAAAACTCTAGATCACGTGAAGCCAAAATATCTCAAATTGGAACATTGGGTTGTCTACCTCGAGCCTGAAGGGAATCATAAAGCTCAGATCTGACTCCACTGCGATGCTCAGCATTAAACCAAATAACGTGATCTGCGTCCTGGTAACCTTGTCCGCATTCACAGAGATTGCTGTCTCCCAGCCCAACACGGAACAAATGAGCGTTTAGAATAATGATTGGACATGAGGCGAGACATCACACGAATGAAGCCCCGACCCACATCCAATCCCCGAACCAACATTTCTTAGACACCTTAGGAGTGATAGAATGTAGCCATCGCCCCAGATCTCCTTTACTCCATTTATACTGCCAGCTATCGAGTGATAACTGACGACAAATATAGGAAAAATCGCTGGGGGCGATTTGTCGGTCATAAATATCGCCTTCCATAGCGCCCACTCCTTGCAAGCGAGTCCGCTTTTTCATTGTCAGGAATCGAACAATGAGAAGGGACCCATACAAAGGTGATAATAAAAGAACGTGAAGATAAAGCACTTAGAAGACCTCGTATTTTCATAAGAAAATAAGAGGTGTGCTTTACCGGCCTCAAGGAGCGAATAGCCTCTATAGAACTGAGACTATCCGTGAAAATGAAGTATTCATCCGGTGTTAGTGAGGCAACAATTTCTAAAGAAAAATGAATTGCTGCCAATTCCGCGACAAAAACAGAACAAGGTGCTTGAAGTTTACGAGCGACGCTATAATTTTCATTGTATACACCAAAGCCAGCGGAGTCCACTATCAAAGACCCGTCAGTGAAAAACGTTTTGGTGGAATCAACTAGGCCAAACTTTGCAGCAAATATCACCGGAGCAATCATAGGACGATGATGCTCTGGGATTCCACGAAGCTCCTGTTTCATGGATAAATCAAAATGAACCGAATTTCCGAAGTCGAAGAAGCAAACACGATTGGGAATATTCAGCGAAGGGCTGGCATCCTGAGTTATGTACAAATGGTACAAAGTCATGAAGCGAGTTTGAGGATTCAACTCAAGGAGCTTCTCAAAATTTTCGATCACCTGGGGGTTCATAACTTCACACCTGGTAAGGAGCCGGAGAGATAATTCTGAAAACCGATCCGAGAGTGGCAACATGCCAGCCAGCACTTCCAGACTCATGGTATGAGTCGAGTGCATACAACCTAATGCGATACGAAGACACCGATACTGAATACGTTCCAGTTTGATGATGTGCGACCGAGCCGCTGACTGAAAACAAAAACTACCGTATTCTATAACCGACAAAATCGTTGTCCGGTACAACGTTAGAAGATCTTGCGGATGCGCTCCCCACCAGGTCCCGGTAATTGTGCAGAGAAAGTTGATCCTTTGTTGGCACTTTCGCTTCAGATACTCAATGTGGGATCTCCAGGTGCACTTTGAATCGAACCAGACCCCAAGATATTTAAATGACATAGAATGAGTTATCGGTGTACCCAAAATTTGAAGCTTCGGTTGTGCAGGGTTATGCTTCTTAGAAAAAACTACCAACTCAGTTTTCTCCGTAGAGAATTCGATACCTAGCTCTAAAGCCCAAGTAGACAAATTGTCTAAGGTATCCTGTAAGGGTCCTTGCAGATCGACCCCATTGGGTCCAGTGACCGACACTACGCCGTCATCTGCAAGTTGTCTCAGCGTACAGTTGTCACTTAGACAACCGTCAATGTCTTTGACATAAAAATTATACAAAAGAGGGCTTAAACATGATCCCTGGGGGAGACCCATGTAGCTAAATCGTGAAGCTGTAGAGGTTCCATGAGAGAAGCTCATATGTTTCTCTGACAGCAAATTGTACAACAAATTGTTCATTAATGGTGAAAAACCACAAGCGTGGAGTTTATCTGAGAGAACTTCAACAGATACTGAATCAAAAGCCCCCTTGATATCCAAGAAAACAGAAGCCATTTGCTCTTTTTTAGCAAAAGCTAACTGAATCTCTGTGGAAAGCAACGCGAGGCAGTCGTTCGTTCCTTTACCCCTACGGAAACCATATTGAGTATCTGAAAGCAGGTTGTTCGTCTCAACCCATTTGTCCAGACGGAAGAGGATCATTTTCTCCAACAACTTTCGAATACAAGATAACATCGCGATGGGTCGATAGGAGTTGTGGTCGGACGCGGGCTTACCAGGTTTTCGAATGGCAATAACTCTCACTCGTCTCCAATCATCCGGTACAATGTTGAGCTCCAAAAACTGATTAAACAAGTTCAACATGCGCCTCTTAGCGACGTCTGGAAGGTTCTTAAGCAAGTTGAACTTGATTCTATCAGCCCCTGGAGCCGTATTGCCACACGAAAGGAGTGCGAGAGAGAGTTCTACCATTGAAAAAGGTTGGCTGATCTCATCTATCGAATTCGTGGTTTCGCGAGGAAACATTTGTGCTGGAACAGAATCTGGACAAACTTTTCGCGCGAACTTGAGGATCCATTGGTCCGAATACTCCTCGTTCTCGTTGTTCGTAATTCTGTTACGCAATCTTCGCGCCGTGTTCCAAAGGGTATTCATCGACGTTTCACGCGATAGCCCGTCCACGAATTGTCGCCAGTAACCACGTTTCTTGGCCTTGATGAGGCTCTTAAATTCTCGTTCGAGAGCCGTGTACCTTTCGAAGTGCTCAGGTGTTCCACGTCTACGAAAAACTTTGAACGCGTCGGACTTTTTGCGGTAAACCTCGGTGCATTGCTGATCCCACCATGGAGAAGGAGGTTTCCTGTGAAATGACGTTCCTGGAACTGGTCGAGTTTGAGCTTGAAGCGCGCTTTCCAAAATCAGGTTGGAGAGGAAGTTATATTCCTCCAGCGGTGGAAGCCCTTCTACCGTTGTAACGGCTTCATCTATTGCTGTCCTGAACCTTGTCCAATCGATATTACGAGTTAGATCATACGTGACGTTGATCGATTCCGGCGGAGTGAGCCCGGTGGCAACCGAAATTTTAATAGGCAAATGATCACTACCGTGGGGATCCTGGATCACATTCCACGTGCAATCCAACGATAATGAATTCGAGCAAAGTGTGAGGTCTAACCTACTGCCAAGTGAGGATGGACCAGCCAAGCGTGTAATTTCTCCATTGTTGAGAACGGTCATATTGAAGTTGTCACAGAGGTCATATATCAAAGAAGACCGGTTGTCATCGTACAGTTCTCCCCAGCCGGTACCGTGAGAGTTAAAATCTCCCATGACCAACCGCGGAGCAGGAAGAACCGAACAAATATCTGAAAGTTGTTTCTGGTTTATTGAGGCTCTAGGAGGAATATAAACGGAAGCAATGCAAAGGCTTTTATTTTTAATAACAGCCTGACATGCGACAACTTCAATACCTGGAATTGGAGGAAAATTCACTCTATAGAAGGAGTAGCACTTTTTGATCCCCAAAAGTACTCCTCCTCCACGTGAATCCTCACGATCAAGCCGAATAATGTTGAAATCGTGAATCGGAAGATCGATTTCGGGTGAAAGCCATGTTTCACAAAGAGCAAATGCATCACAACTGATATTGTGAGCTAAAAATTTAAATGATTCCAGTTTAGGAATAAGACTTCGACAATTCCGCTGCAGAACAGTGATCAAATCCCCGACCTCTTTTGGCAAATTATCCATCGAAGGAAATGATAGCTGCAAGGAGGGGCCACTTTAATGTTAATTTCTTTAAAAAAGTTTTCACAGTGGGAAGCATTGCCATAACAATGCTTTTAAGAGGGTCAGACATTTCGAGGTACTTGAAAATACCTTCCACAATATCGTCAAATGAGAACAGCCCAGATGAAGAGGGGGCTTCTGTTCTAAAAATCGGGGCATCGGGGGTTCTGGATGTCCCCGGGAGAGATGGGAAATCCTGTGTGTAGTTGGCACTTCGAAAACCAGGAGGATTTGGATTATCATTATTTCCACTGCTCTTTGAATTGGGCATGTTGATTTGGGGCTTCTTTTCAGCTACTTTCCCTGCTCGGATGCGTCTTCGCTTCCGTGAAGCACCTTCCGGAAAACTGAAAGAGGTCCCCTCCTCAACCAAGTCCGAATCAGACTCGTCATCTGACAGAGCAGCAAAAGGATTTGTATTGATATCGGGTGGCGAGGCTTTTTTAAGCATTTCTGCAAAAGATTGCCTTGAACGTTGTTTCAGAGAACGTTCCAATTTTTCCCCGCGCTTGTTTGTACGCCGGGCATGACGAAAGAGCATGGGGAGGAGTTCCCTTGCAGAAAACGCATTTTAGTGTGTTATCTGCACAGGGACCAGCCTCATGTTTCTCCCCGCAAGTTGAGCAGCGTGCCTTATTGCCGCAATGAGAGGCCGTATGCCCCATCTGCTGGCAGTTTTGGCAGATCATTACCCGGGGTACAAATAACCGCACAGGTAGCCGAAGTTTGTCCAGTTCTAAGTAGTGAGGAAGGGCAGAGCCAGAAAAGGTCACCCGAAACGAGTCTGTGGGGGTAACTTTTTTCTTACCCTCGCTGTGCGATATTTTCACTAATTTTGTTACTTCCAGTATCTGTACTGGGGGGAGCAGAGGGTTATTGAATCGGCCAACCGCCCGCTTCTCCAAAATTTCAGTGCACAGACTCGCCTCTGTGACCACTCCTACAATCTCCACATCACGAGCTGGAATATAAACTCTATATTCCAGTGTAAAATGCTGGGAGGAAGCAATCTCATTAGCCTGCTTCAGGTTAGAGACGACAACACGGAGTTTATTAAATTTAACTTTCGTGATCTCTGTCACGGCTGAGAATCGCTTCGTCAAATCAGTAGTTATTTGGTACACGTTCAGAGGTTTAATTTTGGGCTGAAAGTAGACAACCCATGGACCGACCGAGTCCATTGGATAAGATCGCGGCCGGAAATTTATTTGTGCCTCCCCATCATCAGGTGGCAAAGGCACTTTTTCAGCTAAACCGTCCATGTCGAAGAAACCTCTTCAACATGCACGATTTGCCTTACTTGTGGGAGCGTTGAACGCCCCCAAAAATTTAAATCACACACAAACACAAAACAGGAACACACACAAATTAACGCTACACTCTAGTGGGATGAGAGACAGAGGAAAAAAACTTAACTAATATTACTGATCTGTTGCTGCTGCTGCTGCTGACGCACCGTATGCCTGAACGTCGCACTGCTATGCGGGCAGCGGGGAGCGGTGCGCTGCGTAGGTGTACGGGTGAATCCGATCGCCTTCTGGTGTACTCGCTCGCCGATGTCGGATGACCGTTGGCGATGTAGTGGTGTATCGCTGGTTAGCGTCACCACGCGGGGATGAAGCGAAAATGAGCGGGATGATAATTCGCCAGCAAGCACTGCTTGATTTTCTTATTTCACTGGAAAACCACACTGCCTTCTTAGAAAAAAAACTCACATTCACTCCTTTCACTGAAGTGAATAGATTTTGAGAAAAAAAACTAATTATTTCCAAGGATCGCACTCGAAAAATCTTCCAAAATAACGGAGCGCTGGATCGAACGGACTTTCTTCTTTCGCTGAACGAAGTGAGATGTCTCCCAAAGTTTCCCCCCACGATATCCCCCCCCCCCGCCAACCCAAAAAAATGGAAAGACCCCCCGAAGAACGGGCCCCCCCTTTCTATCCCAGCCCTTCGAATCCCACCCCCCAATGCAATGTTAAACAACAAACACGACAATCCATCACCTTGCCGTAACCCTCTCCGAGATTCGAAGGGACTCGAGAGCGTCCCTGATACTCGGACGACACACATCACTCGATCCATCGTTGCTTTGATCAACCGCGTCAGTTTTTCCGGAAGTACATATTCGTGCATGATTTGCCATAGCTGGTCTCGATCGATTGTATCATACGCTGATTTGAAGTCGATGAAAAGATGATGTGTGGGCACGTTGTATTCGCGACATTTCTGCAGTACTTGCCGAATCGCGAATATCTGGTCCGTAGTAGCGCGGGCACCCATGAATCCCGCTTGGTATTGCCCCACGAACTCCTTTGCAATTGGTGACAGGCGGCGGCATAACATTTGGGAGAGCAACTTGTAGGCGGCGCTCAGTAGCGTGATCGCACGATTATTGCAGCAATCCAGCTTGTCGCCCTTTTTATAGACGGGACACACTATTCCTTCCATCCAATCCTCCGGAAAACATTCCACCTCCCAAATCTTGGTAATTACCCAGTGCAGCGCTCTGGCCAGTGCTTCACCACCGTATTTTAATAGCTCGCTTGGGAGTTGGTCAACAACAGCGGCTTTGTTGTTTTTCAACAGACCAACTTCCTCCTCAACTTCCTGAAGGGTTGGGGTCGGGGTCCTGTCATCTTCTGTGCGTGTTCCTAGATTTATTACCGTGCCACTTTCGTTCGCTGTAACATTACCGTTCAGGTGCTCGTCGAAGTACTGCTTCCACCTTTCAATCACCTCACACTCTCCTGTGAGAAGGTTGGCATCCAGGTCTCTGCAAATATCAGCTTGTGGTACGTAGCCTTTGCGCGAGCTGTTTAACTTCTCGTAGAATTTGCGTGTGTCGTTAGCACGGTACAGTGCTTCCATTTATTCGCGGTCTAAGTCTTCCCTCTGATGATTTTTCCTTCGAAGAATAGAATTTTGTCTGTTCCGTGCCTGTCTATACCGATCCCCATTCGCTCTCGTACGGTGTTGCAGCATTCTCGCCCGTGCTGCATTCTTCTCCTCTACTAACTGCTTGCATTCGCAATCAAACCAGTCATTTTTTCGATTCGGTGCAGAAGTACCTAGTGTCACTAATGCATTGCTACCAATGGCGGTTCGAATATTTCTCCAGCCATCCTCAAGAGTAGCTGCGCCAAGCTGCTCTTCCGTTGGTAGGGCTGCTTCTAGCTGTTGCGCGTATTCCTGGGCAACTTCGGTTTCCCCTAGTAGCTCAATGTTAGGTCGTGGCGTCCGAAATCGACGCGTGTTGTAGTTTTGGGAGTTTTGAGCGCAGTGATTGGGAGTTATGAGCGCATACATACTGCAACTAGGTAGTGGTCCGAGTCTATATTCGCGCTGCGGTAAGTGCGAACGTTGATGATATCGGAGAAGAATTTCCCGTCGATTAGAACATGGTCGATTTGATTCTCTGTTCGTTGGTCAGGTGATCTCCAAGTGGCTTTGTGGATGTCTTTACGGGGGAAGAAGGTACTTCGGACTACTAAACCACGGGACGCCGCAAAGTTCACGCATCGTTGGCCATTATCGTTCGATGCGGTATGCAGGCTGTTAGGCCCTATTATCGGTCTGTACATTGCCTCCCGTCCTACCTGAGCGATCATGTCACCAATGCACACTGGGCCAGAATGAAAAATTAGCAGGAATAAATTATTTTCACTATGAAGATGCAACTTTAGAACAAAACTGTCTTCGGCAAAGTTGCAGTTTATAATTAGGGCTTAAGTTTGACGTCAGTTTCAGTTAGGGTGGTCCTTGAATATATTGAAATAAAAATTCTATCTTTCACATGCCTTGACATAAAGCAGTACAGTGCTCTACAAAGTTGTTCCTTATTGAATTTAAAGCAACTTTGCTGCAAAAATCATAGTCGTAGGTCTTTGGTGTCAAAAGTTATGATCATTTTTACGCTTAAGAGTAGGGTGGCTCTGAAAAAAATAGTATTTTCCGCCTAACTTTTTCATTTCAAGTTTTATGAAAACGGTGTCTTGAGCAAATTTTTAGAACTTGCTAAAATACACACTAAAAAAAAAAAAAAATTAAAAAAATTAACACAAAAAAAAAAAAAATTTTTTTAAAAAAAAAAATAATTTTTCAAAAAAAAAAATTTTTTAAAAAGGGAAAAAAGGGGAAAAAAAAAAAAGAAAATAAAAAAGAAAAAAAAAAAAGGTTTTTTTTTTATAAAAAAACACAGGGAAATTAAAAAAAATTTGGGGTAAAAGGTACTATGAAAGTATATTCTTTTTAAAATAAAATTCTCGTTTTTTTTCTTAAATGTTGATGGCAACGACGAATAAATCACCATATATAAATAAAAAACTAATTTAGGGTACATGTCCCTTAACTCAGCCTATTATGCAGCGGTTGTTTACAATTTTAATCATAACTCATAATGTAACTGAGCTGGAAACGAAATTCAACTTGGTATACGGTTGCTAAGACATGCCTAATTAGACGTTTACAGTTCTGAACCATGGAAAGTTAACCGACTAACTTTATTAAGCCGAAAACTTTCGACGAATATGGATGCAATGTCGGTCTGTAGGCGCCATATTGGGTCTATTCGTGGCTGCAATTTCGTCTCATCATTCAGAATTTTTGTTCAAAAGAATCGTCGTAAAGTTTATTTTTATTTTCTTACTAGGCATTCCTTTTTACGTTATTTTTGCTATACTCAGCACCAAATTTCTCAAATTAAATTAAGATAAAGCTACTTTATTACACCTAAATATTTTTTACCCGCGATCGATTGGACATTTCATTTCAAAGCATTACAACTCCTACTTTATGAAATTTGTTTTTCAGATTTTGGTTTGAGTAAGCCCTTAGGAATATGTACAATCACGTTTTCATACATTTCCATTGAAAACTTTATGAATATTAACTGTTTACTATGTAATAAATTCATTAGGCCATAGTTGGGAGCGTAGTTGAAAATGTGTCCCTAAAATTGGGTCTACAGTTTTCTTGAGAAATCATTGTTAGTTTTTCTCAGCGAATCACTAATGTATAACGTGTAACTTATTTCTGTATATCTAGGATGCATCACTTCTCATATCGGTTCCATTTAGCCAAATTTTGCTAATTTGAAGATCATGAAGTTTATTTGTTCAGCTTAACCAGTGATTCCATGGTAGCTAAAAAGTCAGTAAAATTGACAATATCACTCAAGTGTACAACTTTAAATTGATAAATAATGTCTCAGCTGCTTCAAAATATATCGATAATTATGATGCATACATAAATTTGCCGATTATCACTGGGTTAATGACATAATTGATACATAGGCCGAGTTGAGGAGCAGGCCTAACATTACATCCCGTTACCCTATTTTTTTTTTTTTTCAAACCAATAATTTTTTTTTTTTTTTTTTTTTTTTTTTTATAAAATTTGTAGTTAAAGTAGTCTTCCAACAAAAAAAGATGTTAAAGATGTCTTTCGTGATATATCAGTAATATATCATGTTTGTCAAAAAAAGAAATTCGATGCTGTTGTTTGCAACGTTTGTTTTTTAAATATCAAGTTTGATTAATCATTTAGAAGTAGTTACATTAGACTTTTGATTAGTGCATGTGCTTTTTCCGGCAAATTGATTTCTCTTGTTTTGCCAATTTTTTTTTGTAATCATTGAGATTCTCGTTATACAAAAAACAAACAAAGCTTCGATTCAAATAACCTCTTTCCATTTTTGCGAATTGCGGTGGTAGAACTTCAAAACTATTACACAAAAAAATCAAGCCGTGGCGAAATTCATTAATAAAGATTTAAATTCAATACAATAAAACCCTAGGAAATGACTGGTCATCCGCAGACAATCCGTTAACAATTTGACAGCTCTAGAGTAAAGTCAATGTACCTCGATAGTCGTGGCTCACTAGTCTCTGAAACCTTCAGCACAATGAAAAACCACCGAAGCAAAGAAAAAATATCGCTTTACTAAGGGTGCACTGAGAAAAATGATGGGGAAACGCTAATATATTCTAGTTTTATTTAACAGGAACTTCACGTTGAATTGGGCACAAAAATCATATTGGTTTGATTTGACTACCTACGGTGGTTAAAAGAAACTTAAATTTTGAGTTATTGTTACGGGAATTAAGCAGTTAAGTTCAACTGACATCCGTTTGAATTTACCATTATGTTGGTTCCAAGCACACGCATACACAAACGCATACACGTTGATGCGCTTTATACCTGATGTTTTTGAGAACATCATTCCAGCCTCGAAGATTTTTCTAACCCTTAAACGTGCATGGCGTAGAAAAAAATACTTTTTTTGTTTAATGTTGCTAAGTGGTTCAGTAGAACAATTTATAATTTTGGTACATTTTTCGCATATATGTTTATAATGAAATTCAATGCATTGCAAATATTAGTTTTTTTTATTTATATATGGTGATTTATTCGTCGTTGCCATCAACATTTAAGAAAAAAAAACGAGAATTTTATTTTAAAAAGGACATACATTCATAGTACCATTTAACCCAAAATTCTTCTAAATTCACCTGAGTATTTATATACAAAAGAGACCTCTTATCTTTACCGTTCATATGCAATCGTATTTGTTTCCCCGTTTTCCCCCTTTAAAAAATAATTTGATTTGAAAAAATCGTAATTTTTAGACTAAAATTGCGATATCTTTTAAAGGAATTTATTAAATAACGTTCCTTTTTCATCAAAGTGTGTATTTTAGCAAGTTCTAAAAATTTGCTGAAGACACCGTTTTCATAAAACTTGAAATGAAAAAGTTAGAAAAATACTATTTTTTTCAGGGCCACCCTACTCTTAATCGTAAAAATGATCATAACTTTTGACACAAAGACCTACGACTATGATTTTTGCAGCAAAGTTGCTTTAAATTCAATAAGGAACAACTTTGTAGAGCATTGTATTGCTTTATGTCAAGAAATGCGAAAGATAGAATTTTTATTTCAATATTATAAACTTGCACATTCTAGCGTTGATCGGAAACCATCCAATCACGCGTTGACCCATTTTGCCCAGCACTACAAAGCCGGTGCCCAGCTCGTTTGTGGTACCAGAGCTCTGGTAAAAAGTAGCCGCTCGATGCCCGCTTTTCCATACCGTCTGTCCTGTCCAGAAAACCTCCTGCAGTGCTACGACTTCGAAATTACGTGATTGAAGTTCATCGTAGATTATCCTATCGCAGCCAGGGAAGCAGAGTGATTTGTAGTTCCATGTTCCGAATTTCCAATCGTAGTCCTTAATTCGTCGCCTAGGTCTTTGGCGATTGTTCCGGTCCGTATTAACTTCTGTATTATTTGTAACATTGATTTCTTAAGAGCGGCTTGTTGGGCCTTCTCCAACCCCCTGTCTCGCCGGAGGACCATCGTGCACAGCACTGTTAAGAGACCCACGCTGGCACGAGGACGATGATCAGCCGCTCCTAACATGGAGAACAGACGCTGTTTTGAGTCGCCCCTAACATGGAGAACAGACGCTCAGATAGACTGCACCCTTTTAAGGGGGCAGCCCCCCTTCCCTGTCAGCATATGACCAAGGTCCCACCGGGGTTGGTTACCCGATCTTTCTTATGGTTACTCATACCCCACTCGGCACCACGGGAAGGTAGGGATAGGAGTTACTGGACAAGAGGCTAAGGATCGCAGTAGGATCTATTTTATACCTGCAGGTACGCGAAGTACCAATGGTACGCATTGTCCAGTCATTTACCAACTAAAGGTTAATAGGAAATACAATTTTATGGATGGAAAAATTGCGGTGGGAATTTTAAACAAAGCATAAGGAACAATGGTTTTCTTAAATCTAGAATTTCAAATTACAATTTTTTAATTGAACGTTTTCAATTTAAAAATAAAATCACTCACTCACACCCACAGCAACACTCACACACACAACCACAATCACACACCGATGCACACAATCCTCAAAAATTTAACCTAAACAAGTAAGTCAATCAAACTACAATCTAAGGCTAATGTTAGTCAAAAACACATAAATGAGTTTCATAAACTCCAGATCGCGCGCAGCCAAAATGTCTCGAATAGGTACATGGGGTTGTCTACCTCGAGCCCGAAGAGAATCATAAAGCTCAGATCTGACTCCACGATGCTCAGCACAAAACCAAATAACGTGATCTGCGTCCTGGTAACCTTGTCCGCATTCATAGAGATTGCTGTCTCCCTGCCCAACACGGAACAAATGAGCGTTTAAAGAATAATGATTAGACATGAGGCGAGACATCACACGAATGAAGTCTTGACCCACATCCAATCCCCTGAACCAACATTTCTTAGACACCTTAGGAGTGATAGAATGTAGCCATCGCCCCAAATCTCCTTTACTCCATTTATACTGCCAGCTATCGAGTGATATCTGACGAAAAATATAGAAAAATTCGTTGAAGGTTATTTGTCGGTCATAAATGTCGCCTTCCATAGCGCCCACCCATGCAAGCGAGTCCGCTTTCTCATTGTCAGGAATCGAACAATGAGAAGGGACCCACACAAAGGTGATAATAAAAGAACGTGAAGATAAAGCACTTAGAAGACCTCGTATTTTCATAAGAAAATAAGAGGTGTGCCTTACCGGCCTCAGGGAACAAATAGCTTGGATAGAACTAAGACTATCCGTGAAAATGTAGTTTTGATCCGGTGTAAAAGAGGCAATAGTTTCTAAAGAAAAATGAATTGCTGCCAATTCCGCGACAAAAACAGAACAAGGTGCTTGAAGTTTACGAGCGACGCTATAATTTTCATTGTATACACCAAAGCCAGCGGAGCCCACTATCAAAGACCCGTCAGTGAAAAAAGTTTTGATGGAATCAACTAGGCCAAACTTTGCAGCAAATACCACCGGAGCAATCATAGGACGATGATGCTCTGGGATTCCACGAAGCTCCTATTTCATTGATAAATCAAAATGAACCGAATTTCCGAAGTCGGAGAAGCAAACACGATTGGGAATATTTAGCGAAGGGCTGACATCCTGTGTTATGTACAAATGGTACAAAGTCATGAAGCGAGTTCGAGGATTCAACTCAAGGAGCCTCTCAAAATTTTCGATCACCTGGGGGTTCATAACTTCACACCTGGTGAGGAGCCGGAGAGATAATTCTGATCCGAGAGTGGCAACATGCCAGCCAGCACTTCAAGACTCATCGTATGAGTCGAGTGCATGCAACCTAACGCGATACGAAGACACCGATACTGAATACGTTCCAGTTTGATGATGTGTGACCGAGCCGCTGACCGAAAACAAAAACTACTGTATTCTATAATCGACAAAATCGTTGTCCGGTACAACGTTAGAAGATCTTGCGGATGCGCTCCCCACCAGGTCCCGGTAATTGTGCAGAGAAAGTTGATCCTTTGTTGGCACTTTCGCTTCAGATACTCAATGTGGGATCTCCAGGTGCGCTTTGAATCGAACCAGACTCCAAGATATTTAAAAGACATAGAATGAGTTATCGGTGTACCCAAAATTTGAAGCTTTGGTTGTGCAGGGTTATGCTTCTTAGAAAAAACTTCCAACTCAGTTTTCTCCGTAGAGAATTCGATACCTAGCTCGAGAGCCCAAGTAGCCAAATTGTCTAAGGTATCCTGTAAGGGTCCTTGCAGATCAAACCTTTTGGGTCCCGTGACAGACACTACACCGTCATCTGCAAGTTGTCTCAACGTACAATTCTCACTCAGTCAACCGTCAATGTCTTTGACATAAAAATTATACAAAAGGGGGCTTAAACATGATCCTTGGGGGAGACCCATGTAGCTAAATCGAAAAGCTGTAGAGTTTCCATGAGAAAAGCGCATATGTTTCTATGACAGCAAATTGTACAAAAAATTGTTCATTAATGGTAAAAACCCACAAGCGTGGAGTTTATCTGAATGCATTTCAATAGATACTGAATCAAAAGCCGCCTTGATATCCAAGAAAACAGAAGCCATTTGCTCTTTTTTAGCAAAAGCTAACTGAATATCTGTGGAAAGCAACGCGAGGCAGTCGTTCGTTCCCTTACCCCTCCGGAAACCATATTGAGTATCTGAAAGCAGGTTATTCGTCTCAACCCATTTGTCCAGACGGAAAAGGATCATTTTCTCCAATAACTTTCGAATACAAGATAACATCGCGATGGGTCGATAGGAGTTGTGGTCGGACGCGGGCTTACCAGGTTTTTGAATGGCAATAACTCTCACCCGTCTCACCCAGTCATCCGGTACAATGTTGAGAGCCAGAAACTGATTAAACAAGTGCAACATGCGCCTTTTAGCGATGTCTGGACGGTTCTTAAGCAAGTTGAACTTGATTCTATCTGCCCCTATAGCCGTATTGCCACACGAAAGGAGTGCGAGAGAGAGTTCTACTCAGTGCTTGAAGAGGGATCGCTTTTCACCCGTGACTGCATGAACGCGTACGTTTTATGCATTCCCTTTGCACAACGAGAACGGAGGAATGAATGAACAAAATGGCGCAGTCGTTCTGCCGTTTTTCGGTCGCGATCATGATGTTTGTCGTAGCAGTCCTGTGGAAGACGATTTTTTCATGCATTCTCTCTTCCGCTTGTCGTGCATATTGAAAAGCTGAAACCGCCAAACGAATGGGAGCGTGCGGCATACGGTATTTTTGTTCGTTTCTCTACACCAACATATCGCTTGGCCTAGACGGCGCGGTGTCTTTCACACTTTAATCACGTGCTAATATACGAATTCCCCGATTACACTGTAGGACTCTGCTAGGGAATATGTTGCTCACCGAGTCCCCGCTGAAACTCGGATGTTTTTATTTTCAAATCCTTTAAATTAAATTCGATTGTGTCCGGTGTTTGCGCGTGGGCTTGCACGGGTAATGCAAATCTCGGGAGGGCTAGTTAACCAACTTCCCCTTTATCCAATCGAGCTGAAATTTAGCACATAGACACGTTGCCAGTGACGATGCGTTTGTATGGTATGTATGGTAGCCACCATCCCTTCATGCCCAGGGCTTGGATGCAGCTTCACTCAATAGCAAGATCAAATTGAGCCACCGATCTGAATTCACAATATCACTGTATGAAGGGCTAAAAACGGTGAGGTGGACCCGTAAGCAGAGACACTAACGCGAAACCCGCGGGAACATAAGATTCTCCTTCCAACGATACAATCCAACAAATCGTCATTTATTGTCATCCTATAATTTTAATATGGTTATAAATAAAATAATATGATGAAATAGTTAAAATAGTAAAAATAAACATATGATGCTAATATGCTCCTTAGTGCATCTTTACAGCTCAATCAATGGCAGATTAATGTTACTCTGGAATGTGAAGGTCTATTGCAATTAAATAAAACATAAAACAATTGATTATATATGAATCAATAACAAATATGTATGTATTTATGAGATTTTGTACAATTTGTTGTCTGAGAAACATTAAGTTAAAAAAAAAATGATTCATTGATAATGAAAACATAATAATTCACTCTGTACAGGTATTCTTCCTTTGGTGTGTGTTTGGATGAGCCATTGAAAAAAGTACAACCGCATGTCATACATTTCCATTGAAAATTTTACCAATTACAACATTTTTACTAAGTTATCTAGGCAACCGGCCATAGTCTCGAAATTTTCGCTTGCCCTGTGTCTTTTCGAATTCCACCTGTTTTTTGAATAACCGAAAACTTCATACGCTAGTGGTGATTGCCGTCGAACTGACATTTTTTTTTCGCAATCATTCACTACCGTAAACGGCAAAGGGATCTTGGACGAAATGGAAATGTGAAAAAATCAGAAGGGAGCAGCGTGAAGAGAGTGCGTGAATGAATTTTGCTTCCTATTCGTTCCGCTGTGCAGGTGTAGGCATGATGGCGAGAAGTAGTATGGAATAATGAATAGTGTGCGGGGAACGGCACAAAACGGAGGTAATGAAATTGAATGAGCGTTTGTGTTGACTGCGCCTGAAAAAAAGGATTGTCAGAAGCCATGGTTCTACCATTTAAAGAGGTTGGCTGATGTCATCTATCGAATTCGTGGTTTCGCGAGGAAACATTTGTGCTGGCACAGAATCTGAACAAACTTTTCGCGCGAAATTGAGGATCCATTGGTCCGAATACTCCTCGTTCTCGTTGTTCGTAATTCTGTTACGCAATCTTCGCGCCGTATTCCAAAGGGTATTCATCGACGTTTCACGCGATAGCCCTTCCACGAATTGTCGCCAGTAACCGCGTTTCTTGGCCTTGATAAGGCTTTTAAATTCTCGTTCGAGAGCCGTGTACCTTTCGAAGTGCTCAGGTGTTCCACGCCTACGAAAAACTTTGAACGCGTCGGACTTTTGCGGTAAACCTCGGTGCATTGCTGATCCCACGATGGGGAAGCAGGTTTCCTGCGAAATGACGTTCCTGGAACTGGTCGAGTTTGAGCTTGAAGTGCGCTTTCCAAAATCAGGTTGGAGAGGAAGTTATATTCCTCCAGCGGTGAAAGCCCTTCTACCGTTGTTACAGCTTCATCTATTGCTGTCTTGAACTTTGTCCAATCGATATTACGAGTTAGATCATACGTGACGTTGATGGATTCCGGCGGAGTGAGCCCGGTGGCAACCGAAATTTTAATAGGCAAATGATAACTACCGTGGGAATCCTGGATCACATTCCATGTGCAGTCCAACGATAATGAATTCGAGCAAAGTGTGAGGTCTAACCTACTGCCAAGTGAGGATGGACCAGCCAAGCGTGTAATTTCTCCATTGTTGAGAACGGTCATATTGAAGTTGTCACAGAGGTCATATATCAAAGAAGACCGGTTGTCATCGTACAGTTTTCCCCAGCCTGTACCGTGAGAGTTAAAATCTCCCATGACCAACCGCGGAGCAGGAACAAATATCTGAAAGTTTTTTCTGGTTTATTGAGGCTCTAGGAAGAATATAAACGGAAGCAATGCAAAGGCGTTTATTTTTAATAACAGCCTGACATGCGACAACTTCAATACCTGGAATAGGAGGAAAATTCACTCTATAGAAGGAGTAGCACTTTTTGATCCCCAAAAGTACTCCTCCTCCACGTGAATCCTCACGATCAAGCCGAATAATGTTGAAATCGTGAATCGGAAGATCGATTTCGGGTGAAGGCCATGTTTTACAAAGAGCAAATGCATCACAACCGATATTGTGAGCTAAAAATTTAAATGATTCCAATTTAGGAATAAGACTTCGACAATTCCACTGCAGAACAGTGATCAAATCCCCGACCTATTTTGGCAAATTATCCATCGATGTAAATGATAGCTGCAAGGAGGGGCCACTTTAATGTTAATTTCTTCAAAAAAGTTTTCACAGTGGGAAGCATTGCCATAACAATGCTTTTAAGACGGTCAGACATTTCGAGGTACTTGAAAATACCTTCCACAATATCATCAAATGAGAACAGCCCAGATGAAGAGGGGGCTTTTGTTCTTAAAATCGGGGCATCAGGGGTTTTGGATGTCCCCGGGAGAGATGAGAAATCCTGTGTGTAGTTGGCACTTCGAAAACCAGGCGGATTTGGATTATCCTTATTTCCACTGCTCTTTGAATTGGAAATGTTGATTTGGGGCTTCTGTTCAGCTATTTTCCCTGCTCGGATGCGTCTTCGCTTCCGTGAAGCACCGTGAGGCTTTCTTAAGCATTTCTGCAAAAGATTGCCTTGAACGTTGTTTCAGAGAACGTTCCAATTTTTCCCCGCGTTGTTTGTACGCCGGGCATGACAAGAGAGCATGGGGAGGAGTTCCCTTGCAGAAAACGCATTTTAGTGTGTTATCTGCACAGGCACCAGCCTCATGTTTCTCCCCGCAAGTTGAGCAGCATGTCTTATTGCCGCAATGGGAGGCCGTATGCCCCATCTGCTGGCAGTTTTGGCAGATCATTACCCGGGGTACAAATAGCCACACAGGTGGCCGAAGTTTGTCCAGTTCTAATTAGTGAGGAAGGGCAGAGCCAGAAAAGGTCAACCGAAACGAGTCTGTGGGGGTAACTTTTTTCTTACCCTCGCTGTGCGATATTTTAACTAATTTTCTTACTTTCAGTATCTGAACTGGGGGGAGCAGAGGGTTCTTAAACCGGCCAACCGCCCGCTTCTCCAAAATTTCAGGGCACAGACTCGCCTCTGTGACCACTCCTACAATCTCCACATCACGAGCTGGAATATAAACTCTATAATCCAGTGTAAAATGCTGGGAGGAAGCAGTCTCATTAGCCTGCTTCAGGTTAGAGACGACAACACGGAGTTTATTAAATTTAACTTTCGTGATCTCTGTCACGGCTGAGAATCGCTTCCTCAAATCAGTAGTTATTTGGTACACATTCAGAGGTTTAATTTTGGGCTGAAAGTAGACAACCCATGGACCGACCGAGTCCATTGGATAAGATCGCGGTCGGAATTTTGTTTGTGCCTCTCCATCATCAGGTGGCAAAGGCACTTTTTCAGCCAAACCGTCCATGTCGAAGAAACCTCTTTAACATGCACGATTTGCCTTACTCATGGGAGCGTTGAACGCCTCCAAAAATTTTAATCACACTCAAACAAAAAAAAAAAACAAAAAAAACAAAACAACAATAAAGAGAAAAAAAGAAAAAAAAAAAAAAAAAAATAAAATTATTTTTCTTCTGCTCCTCCCGCCCCCCCCCCCCCCCCACCCCCGCCCTCCTCGCCGGCCGCCGGGGGGGGGGGCGCGGGGGGGTGGGGGGGGGGGGCCGCCCCCCCCCCCCCCCCCCCCCCCCCCGTCGCCGAACGCCGATCGCTGTTGAAGTGGTAGTGGGGTGTTCGCCCCCCCCCCCCCACAGAGAAAAAAAAAAAAAAAGAAGAAAAAAAACCCAACCGCAACCAGGTTTTTTTTTTTTTCTTGAAAAACAAAACCCCCTCCTCGAAAAAAAAAAAAAACTTCCTCTCCTTCCCCCCAAAAAAAAAAAAATTAAGAAAAAAAAAAAATTATTTCCAAGGATCGCGAGAAGGGATAATAATAATGTTTGTTTGTTTGTTTATTTACGACACTTTACACAGTCGTGTGCATTCGTGTCGGAAAAATCGGAGTTATTTGATACAGAGTGGTTGTAGTTTCTAATTTCTTCTTCTCTTCTACATATTTTTCTTCTTCTTCTTTCTCTCCTTCACTTCATTTAATTTGATCTTCTTCATCATATTCACTTTCTTCTTATTTCCTTTCAAAGTTGTTTGTAAAGACCACTGTTGCGCAGAAAATTTAACATTTGTGCTGTTCGTTCATCTGTGTTATCCAGGGCATCACGCAGACTAGTTTCGATGTTGTTGCTTCTTCTCTCTGCATCGTATTTCCTGCATTCTAATATTAGGTGCCGTACATTCAGCACCGTTCCACAACAGTCACAGTTAGGCGGGGGCTCTTTTTTCAATAGGAATGTATGCGTAAGTCGTGTGTGGCCTATCCTCAGACGAGTAAGTACACGCTGATCAGCTGTGCTACCTTTTTCCGTCCATCTGTGAGTGTCACACTTCACTTCTCTGAGTTTCGATTCTCTCGATTCGTACCATTTGTTGCTCCACCAGTTCCTTATGCGTTGCCTGATTGCTCTCAGTGTATCTTCCGCTGGGATTGGGATATCGATGGCCGGTTGTTGTCTAGCTTCGTTGGCAAGTCGGTCGGCTTCGGTATTCCCATTGACGCCAGCGTGGCCAGGGATCCAGCAGAATCGAACAGATCGAACTCGTGCTGCCTGTTCTATGTCTTGGATCCATGGATGTTTCGATTTCCCTGTTTCCAAAGCCTGTAGACAACTTGCAGAGTCCGATAAAATTACCAGGTCGCTAAGGTTTGGTATCGCGATCGCCATTTTTATTGCATACGCTTCCGCGGAGAATATGCTGCACTCCTTTGGGAGACTGTATGTTCCAGCTATGCCATTGTTGTGAAAAGCTGCCCCTACAGTATCTCCAGACTTGAATCCGTCGGTGTAGACTACGGTTGATTGGTTGAAGCGTGTTGCTAACAGTTGTTGTACGATTGGTCGCACTTTTTCCGGTGGATCTCCGGCTCGTACCGATCGCTTCACGTCCCACACAACTGCTGGTTTGCGAGCGTGCCACACTCGTTCGCTCGACCTTGTAAGTTGGCCGACGGTTGGTAACGTAGTGCCCGTCAGTTCTTCAAGCCGATCTGATGCTCGTCGAATCAAGGGGAGGGTGTTGTTGTTGCGATTCATCGATAGCATTCTGATGGCCGTCCGCGCTATCGCCTGTGTCGACAGCAGTTCGAAGGGTAGTGTGCCCGCTTCGGCCATGACTGAGTTGATCGGGCTGGTCACGAAGGCTCCAGAGCTGAACCGAACCATTCGATTGTAGACTGGGGCTAAAGTCTTTAGGGTCTCCGATCCTCCTCGGCTCACTAGTCCAACACCGTACGTCAGCTTCCCAGTGACTAGCGCCGAACCCACCTGTAGCAAGGTTGCTCGGTTGCCACGCGGAAGTTTCGCTCCGATCATCTGCAGGATCCGTAGTCGAGACTCACATGCTTTCTTTATCGCTTTGCAGTGCGGCTTGAATGTCAATGTTCGGTCCAGCGTAATACCCAGGATCCTCAGACGGTTGGTCTTCGGAACGGGGGTTCGATCGATGGTGATCTCTTGCGCCGGCTCTCGACGCGCATTAGGGCTGCAGTAAAAAGTCTGCGACTTCGTCGCGGATATGCTGAACCCCACGCTTTTTGCCCACTTGTCCACCGCTTTGACAGCGGCCTGCAGTTTTCGATGCAAGCATTCCCCTTTCGCACGTCGTACCACGAGGAGGATGTCGTCCGCGTACAAGAGAATATCGACTCCGACGGGCAGCACACGGAAGATCGGCTGCATCGCAACTAGGAATAGTGTCACAGACAATACGGAACCTTGTGGCACTCCATTCTTTAGCGGGTACTCACGAGACTTGTGTCCTCCTATGGACACCTGGAACATCCGTTCTGAGAGGAAACTCTGCAGCAGATTCAGCATCCGACCACGTATTCGCCAAGACATGAGCGTTCGCAATATGCCGTGTCGCCAGGTGGTGTCGTAGGCCTTCGACAGGTCCAAGGACGCTATCAGGCAGTGTTCGTCGGTAGTAGGCAGCGACCGTTCAAGTTCGGCAAAGTACGTGTCGGTGCCGCGTCCTGTACGAAAAGCGTGCTGTCGTTTATCGAGCCGTCCACTGGACTCTAGCTCGGTGATTAGCCGTCGATTAATGATGCGCTCTAGAAGTTTCGCCATGCAGCTGGTGAGCGATATCGGTCGGAAGGCATTCGGTCCGGATTCATGGCAGTTCGGCTTCGGTATAGGAACGACAATGGCATTCCGCCAGCTTGCAGGAAACTCGCCACTGCGCCAGATATCGTTCAGCAGCGTGAGGAGTGTCGTTTTTACAGACAGCGGAAGACGTTGCAGCAGAGGATACCCGATCGAATCTGGGCCTGTTGAGGCGCCTCGCCCTTTGTCGAGGGCCCACAGAAGTTCGTTCATGGTAATGTATAAACATCATCGTTGTTGTGCGAGAAATCTATGGACCCTCGTTCAGCTGCCGCTTTCGCCATCTGGAATGATGGAGGGTAGCTGGAAGTCGCCGACCTTTCGCAGTAAACATTCGCCAGTTCTTCAGCCACTTCTTCGGGGTCGTCCGTGAACCCGTCCGCTCGCTTGAGGATTACCGGTCGCTGTTGTCGGTTGCCACGCAAAGTGTTCACCGTCCGCCATAATTCGGTTGCCGTGCTACTCGGTGATATCTTCCCTACGAAGTTTTGCCACGATTGTTCCTTCGCTTTGTTGACCGCCTTTCGTGTCGCTGCTCTTGCTTGCTGGAACCTCGCCAATGCTTCAGGTTGATCGGGATCGGATTGCTGAAGGCGTCGGAGAGATCGAAGGCACTTTCGCCGCTGTCGGATTGCTGCTTTTGTTTCGGGGCACCACCAAGGTACCGCCTTCGGCCCGATTCGCCCGCTGGTTCGTGGTATGGACTTTGCCGCTGCTGCTATAATTTTCTCCGTGAAGCTGCTCACGTCCCAATCGGCCTCTGACGCGATGGTTTCCGCTGTAAGCCACTCGTACAACGACCAATCCGCTTGGTCGTACAGCCACTTCTGTCGAGTCGTTCGATGATTCGTCCACCCGGGAATGGACACTGTGATCGGGAAGTGGTCGCTGTTGTGCGTGTCCGACATGGTTCTCCAGGTAAACCTGCGAGCAAGCCTCTCGGAACAGATGCTCACATCGATAGCCGAAGTGTTTCCCGTAGCCGGGTCGATACGAGTATGCGAGCCGTCGTTCAACACCACCAACTGTTTGGTCAGAGTTGTCTCCGCGATAAATTGGCCAAGCGAGTTCGATTGGTGGGATCCCCACGCTAGATGGTGCGCGTTGAAATCCCCCAGGAGTAGCACCGGACCTTCCAGCTGCTCAAACAGCTCACCCAATGCAGCCTGACACTGTACAGAACTCGGCGGAATGTAGACAGACACTACAGTTACCTGGATCGGTGCGTGGATGCGTACAGCGATGAGATGCAGTGTGGTATCGATCTGTACACGCTCAAACGGTATACCTTCCCGAACGGCAAGGCCAACCCCGTGTTGCCAGTAGTGAACGCTGTTCGACTCCAGAAGTAGCGTGTAGTGCCTGCCGACGAAGTCTGGTGGGACGACGGTTTGGTTCGCTTTCGTCTCCTGTAGAGCCACGACGCAAGGCTCGAGATCGGCGATGAGGAGTTTCAGTTCGCTGATATTGGCCCTGAGGCCACGCAGGTTCCACTGTAGGGCGAAAACGCCCCCGGGACGACTATTTGTATCGGATCGGGTGGCGGACGACGATGTGGATGCTCTTCGCGTCGGCGGATCGGCTGTGGGAGAGAAAGGTGGTGCGATAACCTCCGCAGGTGTTGATACAAAACTGGGACTTGCCTGTGGGACGCTTTGTCCCACAGTACCAGCTGCTGTCGAAACAATTACACTAGTTCTGCCAACACCGACAACAGCCGGCACTGGGGAAGCGCTTTGTGTAATATTTATCCGGTGTATTCTTGATGTTTCGGCTCCAGACGCTGTGTGGTGATTATCTATAATAATATTGGGCGCAGCAGTATCTGTCGGTGAATGTGAATAAATAAGACTGACCTGTGGGACGTCTTGTCCCACAGTGCCAGCCATTGCCAAAACTACACGATTTCTTCCAGAACTACCGGCAACAGCTGGCCCTGGGGAAAGACTTTGTGTAGTTTGGTTGCTCTTGGTGCTGTTGTTTTTGTTGTTGTTGTTGTTGTTGTTGTTGTTGTTGTTGTTGGTTATTGTGCTGTCGTTGTTAAGCTGTCGTCTATCGTAGGTTATCGGTCGTGGTACAAGTTCGTTCGTGGTTCCATCGGCTACAGAGGAGAGTTCACCATCAACGGGTTGGGGTAGGGCGTCCCGGAAGGTTCCTTCAACCTGCTGCACTTGCGTCAGAAGGGGTACTACACTTTCCCCACTTCTGAACCGATCTGTCTCGTTGTCAGTGTTCATGCGTAAGTCGTCATCATTGTCCAAACATCGTTGAAGAGAGTGTTACTATCGAAGACGCTGGTTTGGAGGTGTCTCCGATATCTCGGGCTCGTCGCTAGAGTAATCCATTTGAGGTTGGACGCGTGTTGTGGTGGCAGTTTTCTTTGGAGGCGGGCTTATATCTGGCGATTTGTTCTTAGCTACGGATTGGTCATAATTGTATTTTGGAGGACGTCCACGTTTTGTTTCCTGAACGGCAACAGCCGGAGAATTGTTCCTTGAACGGGTTTGAGGGCCTGCTAGTTTTTCTCTGCTGTGATGCGTTTTTTCGGTATTGATGGCTTGCGGTTGTTCGTTGCTGGCGGTTTGCTGCTTAAGTTGCTGAATGATATTCGCCATGATCCGAATTTTCTCGTCTTTCCGTTTGCTTTCTTCGTGCATTTTAGCTATTTCGTCATCTTTTTTCTTTATGGACGCTTCTAGTTGGCTTAACCTTCCTTCGAGTGCACTTTGTCTTGCGGTTACTTGAGCGTAGCTGCCTACTGGTTGTAGCTCAGCTCGTTTTCTCGCTTCTGGGAAAGATAGATTATCGCGGACTTTTATTTTTATTACTTCGACTTCATTTTTGTACGTCGGGCATTGACGGCTAGTTGGTCGGTGATTACCCTTACAGTTTCTGCAGAGGGGTGCTTCACCACATTCTTCTTCTCCGTGGAAATCACCAGAGCAATTAAAGCAGCGTTGCGGTCCAGGGCATCGAGCGCGGGTATGGCCATACTGAAAACAGCCATAGCAGAGCATGGGATTCGGAAAGTACGGACGAGTGGGGATATGCAAAAGGCCAACTTTAATATATTCCGGATAGGTGGTTTTACAAAACGTAATAATTAGCGCTGGCGTATTGACTCTTTTGTCACCTTCTCTCTTGGTTATCCTCTGAACCCGGATGACTTTTTCCTTGCACATTCTCAACAGAATATCTTTCTCCTCCATGTTAATGAGGTCGTAGCAAGAGATGACACATCTGCTGATGTTTAAGTTCGGATGTGGCACTATTTCAACGTCCGTTCCGTCAATTAATTTCGTCAATTTCAGTAGCTTCTGGACTTGGGCTGGGTTTCGAACTCGTAAGGTATATTTAGTTCCTCTGGCTTCTGATTTGGCACTTTCAATTGATCCGCCTGCGCAGTCCTCTACCGATTTACCGATAATATACGGATTTATCGGAAGTGGAGCTCCATCTTTTCCGGTTAGTTGAAGGAAGGTTAGTTCACCAAATTGATTGGTCGGGTCCATATACGAAGGTAGTAGACGGTTAACAGACCCTCCCGGGTCGCCGCTACTAGCGGCCGCCATGTTTTTCTTCGTTTGGTTTACACAGTTGGCAACGGTCACCCGTTACCTACCCCAAATGGTCGAAAAAAGGTAAAAAAAAAAAAATCCTACCTTTATTCTGCAATAGTTCGCTGAATTTCGTACCGTACTGTGGTCCCACTCTTTCGACACGCACTGTAGTGTTCCCCGGATATTATTCAAACACTTTTTAATTTTCCGTAATATTCGCCCTTATTCAAAACTTTTCACCTCTTTTATTTATCTCAAAAGATCCTCCGCTGAGCGCACCGCGACCCACACAACCGAATGGTTGAATGAAAACAGCCGGTAGCCGGCCGGGCAGCCAGGTGACGATCGTTTGTTTTGGCGATCGATTGTTTTCGCAGCACGTGGAGCACACACAAATTCACTGTTTTCACCCGGAATTCGATCGATTTTCACCAAACCTTCAATAGAAACACCTTCTAAGTCACTACATGCACCAACCAACGATAGTTTCGACCGCGGAAACCGCGAAAGACGTAGGAAAAACACTTGTTTATTTTCGCGGACGCGTTCTTAACAATCGTACGTGACGGTGTGTCGAACTCAGACTGATAATAATAATAATAACAATAATAATAATAATAATAATAATAATGATAATAATAATAATAATAATAATAATAATAATAATAATAATAATAATAATAATAATAATAATAATAATAATAATAATAATAATAATAATAATAATAATAATAATAATAATAATAATAATAATAATAATAATAATAATAATAATAATAATAATAATAATAATAATAATAATAATAATAATAATAATAATAATAATAATAATAATAATAATAATAATAATAATAATAATAATAATAATAATAATAATAATAATAATAATAATAATAATAATAATAATAATAAGCCCCGCCCGGGGGGGTCGGGGGGTGGGGGGGGGGGGGGGGTGGCCTGTGGTGGGGCTCGCCGAGCCCATATCCGGCGGTGGGAGCGCGGGTCCCCGCTGGGGTAGTGTGCTCCCCGGGGTGTTGCGCCTCGCCTCCGGGGCCCGCGGGTGGTCCGCCCGCCGGGGGGGGGGGGTTTTCGCCGAAGGGTTCCCGGTTCGCTCCCTGCTTGCCCGGGCCAAATTTTTTCCCGGCCCGCGGGTTTTTGTCCCTATTTGTTTTCCCCTCCCCGGGGCGGGCCCACCCGGGGGGCCAAGGGGGGGGTGGGGGGGAGGGGGCGAGCGTTGTCGGGGGCGGGTTTTGTTGGGCTGGGTGCTCGCTTGCGAGTGAGAGGCGTGAGTCGATTTTAGCGGTAAACGTGTCAACGGACGAGCAGACCGCTCCAGGACCAACAGTGGACCAACAACGACAGCAACTATTGGGCGAAATAGCTTTCAACATGAACGCAGCAGTAACACACTTCCAAGGGACAGACCCCATGTCCCGACACAGGATACCAAAACTGCAGTATTCCTACCGGTTAACAAGTGCAGTAAGCATTCTCAACGAGGATATCCTGCCACAGTACTTGGAAGCCGTTGAGAACCTTGAGGAACTGCAATTCATAGTATACTCTGCAGCTGTGGCTGTTGTAAGAACGCTGGGATTACGGATGTACCCACAAGGAAACGACGGAGGGCACGTGCAACCCAACGCACAAAAACCCGCATGGATGATGTGGTTGGAGAGCCGAATCACCATACTATGGACCAAAATTGGTCTGTTAACGCAGTACAAGAGGGGAAACCGATCAGCGAGGCTAGTTCATCATGTTGCTGAAATTGTCAAGCCCGCAGAGCTCCGTGACCTCACTGAAACTAATATTACTGAGGTCCTCGACACCCATGTACAGCGATTGAGTGTTCTTTCAAAACGGATGCGTCGGTATGGAGAAAGTTCGAAGTGGAAGGAGGAAAACCGAATTTTCAACATTAACCAAAGGGAGTTTTACAACCACATCTGAAACAACAAAACAGACTGCAACGAAGGACTTCCAGAGATTAACGCAGTGACACAGTTTTGGGCTAATCTATGGGTGAATCCCGTTCAACATACCAGTGATGGGATGTGGTTGCAAGAGGAAGAGGATAGGAGTAATGGAATTGAAAGCATGGTCGCCACCGTATTTACCGCCCAGGATATTCGCGAGGCTACCCGGCATACCAGGAATTGGGCTGCACCAGGACCAGATTTTGTGCACAACTACTTTTATAAGAAGTTCTCCTTAATCCATGGACGAATGGTAGAGTGCTTCAATATGGTACTAGAGGTCCCCCTGCGGCTGCCACAATTCATTACTAGTGGGGTAAACTATCTTTTTCCCAAGGATCAGAACATGGCTAATCCAGCCAAGTACAGGCCAATAACATACCTTTCAAGCCTGTACAACGTGCTCTTGTCAGTAATCAACCAAAAGTAAAAAAAAACCATTGCGATGCGAACAATGTCATAGCTGAAGAACAGAAGGGCTGCCGGAAAAACACGCAAGGCTGCAAAGATCAGGTCATCAGCGATGCAGTTATTGTAGGTCAGGCTAGCCAAAAAAGGAAAAACCTGAGCATGGCATACATCGACTACAAGAAGGCGTACGACTCAGTTCCTCACTCGTACCTTATCAAGGCACTGCAGCTGTACAAGGTAGATGGTGGAATCATCAGGCTATTACAGCATGCAATGGGCATGTGGAGTACATGTCTTCACATTACTGACGGAGCAACGGTGCTAAAATCCAGAACGCTCAGCATAAGAAGGAGAATTTTCCAAGGCGATACCTTTAGCCCGCTATGGTTTTGCCTTGCGATGAATCCCCTTAGCAGAACACTTAATCAATGCAACTATGGCTACCATCTGAAAAGTGGAGGAAGAGCTACCAATGTTACCCACACCTTCTACATGGACGACTTAAAGCTATTTGCGGAAACAGTTGGAAAGCTGCACAGACTCTTGCAGCTTGTAACGGTGTTCAGTAACGATATTCGGATGGAGTTTGGAATCGATAAATGTCGAACAGTCAATATTCTTCGGGGTAAAGTGTCGGATACCGAGAAGTTTCGCATCAACGAACAGGACGAAATTCGGAATATGGTTGAAGGCAAGTCTTACAAGTACCTTAGATTCCTGCAATTGAACGGGATTCGCCACACAACGATCAAGAAGGAGTTGCATAAAAAGTTCCTGTATCGAGTCAACCGTGTTCTGAGGTCATACCTGTCGGCCGGCAACAAGATAAAGGCGATTAACACGTTTGCCGTGCCCCTGTTGACCAACAGCTTTGGAGTGATAAAGTGGACCAAAACTGACTTGGAGGCGATAGAACGAGCAGTATGAGTGGCGTTCACTAAGCATCGCATGCATCACCAAAAGTCGGCCATCGAGAGAGTCACCCTACCACGTACTGAAGGAGGAAGAGGCGTTACCGCTATTCAATTGTGTTTCCCAGATTCAGCAGTTGCGGATGTACTTCATTGAAAGCCAGACCCGTCACGAAGTCTACCGTGCTGTTTGTGAAGCAGACCATGGGTTCAGCGCCCTCCATCTGGCGCAGGAGGACTATCAGCTGGGCTGCAACCTAAAAACTATTGACGATAAAGTTGCATCGTTGAAGCTGAAGGAGCTGCATGGGACGCATCCCCATCAGTTGGAACAAGCGCTTGTCGACAAAGTAGCGTCGAATACGTGGCTGGTGCGAGGTGACCTCTTCTCAGAGACTGAAGGCTTCATGGTAGCCATCCAAGACCGGGTCATTGCGACGAAGAACTATCGCAGGTACATATTGCACGAAGAAGTAGAAGACCGTTGTAGAAAGTGCAACGCAGTAGGAGAGACGACCAAACATGTTGTTGCTGGCTGCCAAGCATTGGCAGAAGTAGCGTATCTCGGTCGTCACAACGATGTCGCCAAGATTGTGCACCAACAACTTGCACTGAAGCACAATTTGGTAAACCATTACGTGCCCTACTACAAGTACCTGCCTGACCCGGTTCTGGAAAATAGTTGCGTCAAGCTACTGGGATCGCGAGATCCTAACGGATGTACTCATCCGTGCCAATCGCCCTGACATTGTGATCTACGACAAAAGGAAGAAGAGTGTAACTCTCATCGATGTCGCTGTACTGCTGGATCGCAACGTCCATTCAATGTTCTCTACCAAGATTACGAAATACCACGATTTGGCGGAGGAGTTGAGGCAGATGTGGCATTTGGAGGCAGTCCCTATAGTTTCGGTAATAATCTCGGCGACCGGAATCGTTCCCCGTACCCTTATACGTTCCCTTGAAGATATGGAGCTACCAAAGGAATTGAGCAGCATTCAGGAAGCAGTGATTCTTGGAACCTGTAGTATTGTCCGGCGGTTCCTGAATCACCATAACTAATCCATCCGAAGCAAACAAATTAGGATGTAAGTTTACAAAACTGACGAATGTATCCACCGAGCCTAACCCCCTTTGGCCCCACGCCCGGGGGTAGGTGAATGTTTCCAGCTACATGCTGAGAAGTGAGATGAAATCGGATAATAATAATAATAATCATAATATTAGTGATAAAAGTAAAGGTAATAGTACTAGTAATAGTTATAGTTAAAATTATAGTTATAATAATAGTAAAAGTAATAGTAATAGTAATAGTTATAGTTATAGTTATAGTGATATTAAAAGTTATTGTTATAGTTATAGTTATAGTAATAGTTATAGTTATAGTTATAGTTATAGTTATAGTGATAGTAATTGTAACTCTAATAGTCAGTGTCATAGTCATAGTAATAGAAATAGTGTTAGTAATAGTAATAGTAATATTAATAATAATAGTGATAGTAATAGTTATAGTAATAGTTTTAGTTATAGTAATAGTAATAGTTTAGTTATAGTCATGGTCATAGTCAATTTATAAAATTTTATATTTTTTCTTGAAAATTTAGACTGTTTTACTCAATATTAGAAAAAAATTAGAGGAGAATTTTTTTTTCGTTTTCGAGATATACTTTTTTGAAGTTAGCAAGTTTTGGGTTTTTGCGCCATACCCATATGCGACTAAACTATCATGTGTCTCCACTGATTTATGGTGACTGTAACAAAGTCATATTATCTACGCTTATTTCAATTTCGAATTCTAGACTACCATGGATTTCCCAAAGACCTGAATCTAATTTATAGATTGGTGTTGGGTTCAAAAATTGTCACAGGGATTAGTAGAATTGTAAATTTAGATGCATAGGGTATCAAATAGAGTATTAAGAAATAAAATTTGGGAAATGCAACTGTCACGGACAATACGACACCCCCTATCGATTTCCATTTGAACTTTGAAATAAGACAATCTTATGGTTTGCAATTATACATGTGTCATTCCGCATAGAATGCTGAAGAGCTTCGGTTCAGTTTTTTTCGCACTCCGCACTACCTCTTTTGTTTTTTTTTTCAACCCGCTAACAACCACGCGGTGGATAAAATCAGTGCAGTGTTTGAACCGCCGATATGCAGCCGAGAGTTCCTTTAGGGAAACAGACATTCCCGGCCGAGTCCGACGGCCCCATAAGCATCATCGCAGAAAGGAAGGTCATCGCTCCATCCACTGCCGGCCAGCAAGCAGTGCTTTGTTTGCGAACAGCAGACAGTGCCACACCGACAAAGGCGTAGCGTAAGGGCAAGTAGCACAGTCTCCTTTATTGTTGCCTCATCTGTTAGTGTTCTTTGTGTATCTCTCTCCCATATAGTGAATCGTTCTGCGTAGGGTGGTTCGAAAAATATCGTTCTGCAGAGGGTGGTTAAAAAAAAATTATCTGATTTTTATTTTGTTTTTTTTTTTCATTTTTGTTTTTTTTTTGTCCTTGAACTTGTTTTTTCATCGATGATTCTAAGGGAGACGACTTGCCTTGCAAAGTAGTTTTAAGGACGCGCTGTTATCAGCCGTCTTCTGCCTCTCCTTCGGTTGTGTACTTTCGGCAGAAAGTAAAAGCCCTAGACTTTTTGGGCATAAAAAGAAATTTGACGCGTCGTTATCCAGGGACCGCATTTCATCAGGTCAACCGAGACAAACTGCGTGTCAGTGCACCTACGTATAAGATTGCTAATGAAATTGCTAATGGCGAAGGTTATAATGCCGAGTACTATGTCTACATCCCATCTCGAGATGTGGAGGTAGATGGTGTGGTTTCTGCAGCGAGCCTGACGTGTGAAGACGTTATGTAAGGGGAGACTTCCAAATTCTGCTTCGTCTACCATTGAAATTCTGGAATGCAAACAATTGCATGCAGGATCAATGGTAGATGGAAAAAAGACGTATTCACCGTCGGACTCGCTACAAGTGACCTTCGCCGTATCAATGCTCCCAAAATTTGTTGAAATTGTTAAGGTTTTTCTTCCCAGTGCGCCTTTTTTTACCAAGGGTATTTAATTGTACCAAGTGCAAACAGTTGGGACATACGGCTACTTTTTGTGACAACAAGCCCCGTTGTGGCAAATGCGGCCAAAGGCATCTAGAGGCTGCTTGCCAACAGGAAGCAACAAAGTGTGCTTACTGTGGCAAAGAGCCTCTCCACGATTTGCAGAACTGCCCCGTGTACAAGAAGCGCACTGGTAATGTAAGACGTTCCATACAAGAATGCTCCAAGCAGACGTATGCAGAAATATTAAAGTCGCAAAACGGAGCGTCTGCATCAGCCGCTCAAAATGAAAATCCTTTTTTGATTTTGTCTTCCGATGAACTGGATTCTGACGTAGCCGATGAGAGTGAATTTCCGGAGGTTCACGCCCCCGGTAAAAGGAAGCCCACTAGGTCCCCGGGTGTACGCCGGAAACTAATTAAACCTACTCTCAAAAGCTTGCAAAAAATTGGAGGTAGCGGGGGTCAATTAAAAAAACCGAATAAACCGGTAATAGCTGATGCATCCATTCCTGGCTGTAGCTATAACTGTAACCGTAACTGTTACAGCATTTCTGAGCCCATATTTGAATTCAGCGTGGCAAAATCTAT